>JAUBOC010000050.1:14546480-14560181 GCA_032275365.1 Anablepsoides cearensis | reverse complement strand
TCGGGACACACCCACCTGCCCGAACATGCGTTTTACCTGCCCCGGGCAGTCGGGCAATAGGATTTGTCGAACCCTGTAATAAGGTATGTACAACAGGATGTGCTCTTATAAGAAACTCATTAAGTATAACCCTTTATATAAAATCTCTAAATAACTGAACAAAATAGTATTATTACTGAAAGTGAATTGTTGAGTAGTGCTGTGAATCTGTTTTACAAACTGAGACTGCATATTTGTGCATGGTTGTGTACATAAAACAGACACTAAATCCGACTTACCAGGGCTCTTTTGCTCAGCATTTTTATTCTCAGCATTTGTTCTCAGAGACATCCTTATTCTGTCTTTGAACACACCCAGCTGCCAAGAACAAACAGGCAAAAATGATCAACTAACCTCTTTAAGAGTTGGTACATGTGATCACAAACATCAGACTCACTCAACACGAAGTCAACAAGGAGCTGCCTCTCACAGAGCAACAGGTTTGGTGTTTATTATTACCTCTTCTTCAGCATCTCGGTCTCTGCTCTTCAGTCGACGTCTCATTTTCTTCATATCATCCATCTTTTGGAGAACAGCTTCAGCAGTGCTGACGAAACAGTGAAATTAAGAACTTGGAAGATTTTTATCTCCACATTAGCAACACAGAAAACATAAACTACATTGTTACAAACAGCTTCATATGAAGCAGTGGTGAAAAGAGTCAAAAGAAATGGAGTGCACATTGTTTGACTCACTTGGTGATAAGACGATCGTAGAGAACGGACTGATTACGAGAGTGTAATTTGTATCGGGTGATTCGGGAGCTTCGTCGTACTGAGCCATCTTTCTCTTCCTCCTCCACTTCTCGACTCTGTAGGTTAAAGCGACTCCTTTTGGGAGTGGATGACCCTTCCACTTCATCTGGAACATCTGAGGGGAGGGGGTACATACAGCAAAGTCATTCGTCCCACTGGATAAATTTCAAGGTACATGAAAGACATGAGCTGGAATTTTTCAATAAAACAGCTATTTGTCATTTGTCCACTAGGAACACACTGTATGTCAGGGTAGTTGACATGACACACCAGGAAGGTCCTTTTGTTTTTTCTTGACCAAAAGAGGACTTAATATTTTTTTTTCTCGTTTACAGCAGTTTGCATTCACATTGTGTTTCTGTGCAGGTGGACCATAATTTATAAACAAAGCCAAGCAGGTGACGATCATTGCTCCTTTTGAACAGATATGATGGGGGCAGGACAGAGGACAGACCCGGAAATAAAGATGGTGCTGTTATTAAAACTACAATACCATTTACAATTTCAAGAGCAGCTCATTTAACTGCAGTTTCACAATAATATATTAATAATACTTCTAATTTTGGAACGGCGTTGGCAAATGTGTGCCACAACCCAAAGGAGACGAGATGCTCCACATGGCCTGACCCACAACGGCTAATTGTTTGTAGCATTAGCAACACTGAACAGCTAAATGTTACCATGTTGTTTAGCAACAGTGGCTCGTGAAATCCAAAAAGGTGCATGTTTCCTGTAGTTGGTTCAGTTTGAGGCCGGTCTGCATTCACACCAGAAGCGTACCACACCAGAATTCATTTGAGTTTCGTTCCGGTTGCTTGGTCCACACCAGGGTTTGCATGATTATATTCACACCTGCATAAAAGGTTAGGACCCTCAAGGGAAACGAACTCTCTATTTAAAGCGAACCAAAATGTGTCAGGTGTAAATACACCCTTAGAACTAACCAGAAGGTGGCAGCATCGCACCATCCTCTTCTAATTGTTGCCTTGTGATGTAAACATATTTTCTCTGTGGCATCCTCATCATCAAACGTGTTGTCAAAAAGGTGAAACGTGGACACAGCGTTGAGTTTTCCAAGAAAAATGAACAAGTTCCTATTTATTTACAGAAGTGAACGGTAAACCTATGTGCTTAGTTTGTATGCAGCAAGTTCCAGTCTTGAAGGAATATAATATTCAGCACCACTATGAGACTCAGCAACTGAAACAAGAGAAGATAAACTATTTGCTGGTGAATCTGACGAAACAACTGTTTTCATCCAGAGCTGAGAGGTTAGTGATGCTGCAGTGAAAGCTAGCAACCTAATTGCCAACGAAATATCCGTTTGACACCTCTGGCACAGATCCTCCAAAAACACAGAATAAAGCTCATATGCGTTTAAAAGCAGAGCTTCTGTGCTGTTGTTTACTATACCTCCTTGCTGCTTATCAATCGATGCTTTTGCCTCCCTCTGCAGCCTGGACGATTTCCTGGAGACAAAACACAAACACGAATATACTTAGCACAAAAAGTAAGGTAATAATTTGTGTTTGGTAGATTATTTCTTTGTTGTAACAATGCTTCTTGGCAACAAATCTTATAATCTGAATGGCAGCACATGGGGGTACCAAAAGCTCAAATTAAATAGAAACAATAAAATAAGCGGTCTGGTAGAGAAGATTTGACAATTTTTTTCATGTGCGCAACCCACATATTCAGCTCTATTGCTCATCCCAAAAATGCACCTTCCTTACAAATGTGGCACCATTTAAAGGGGAAATTAACAGGCTTTCCATTAGTATAAAGAAGCATTGGTACAACAAAGAAATAATCTACCAAACAGAAATTTCCCTACTTTTCCCCTAAGTTTATTTGTCATTCATATCAAAAGGAAGATTTCTTTATTTTTTTGTATTTTGCAAACTTCGAAACTACAATTTTCCAAAAGGACTACCAACATTGGTGCTTAATGGTCTTCATGTAAACTACCATACCTCTGATTACCTCTAGTAGTAAAGATTAGCTTATACAGAAAATCTCTGGCTGTGTAGTGCATGTATGAACTAGACACTATAGATAAACTCCCCTCCTGGTTCTTCAGAGCATGTATGACAACAGGTGAAGCTCAAGGTCCTTTATTACCTGGTGCAGCAGCCTTCAGCTTTGTCTTCATGCACAGGGGAGCTTGTCCTTCGTCTCCTTTCAGCAAAAGAAACCATGGATTTGACTCTTTGTCCTCTGGTCCTGAGGGAGTGACTGAATCCACCCTGTCACAGTCACAAGTTAAACAATTATACAAATTAATAGGAATTCAAATGATCTGCTGGAATAAGTGAAATTGTATGCATATAGCAGAGTCTAATCATCTGTTAGGATGAAATTCTCTTATGGACTTCCACTTAATAATAGTGAACTTAAAAATAGGGGCTTTCGATGGATGTGTGTGTCTATTGTTTTTGATCAAAGTTTTTGAAAATAATATTTACTACAATAATAATAATACTACAAGTGTGCACATAAACAGAGAATCTCTTGAAAACTGAGCAATAAAATAAAAAAAATATTTGTCCTTAAACCTCATTAAGTTGTTCTATAGGTTTAACACTGATTACATTTTAAAGTACATAAAGAAACTATTGAATGTCACAAGCTAGTTCATTGTAATAAGCATAACATACGTTCACACAACTTGAGATACTTTTATCAACAGTCTGTTTTAGCTAATTCATCATGACATTTAATGGATAAATTAATTACACCTGTATAGCAAACATACAGCAGCCCAAAGTGCAAGTTGTTTAAAACTGTATCAGTGAGAGTCACTGAAGCTATATTATATTAATGTTGAGCTTTAGCGCGCTAGCTAAATGTAGCACCCAACAACGAGAACTTCTCCACTAAACCTGTCCTCCGGTTCGGTTACCAGCTGTCTGCATGCATGTCCTTACATTCACAGAGTTGTTTTCGGGGCTGCTGAAGCTGTCATTCGGGGACCGTGTGGACCGGGTCGACCGAGCGGACTTTCTCTGCGACACAGCGGGAACCAGCGACAGAAACTCGGAGCTTGTATCCAATTCAATCGTCCTCCTCTTCGGAGTAGTTGCCTCCGGCTCAGCACCGACGGTGCCACTACTGCGTAAGACCACCATTTTGACTGTACGACCATAAAATGTTGGGGTGAAAATTCCGTCAAGTCTTACTTTTACAGCCAAGTCAGCGTGAAGGAAATTATTTCAAACCTCCAGCCGAAGTAGCTCTACCTCCTTTCTAAGCCCTTGATTTCTGGCGCCATAAACGTCACAGGAGGTTATGGGGTGAGCTATCTCCATCCGCTGATGAAAATAGATCTTTTGCCAATATGTCCGTTTAAATAAAATGTGAAAATAATCTTGTAATCAACACATTATCAATGCGATGCGTTCACGTAGTCGTTGTTATAGACATTACTTCATCACTATCGGCAGTTGTTAAGAAATAAATAAGCGGAGGGATACACAACACGACATGGTGTTCCGGGAGGTAGGGGCGCGCTTTGCTTCGAAGAGTGCGCGCCTCTTTTTTTTTTGGCCTAATTTTGTTCTGAATGGTTATTTCAAAAAATGGTTATTTCAAAACAAGTTATTCATTGAAAACAACGAGTCAACAGCTCACCATATTTTATTTGAAGAAGTGACAAAAAACAGAAAAGTTGCAAATTCAAGAACTGTTTATAACCAGAAAAATAAGAATACACCAGTTACAGGAAACAGATCCTGAGTGAAAATCTAAAGCCTGTCCATTAGATTCTCCTATACTTGCTTATTTTTGTTTATTCACCTTCAAACTCTTTTAGAATTTACAGAATTTCATGAGTTGCTTGGTATATGAAATCTGATTTCTACTATGCAAATGTTTTGCTATTTGTAGGTCACACGCCAAACTTTATGTAAAAAAAAAATCTAAAAATTGATAATCAGTACTTCATCTCCAAACCCCACAAACTGCCTTCACAGCAATGAGCAATAATAAAGAGGATTCAATGAAAGACTTGAGATTTTACTCATCAGAGCTGGAATTTTTCGGCACAGTAGCAAATAGCCACATTTTTACATTACTATTGTATGTGTTGAGTAAATTCAATCAGTTTTTAATCATCTATCACATCACAACTACAATCAGTTTAGTTAATGTATTTGTGAGTGGCAACAGTTTCATTGGGCAAACTAGTATACACAGACATTTGGTGACAAACTGAAAAGCTGTGTTTGTAAAGCATAAAGACAGTACAACTATAATGTAATTAAGGCAAACTACTGTATCTAAATAATTTGTTTACAAAAATGTCCCATGTGACTATGGACTACTGCGCCGCTGAGTTTCTGTCCTGAAAAGTGGCCGCCGGGGAGGGTGTGTTCACGCGATGGCAGACAGGTAGTCTTTCACCTCCGCCGGGGTGAGTCTTTTAAAACCAGCCTCGTTGCAAATCCCCACCTCGATGTTCTCCTCTGTCATCTGACCCTCGAAACTCTCCTTAAACACAAAACCAGGAGAGTGTGAATAATCCGTTACACCAACACAGAAGATTGAGATGCTTCAAAAAATAAGAATCTACCTTCAGTGTAAGGATGGCTGTGTGGATGGCATCCTCTAACTCCAGGTCATTGTTGTATCTATAGAGTGAGAAACAATCAAGATCAGTTAAAAAGCTTAATTTAAGTCCTTTAGACTGAAAAATAAGTTCATTGCGATTTGAAGGAACTCCTACAAATACATTTAACATCTGAGTTCTGATTGCTAAGGTTGACTATAGTTACAAGAAAATTTCAAATAAATGTGATTTTTTTTAAACACAAAACTGCCCCCATTTATTTTAAACGTGTACCTTTTCTCAAGGAATGTTTTTCCATTGACATAGTTCTTTCCCATAGCTGTGGCTTTCCATGCAAAATATGCCCCCTGCCAGACAGAAACACAAGATTAAACAGAGTGAGCCTCTTCTTGTAATTTCACTTCTTTTTTTACTTTAGTTTCTCTAAGAAAAAAATAACTATTACTGCCTTTCTGTGAATGGGAAATAAAGCAACATACAGAGGGGTCAGACTGAAACAAGTAGGGGTGATCCTCATCCCATCCTGCTATCAGCAATGACACACCAAATGGACGAACACCACTATAGAGGAAAAAAACAACAACAACAAACACATTAAAACCTGACATAATTCAATCAACTGACAGGTATAATGCAATATTTTCAGAAGCTTATCAAAAACAAGTGAGTGGAATCAGTCTGGCTGTTCTCTGTGTTCTAACCGTACCAATAAATCTGATTTAAATGCATGTGAGTGTCTGAGTAAACTCACCCAGACTGTGTGTACTCCTGCATTACAGAGGCCACCCTCTGGACAAGTTGGCCTGTTGGAATCGGCTCCTGGTACACCAGGTAGTACTGCTGTGCCAGCTTTCGAGCTCGTCGCACTAAAACCCTGTCAGGGGGACAAACCTGTTACTTTAACTGCACGTTTATTTCAGTCATCTAACCAACAAGTGACCTTCTGGACAACGAAAATGCAAATGAGACTCTCATCTCAGAATTAAAGACTTTAAAGTATAAACATATCAAAAACTGACAGAGTCCTGAATATAAATAAAAATAAACTGAGTTTGGCAACACATAACATGACCTGAAGACATAAAATCAAATTGGAATAGAATAGAATATATATATTTTTTATTATTGTAACAATTATAACAAAATTAGGTGTTCCCTTCTGGTGTTTTAATAAAAAGTATAGAGAAGAGTAAAAAAAAAAAAAACACTATTTACAATACCAAAATGTAAAGAAGAAACACAAAATCCTAAAAATAAGGAGCGATAGAATGTAATGAAACGAAGGCATCACTGTGTGGCTCTTTCACATTTGATAGAGTTATTGCACATAGATATTGTACATGTTGCGCATTAAAATTGTACATATTGCACATTGGTTATTACACATGGGTTGTTGTGAATGTATTGCACAGAAATATTGTTAAATGAATAATTTCTTTTTCAGTCCTGAAATTGTAAAATTAATGCAACCGCCCGTCATTGTTTAAACTGGACAGGAAACGTAAGCGGTTAGATGTCACACATAATCCTAATTAGTTGCATAATACAAGGTTTCAACATATGTTTATTACAAATTTCACACTTTTTCAGACTCAGAATACCAGATCTCTTTTTTTGTCTCTTTTAAACAATCACTTTTATGTGTGCATATTTTATTTGTTTGTGCAAAAACCATAAGAGAAATAAAATTAAAAGGATTAAAATTTTAAAACCATATGTTTCTTCTAACGAGTTTGTGGGCTAAATAACAGAACTTGCCCTTTTCAGGTTTATAACCGTTTAGAAAAAGGAAAAAATATATAGTCTGGTAGCTTAGGGTTTTACCAAACTTATCTAAACCTGGAAAACACTCAAACCAAATTCCATTTTTTTTTTTTTTTTTATATTTAAATACTGCATATGAGACCACCCACCTGTAGTCAGGTCCCATCCCACTGTAGACCATGCCTATGTGTTTAGTGATGGGCTCCACTTTGTGGACACTCTGTTCATCATACAAAATTGACTTCTGTTTCTTCTCAGTCGCCAGCACAACTCCATTAGAAGCTGAAATGTACAACCAGCTTTGGATTAAAAGCCTTATAATTTTAAGCAATTAAATAAACCAAACTGTGACATGATGCACATTTAAAAAGATAGAAGAAATAGTTTCACTTTGTTTAATCATGTAAAGAGCAGACTTCCAGGATTCTTACCTTTGATGCCCACTGAAGGAGCTCCAGCTGCTACAGCTGCCAGCGCATATTCAATCTGAACCAGTTTACCTGAGGGGCTAAACACATGCAGAAAAAACAACCATTTCACCATGAGAATAATAAATACATCAAGTTCTAGACGAAACTGAAAGTAAACTCAGAAACAACTGACTCATCGCAGTTATGCTAGCTGGAGGTTAGCATTATATCGGTATCATCTCTACCTGCTCAGTCTTTGGTTAGCAATAAAAATACTTATCGACATTTAAATAATTCATACTGTAATGGAGCATCCTGAAAGTTTGATTTCGAGAGTTAGCCTAGCGAACATCCGATTCATAAGACAATGACAGTGCAGCAACTATCGCCGCACCGAAAATGCCTCTCTACGTCAAACATTTAACGTCGAGAATATTTCAAATCGCATCTTTAAACATAGGAAATTATTTAACATCACAAGTTCGGATGCCTTTCATGGTTTAGAACAATATTTTCATTTAGTTTACCTAAATGTGGTGAGAGAGAAACTGTAACCGCGTTCCGCCATCTTGATTTTCTTCTTGTTCTGCTGCTTGAACCGCAGAGCAGAAGTCTAAAGACGCTTCTGTGTAAACAGCGCCCCCTTTTAGAGCTTAGTCAGAACTACATGCGCAAATGTGACATGAAGTTTTGATGAGTTTGAGTCTTATTTGACCGTTTCTTTCCCTCCTGTGAGAGGTGTTATAGTTCTAAAAACTATTGGTAAATTTTTATTTTACTTCCTCCTATCAGAGATAAAACAGATGACATTGTGACAACAAAACATATAGAAGCAAGTTTATTCATATCCATTGTTAGGGTTAGATGTTGACACACAAATATGTTATAATCAATACAGTTTTAGAGGTGCTATTTACATGTGTTATTAACCTTTTACTAAAGTTAAAAATTTCTTTAGAAATATAAAAGGAATATTGATAAGCTGTAATAAGCAGCTGTAATAATTGCAATTTCCCCCCGGGGATCATTAAAGTATTCTGATTCTGATTCTGATTCTGATAATAAACATACATGCATTAATTTTACTCCCGAAACTGTATATTATTTTGCCATTGTTCAAATAGTAAACAATGTTACACATTTATTGACACTCAGCATAAATATTTTTTCCCTTTGAACATGTAAGGGTTTGTTATATTATCTTAAGAAATGCTTTTATTATTGTCTTATCATAATAACCATTTTATAATTTATGATAACCAGAGATGTAACTAGAGACTTAAATAATTTTTAAGAGGATTTGTAATTTTACCAAGGATTATTTTTATTGTAACTTTCTTTTTTTTTATTAAATTCAAAACATAAAAATTATACTTCTTTGTTTTAAAACATAACACCTAATAGCACGTTACAAATTTAAATATGACCAGAATTCATCATGAAAGGAGTAGTTTATGCACTCAACTGAATCACCAACCTCCTCACTGGAGAGCAAAGGGTAAGGCTTGAGTTAGTAAATCACAGTTCCCATTTTACTCTCTGCTGCGTATTTGCTGTTCTTAAATGCACCATGAACTACCACAACCAAAAACAAATCCCTTGTATCTCTGAGCATACATAGTCAATCAAACTTGATTCTGGATCTGATTTTTGCAAAATTGCCAATTCTATCGATGGAATCGCTTTTACAAAGCCTGTGATCCATATAATAAACATAAAAATACTATATAATGTTGTTACAACCAGAAAAATAGGGAAAACTGCAACAAGTGTTTCTATAAATGTGTGCTTTAGGTTGATACTTGTTTTTTGTGTATTTGTTTTTCTTTTTTTTGGCTACCCATTGACTTGATTTTTTTTAATTATATTTGTTGTTTTCTTACTATCTGAATATATTTATGTTATTTTTTGTTGTATTTTTATTCTGTTACTGGGCTTTGTAACTGGATACATGTTTGTTGCCTGGTTGTAAAGTTTTTTTGTTTTTGTTTTTTGAGGTAAACAATTTGTCAGGAGTAAGGATGATATACTTATTTAGAAAGAGGAAATATGTAACTAAACACCGAAGTTTATGTTTGAGCAAACTTTTGCGAACATTTTATACATTCTTCTCGACAGGCCAGCTATGCAAATGTCCGCCACTAGATGGCAGCCATTTGGCAAACCCCTTTTCCATAGAGGAGAAGAAGAATGAGGTTGTTGTCGCTGTTTATTTACGTCATATGGCCGGGCCGGGTGACCGTGAGGCTTTTTGTTGAGCATGTTGAAAGGAGAACCGAGTTAAAAGAACAGAAATGATTAATTTAGCGGCGCTGGTTCACAGCCTGAGGTCCTCCTTGTTACGAGCTGAAAGCAGGTTTCTGCAGGCAGCTGGACTGGATCCGACACAACAACTGGGTGAGTTTAATCACTGAAACTTCGTTTGATTTCGGTGGCGCTAAAACAGTGACAGCTTACACTGACAATGAAAAAGAGATTTGGCACTGAAATATGCCAATATGCTGAAATATGCTTTGCAGTGACAACTAAACTCTGCATTTGCATTAAAAATATCATAATAGGTTTATCAGTGTCACTGTTTTATTGCTCCATGACAGTGTTGTTTTTCAGTGTAGCATTGATTGTTAGCCGTCTCTATATTGTGGCCTAATTGAGGTCATTTGTGTCTTATTTGTGAAGATAAAAGTTGTTTTTGCTGTGTAGCTCCAGCTCTGGCCGTGAATGGCCCCAGCCTCCTGCCTCAGACAGACCAAGAGCATCAGCCGGCAGAGGAGCCGAACCTCCTGGACAGCATCTTGTGGATGGCCGTACCCAAAAAGAGACGCACCATCGAGGTCAACCGCACCAGGAGGAGAAGTGAAGCAAAACTTTTAAAAGTGAAGGTACATGAAGTTTATGTAGGGCTGTAGAGCTGGACATGAATACAGACATGAACAGATTTGTCTGTGCCTTGGATTAAAAGAAGAAAAAAACTGCAAATGTCCCTGAAATAATTACAAATTGATTAGTTGTTTACAAAAAAATTTTTAAAAGTTGAAATAAACTAATGGAAAATTTTAGTTCAACAATATAATCTTACAAAAAGTAGGCACTTCAATAAAATCTTTAAAGTTATTTAAATATATTTAAATATTTGTTTTAATTTCCACTGTTTGTTTCAACTCTGTCTCCCAGACAAACATCGAGCCGTGTCCAGAGTGTGGCCATCTGAAGCAAAAACACATCCTGTGTGGATTCTGTTATGCTAAGGTTCGCATGGAGACTGGTCTGATTCGTGAAAAGATTAAAGAAATGGAAGGGGGCCCTCTGAGGGCCCCGCCAGTGGAGACTGTGGTCCTGTACGAGGGCGAAATAGCCAACGAGCAGGACAAAGATAAGAGGATAGTGGAGCGGCAGAGGAAGAGGCCCTCCTGGTTCAGCTACTGAGCCAGAGCTGGTGAAGCATGGAGGAGTTTTTACATGTGAAGAAACACGTCTGTGTTTGCAGCTCAGTTTGAACTCAAGACATCAGTTAGAACAAGTTGATCAAATCTGCCACACGATTCGCTTATTTTTGTACAATAAGGAAAAATGTAGATGCTGTTGTTTTTTCCTCCGTCATTGTCTGCTAGAGGAATATTCTAACACACCAAAACAATAAATCCAATAAATGATTAAATACTCTGTGGATTTGTTGTTTTTCCTCAGCTTAATGACAAAGTAGGAGTCACCAAAACTGTTTGAAACTTGTCTATAGAGATCCATTTCATTCAAAATAAAAAAAGGTAATAAAGTTTTAATAAATATTTTATCAAATAAATAAAATAAAATCAACATAATAAATTACTTTATTAAGCATGTCTTTAATTTATTTTCCTTATTAATTTTAATATTTCTTTTTTTTTACATTTATATTGTAGTTTTATTTTGTGACATTTTCATCTTGTGAAGCTACTTTACATATTTAAGGATTTTTTATTTTTAACTCCCTTTTCATTTCATGCTGTTTTATTTCATGTCCTTATAATTAAATGAAGGGGCAGACTTTTCACTGTGGGTTGATATTCTGGAAATAACCAGAGGGGGCCTGGCAGCTCTCCATATTAAATATATTAAAATGTTCATTTCTGTAAATAAAACACAGACAGACATGTATGTCCATAAATGAGTTGTATGACTGTCCCTCTGGGACCATAAATTCCTTTGCAGAGGTACTTCCTGTAGCTTTTGGCCAAATCCATCTTCTCTGTCAGTTCTGTCCTCTCTTCTGATTTTATGATTCATATTCAAATTGTACCAGATTATTGGGTATCACTAATCTGGTTCAGGTGTGTGCTACTACTGTATGGTACACTGTTTTTCAACCCTGGTCCTCAAGGCTCACTGTCCTGCATGTTTTAGATGTTTCCCTGGTTCAACACAGCTGATTTCAATTGACAACTGATTAACAGGCTTTTGTTCAACTGCAATCATCTGAATCAGGTGTGTTAAAGCAGGGAAACGTCTAAAACATGCAGGGCGGTGTGCCTTGAGGACCAGGGTTGAAAAACACTGGTATGGTGGTAGACATAAAATGTGTCAATACAGCTGAATCCCCTGCTCCTCTGTTTTGGGGTTCCACAGGGCTCTATTTTAGGTCCCCTTCTTTTCTCCCTTTACCTGCTTATTGCTTTGGGTTTAACCTGTGAACCTCCCTGGTTGATCTGGGCCTCCTGGTACTACATGTACAGGGTATCTGAAGGTTTTAGCAAGTCAAATTGAAGAATTTTTAGTGACCTGATATAAACCAGACTTGTTGTTTTCTGGGTTTTAAAATGGACACCGATTTTAAATTAGATCCCCAGATTACAGGGGGTACATGTAACTATTTCCCAGGTGTGTGAAAAAATAGGACTGAGATTTGTAAGGCCCTATGATTTCTCTAATGCGTAAATTATAGTCAGCGTCACTGAATTAACACAAAATGGAATCCAATATAAAAAATGGAATCTCACAGAATTTTCTCATTTGGGTGAGTTTCTGACATACTTTGGACACTGCTGTTTTCTGCATCTGCCATTTCCTTGTTTATTTATTTAGTTACTTTATTTGATTTAATGCAAGGCAACATTTTTATCATTATGTTTAATTTGAGTTGAAAAAAAATAAAGTGCCTGAGAATTTAATTTTCTATGGGGTTTAATAAAAAATTTTCATTTAATAATCAGTACATTAGAGTTTTGGAGAATCATCCTTACATTTGACTGAAGGGGTACTAGGGGTATGATTCAAGATTCAAGTTTCTTAAGCCCTGCACACTATCCAAGGTCCTGAAACATTCCAGCACTTTCAGGACCTTGGATAGTTCCTTCAGCCCGTGACACTGTCAAGTGATTCCCAACCAGGGGTATGCAAGCATATTTGTGTAAAAAAAAAGAATAAAAATAGGACTGAGATTAGTAGTTCTATGATTTCCACAATGCGGAAATTGCAGTCAGAATCACAGAATTAACACAAAATGGAATCCAGTATAAAACATAGAATCTCACGGATTTTGCTCATTTGGGTGAGTTTCTGACATATTTTGGACACATACAATGTATTTTGGATGCTGATGTTTGTCGTTACCTGGTTTATTATTAATCTACTTATTCACTTTCCAGGCAACATTTTTATCATTAGGTTTAATTGGAGTTGAAAAAAATGCCTGAGAATTAAATGTTCTAGGGGGTTAAATAAATAAATAATCTTCAATCAGCTGTAGTACATTATAGTTTTGGGGACTCATTACGTTTGACTAAAGGGGTTCTAGTGGTAGGAAAAAATGGCTCAGGGGGTACACAAGTCTAAAAGGGTTGGGAACCAATGTTCATAACACTTCGAAACATCAAATTCATGTCTTCATGACACATCTCAGCTTGATCACTGCAATGCTTTTTACCTCTGAGTCCCTCAGCTGTCTCCAGTTTGTCTAGAATTCTGCTGCTCTGCTTCTGGAAGCACATCACCACCACTCTGGCTTCCCTCTGGCTACATGTTGAGTTTAGAATTTTATTTATCTAAAAAAACAAATTCTATATACAATCAAAATACAATCGCAAATTAAAGGGGCAATATTATGTGTTTCTTAAGCATATATTTAAATACTATACCATAATAAAGTATCTATGTCCCCTTTAGTTGTTATTAAAATGTTGTTTTTGTGTTT
>JAUBOC010000050.1:14505637-14527730 GCA_032275365.1 Anablepsoides cearensis | reverse complement strand
TATATATATATGACTGAATCAGTTACATCTGGAATTATTCTTTCTTAACATGTTTCTACACCTCTGTAAACAATTTACCACTAAATGTTTTTGTGTAAAACGACATGCTGCAGGGCTCAGCATGTCTAATGATAAATCTGCCCAAATTGAACGTATTCGTTCTCGTCAAACAAACATTTAATCTGCTCCTCCGCCTAACCGCCACAGTCTGACCCAGGATCAGCTTCCAGTCCCCGCTGACAGGCCAGACTCGCGCTCAGATTCCCACCGAACGTCAAACAGAAACTGATCCTGGATCAGAACTCAACAACAACGCTGTTAAAACACTGCCCCTCTTTAAACCGAGCCAACTTGTTGCGTGTGACACAGAGGCGCTACGAGGCTGGGTGTTGGCGCTCCTAATAACCGAGAGAAGAAGCTTCTGCTGCTGCCCCTGAGTCGTGTCCGTCCGCCCGGCTGGGATATCCTCGATTCCCGCGGTTAAACAAACTGGTTAAAGGTAAGTCTTAAACAACAGAAGAGTAGACTCAAATTTGGCTAAACTTCAAGTTCTCCACGGTGTTTCCTTTTTCTGGAAAATTTAATTTTAAGAGGTGAAGCTTGTTCCCAACATAACTAGTTCAAGTTCAACAAGTCAACCCAACATGTTAATAAAAACCAAAGGTGGAATTTTTTTGATTGTACTTTCTCTAAAAGTGTGTCATTAGACCCATTTTTAAAAATGACGTGACAGTAAAGATTTTGTCAAACATTTGTAATGTCTTTAAACTTGAAATCACCCTAGTTCAGTGATTTGTACTTGGTACTGCACGGGTCTCTTCACCTGAGCACCAAATCGCATGGAGAAGTTTGTGATTTTGTTTTTAATTTTAAACCACTAAAATGGTCCAACATTTATAATAAACACTGCCTGTAGAATAATTTAGAATGACAACAAATTTCTCCCAGAATTAATCTAAAAACAATGATAATGCCATGTGTACAGTGCCATACAGTGTCCCAGGGCTAGCATGGATCTGGCTAGCTAGCTGCTAGCTACACCGACCTGTCAATGACTTGAGCCTTCATCCTGAAAACAAAAACTCTGAAAAACACCTGAAAAACTCATATAAAGTTTTTATTTCTTGCTTGATTTTTATAAACTATGAATCAAAATAAAGCTGTCAAAATTGTGAATTTTATGGTTTACAGAAATAGAAAAGAACTAGCAACAGTGGCTTAAAACAGGCATTTTGTATACAAAATGTGCCTTATGTGGGACTTTGACAAATGCACTGCCCAATCCCGGATCAGGTTTTTGTGATTTTCTTTGCTCGTATTCATGTCTAGTTTGTTTTCTGCTTTGGTTTGAAAAATCATTGCGAAATTGTGATGCACAGAATATTACGGAGCTCCACCCATTTTATTTATATATATAATGGTAGTCAGTCTTCCTAATTTACAGCCTTTAAAGACCTCTAAATCCTTAATGGGTGGTCCGATTAAAAAAAAAAAAAAAGAAGAAGAAAGAAATAGATTGGAATCTGTACACAGAACCTTACGAGTACAAAAAAGGAAAAAACATCTCTAATAAGTTTGAATATTTTATCAAAGTCCCTACATTTTGATTTTGCATTTCACAATTTTTGTGTTTAAGTCTATGCGTGCTGACCAGCTGGACATTCATGCATACGTTTATCAAGCAGACTTGGGCCGTAGGTATTTTTATAATAAGTATTAGATGTGCATTGAAAACTTTTAAACATTAGCATACAGGTTTTACAGTTAAAATAATTAATTTTGTAATATTTAGCTGTGAAAGATAATCCTTTTTGCTCTTGTAAACTTGTCACAATTTCTGCACTATATAGCAAAGCTTTATTACCATTTGTACACTCATGTTTGCACCGAGCTATGCTCGGCTCATTCATTTCTGTGGTTAGTGTTAGCATTAGCTCAATGCGTAAAAATTGTAAAAATTGTAAAAATCCTTGTGAAGCACACCTAGGCCACATGATGCCCAATCCAGTAATATTGATACACACACGCCCGATAGCACTCACTGTGTATACTATTGGCAATACAATCTTCCTGTGTATGTTATGCTGCAGTATGAACTCACATTGTAAATGTGCAATATTCCCTCCCAGTGTATATCTTCCAATGTTTACTCAGTGCACGAGCATGTGCCTACTGAGCTTGTGTGCTTTTAATGCATTGTCTTTATAAAATGAGTACTGACTGTATACCTTCTTTATTTAAACCCATCAGCGTAGCTACAAGTTTTTTTTTGAAAATAAGTACAACAAAAGGTGTTTCCAAAGGTCACTGGTTTTATTGTAATTTGGTTTGAATGTGAGTATGTGACAGAGAACAGGCCAGCTGATAAGCATGGGGCTGAATACTGTTTGCTAAGTGCCACAAGGACAAACTGGGACAAGGACAGTGGACGAGAGCTGTCAGTGACTTTTACAGTTTGAAGTCAAATATTATTCCCTGTCCAACGCTGTTCCATCAGCTTTCTTTACATTTTACTTCAAAAGATTTGAAATAAACCTTTAAAGGTTCAAAGATTTAAGGATCCATCTCTTGATAATTGTAAAACTGTTTGTAACTTTTAGCCAAAATGCTTTGTATTATTTATGTTATCAATAAAACATCTGTAGGTCTACACATTTTACCGTTAATTTCACAACAAAAGTACTCCTATGGAAAAAAGAAACTGCTTGTGGAAAGCTAACTTGCAGCTTTTTTTAGAATAAACAACCTTAATCTTACTTGTGTTTTGGGATTACAGACTTTGAAACCTTCACCTTTCCAGAAAATGTCCCAATAAAATAGATGTAGGACACAAAATCAGGAGTATGAAAGGCAAATATGGAGGCGGACATACTGTCTTTGGTTTCCTGTCTCACGTGAGATAAACTGAGACCTGTCTTTAACTGACACAATCACAGATCTTATAGAAAACAAACAAAAGGAACAACTGGGAGACGGAGGAGAGGAAGAACACTCGCAGACTCTCTCTTTACCTATCCTTGTTTACCTTTCCTTGTGACACCTGAGTGCCTCTCAAACACAAATTTAGAAACCTCAACGAGGAGACATTGATTTTTATATCAACGTCATGCCTGTGATTTAACCAAAACGCCATTAACCTCTGTTTAGCTAAGGCAGAGCTAATCTTTTGTTTTGACAATAAATTTGCATTAATTGTCTTTTAATACAGTTAAGTTACAGTGAAATTTGATTATTAATATCATCAATCGAAGCAGTGACTGGTCATTTCTTGTAGAAAGTAAAATGGAAATCTACTGTGTCCTTGTGTTATCTGATTACCTGTGCAGAATTAGCCACATAAAGTCTTTTGCTGTAGTTGCTCACTTGTGGTTTCCATGTGTGACTCATGGCTGTAGTATGCTGCGCTGATTTGTTCTCTGTCTGTGTCCCTCCTCCTTTTCCCTCAGTTGCCCAACAACTCTCCCTCGTCTTCCTCCTCTCTTTGTCCCTCAAGCCTAAATGTTTCTACTTCTCTGCACTGCCTCTGCTCTCCGCTTCTGTTTCAAAATTTTCGAGACTTCTGCTTAAAGTTGTTTTCTCTTCTCCTTTTTCTCCGCTGCCCTGCATGATTCCTTGTGTCAGTCTTCTCTCTGCTTATCTCAGCCACTTTTCTGTGCAAAATCACTACTTCTTGACTGAAAAAATGTATCTGCTTAAACCAATGTACACATCAAAGAGTGCAAACTGAGCTCACTTCAGTGCTAGGTGTGTTTGATCCATGACACAGACCTTCCTGTGTGAGAGTGTTGGTCTTTCTGGAAGGATGTGTTACACTCTGGAATGCATTGCTGCTAATTTAGGAATGAAAAATCCCTCTTAGAATAGGCAGCTGTCTTTGTAGTGGAGGAACGCGAACACATGACATTCAAACATGCGGGTGGCTATGTGTGGAAAAGAGATACACGGCTCACATGCATGATTTCCCACTAACAGATGCAATAACTCACAAGTGTTCAGTTAGAACTAAATCTCTATAATCAATTATCTCAAAGAGTTTTACTGTCACAGGAGAAGTCCCTCTTAGAATTCTAAGGTTTTACTTAAAGAACATGAAAATAATTCATCTGGTCTTTACCAGGGTCTAACCATTTTCAAGTTGAACCATAAGTCTACAAAAACACAGAACAAGTAATAGTAATTTTGTTGATAACATGGTGCAATCTGTTGTTTGTTTTTATAAACTTGAGGTTCAAGTTTAATACTTTTAGAACTTGGTAAAAATCAGATCTGAGAGTCATTAACATCACTAAGCACTATCAGATCATGTGAGACTTGTTTAAAACCTTGGCATGCAATATGGTGGACCTGTAAAAAGCCTGACAAGTAGCATTCTTCAAGCTTCCACTTCTAAGCTCCTACTATTTCAGTACAAAATTTCTTACTTTATTATTATCGTCATTGTTGTTGATTTTGTATGATGCTGTAATAAACTCCCCTCTATGATATGTACCAATGTATGCATATACACTACTGATCAATAATTTAAGACCAGTTAAAAAAATGCAAGAATTCATATTTTGTACTGTTGGATCATAAGAAGATTCTTACTAAGTAGAGATTTGAAATGCAAAAAGAAGAAATGGGAGTGAGACAAAAAAAAGGAAAGAAAAATTAGAGTAAGCATTGAATTACTAACAAGTATTAAGGTTGTTTGTCAGCTGATCAAAAGTTTATGATCATATCTAAAAAAAATAAAAAAAAACCCAAATAAAAATAGAAAAATAAAGGACTCAGTAATGAGCAACTGTGCCATTCTTGTTAATCACCTCAAAAACTTGTTTCAGCATGCTTGATGCTAGTGTTTCCAGTAGGCTACAGTGTCAATGCTGAAAACAGTCAGAGACAAATAAAGAACAGAAAATCTATTCTTCCTGTAGCAAGCATTTTCAGCTGAGAGAAAAAAACCACTTGTTAACATCAGTTTACAGGTCTTTACATGTTTCTATAAATTAGAAACATCACCCAGAATTTGATAAGGACACCTGCTCTCAATCCTGCTGTTGTTCCAGCTATAGGCCAATTTTATGAAATACCTTTTTGTCAAAGATCATTGAGAAGATAGTTTACAACCAACTGATGGTCTTGAAAGAGCAAAAGATTTTAGAAGTTTTACAGTCTGGTTTAAATTTACTACACATCATCTAATCAAGTTTTAAAAATGTATGACATATTTTTAGCCCTTGACTCTGGTATGTGTTGTTCTTGTGCTTTTAGACATGACTGCTGCTTTTTTTGGAAAGCACAAAATGTAATTGATCAATTTTAGATGATTGTCAGGTTTATGGCCTCATTAAGACAATTCTCTTTTATTCATTTTTATTCTTTTTATACCCAGGCAAAAAAAAAAAAATATACTAAAGTATATCTTAAATATACCCAGGCTAAAAAAAATATACTAAAGTATATCTTAAATATACTACATTTTACGGAAATATATTTTTAATATACTATCAATAGAATATACTTTTTAGGAATATATTTAAAATATAAAAAAAGTATATTTCAAAAACCACACTTCAGAAATGTTTTTTAAAATATATTTCAAGTACACTTAAAAATATTTTATTAAATACACTACATTTAATTTAAATATATTATTTAATCTATACTTTATATATATATATCTTTTTTTAAATATACTTTGAATGTATTTATAAAATTGTATATTTTTAATGCACTTTTCAAAAAATATATTGCAAAAATAAATTCAATATTTTTCTGAAGTTATACTGTTTTCAAATAGATTTTATGTATGTTGTTTTAACTGTGCAACCCATAGAGGGCAGCACTAAGATGATTTTAGACTAGATATTACAAATGTTCGCAAAAACATCAAAATTTGCATAGAAATATTAAGACATAACCCTTAGGGCACAATTTAGATCTGCAAAAAAAAAAAAAAAGTTGATTTTAACCTCCACGACTAATTAGTGTCATTATTAGTGAATTGATCTGGTCACCCCCCCTCGCTTATGTAAATGTCGGCTGAAACAAGACATCAGTGTTTAGACTTCAGTAGCTTTAAAAACCATCAGATATTTATCTGATTCAGTACCACGTTATTATAAAGCCTGAGTGGGATTTGAAAAAATGGGATCTGGAATAAAATCTAATATGGTTCACATCAGGCATTTGTCTGCAGTGCGAACATAGCAGAACTGCCCCAGCAAAAGCTTTACATAACCAACTTTTAAAGGCTTGAAACTGTGTTGCTTCTTTTGGTCCAATACTTTTACCAGCACAATATTTACTGCTAATGAATTGTACATGCAACAGTTGTCATACAGTATGCACAATCTTCCAGTTTGAGTGATTCCTCATCCTCACAATAAATTACATTTCTCTTTTGGAGGATTAGGATTATATAAAAAATAAAAAAGCTGCACCTTGAAACTGATTTGTATGTTTTAAAAGGCTAAATCTGACGTTTTTCTCACTAACACTGTAGAAAATTTAAAAGTATATATTTTTAAATAATATTAAGAAATATATATACTCCATATACATAAACATATTATGTTTAATTTTGTTAGCCTTGAAACAAGGTTTTGATATGCGATTTTCCCTCCTGAGGGAAAGCAGAATTCGTTTTCTACATTTAAGGATTATTTACACTTCATACATAAGGCTGCTTGACTGAAATCTTTGCTTTAACAATTTGTATCAGGTTCTGCAACACTTTCACCCCCACTTTAAACTAACATTTGCTTTCGAATATGATCCGATGGCCCCGATCTCTTCTCTGCCTCTCCTGACAGCAGGCTCACCTTCAGGTTTTAACAACTGTCTTTGGCTCCCTCCTCTCTTTCCTCCCCTCTTTGCTTTCTCATGGGGTCCAACTAGTTTTTGGCCTGTTTCCCATCCTCTGCATTCTCCCCGCTTGCCTTGGGTTACTGTGGGGAAGCACCAGAAGAGAAAGCACTCATCCTGTTGTTCTTTTTTTTTCTCATGTGCTCAAATTCCAACCTGCTGCCATGGAGGGAGACATTATTAAAGAATAACCTTTACACACATTAAGGTACAAGATGTTTAAATGACTGCAAGCAGATTTGATTTATCGATTAGTCCCTAAAGGACACTAAATATTGAAAAATAAAAAAATGCTCCTTTTTACACACCAACATCTTATCTGATCATCAATCCATATTCAAGTGATGCTAATTTTTTCTTCAAATGTGACAAAAACATGTTTTTTTTGTGTTTTAAGTGCTTATTAAATAATAATCATTGGCATAGGAATCCTTAGGGAATGCAATTTTAAACTAAGATCACCTTATGTTAAGCAATTGCTTTTGCTTTTATGGATCACTAAACTCATAAAGAATTTAACCAAAGCAGAATTTTGCTCTTTAAAGAAACTGTAATGGATACAACATTAAAATGTTTGGTAAGGATTCTAATACAGATAAAATCTTTAAAATGCAGTAACATAAAGAAAAATTCCTCTAAATAGTTGTAGGCCAAGGGTGTCTGTTCCTTGTCCTAGAGGGCCACTGTCCTGCATGTTTAAGAGTTTTCTCTGATTAACAGGCTTGAAGAGGTAATTCAGTCACTGAATCAGGCGTGTTGAAGCACGACAAACAAGTAAAGCATGCAGGAGAGCAACTCTCAAGGACCAGGAAGGAAAACCCATGTTTTAGACTATAGAAGGCAGAAATTAGTTTATCATGATGTATTCTCATAATAATTCTAAAAGACACTAAATAACTTCAACATTCTGTAGCTTAGTTACTACTTTATTTTACAGAAATCTCTTGTAAATGAGAGATGTTTAGGTGTGTTTGCTCTTGTGCTGAGTGGAAACATGTGGTAAGTGGAAAATCACCACTGAATTGCTTTAGGTGTGTCACCTCCTGGTTCACATGGTTCCTCCTCTGGTGCTGCTGCCCCTATGGCAATCAGTACAAAAACAGTGTGAGGTGGAGTGCAGCTTGGATATTGTACAGTATACAAGATGAACAAAGCATTTTGCATTATATCAAGGATGAGATTGTTTAGAATTGTACAACTGTACAAGATTGAATATAATTTCAAAGTAAAATAAAATAGAAATTGGTAAGTGCACTGCTATATGCCTCGCAATTTGAAATGAAGACTGAAGATTCAAAGACTTAAAATTGAAGCACGAACATGCTGTTGCCAAAAAACATTTTAGAATTCAACAGAGTCATTTGTCACTTTGTGATCAAGATCGCAAGCTTCACTTGCTGTCAGAAAGGGTGTTTGTGTGTCTGGATTAGGGGAAAATGTTTTAGAATCTACTTCTTTTCTTAGCAAGGCCATCAGTTACCTGGCACCTTTGTAGAATCACTGGGCTGGTTCATATCCACTTCAGAGAATTTTAACCAGGGATGTCTTTTCAGACAAAACATTTGGACTATTTGAAAATCACCAGTCATCCATATTTATAATGACACGTGAGAACACCTGTTCCACATTTGACAACTTACGTCACATCAAGAACCCCACAGCACAATACAGGCTGAAGATCGTGTGTTTTTTTGTTACTGATGAGGACGTGTCAGCAAATAGCTGTTACAATAAGGTCTCATTTACTAATGTTGTAACTAACCACCATTTATTTCTTCTTATCTCGACAGCTTTCAAAGATGTTAAAGATCTGCACTTTGGTGTTTATGACACGTAAGTAAAAGTATAGTCTAATCACTTTTGGCAAAAAAGGTATCCACTGATGGGTAAAGCTGTCAATGAAAAAAAACATTGATCAGCTTTAACTACATGATCCTATCAAACTCATTAAAAGAAAAGTTTACTTTCATGTGGGGGGGGGGGGGGGAAATGCAACAAAAGCCAATCTAGCAAATCTAGCAAATTGTTGTGTTCGTGTGATTTTTATTATTTTTTGCCAAACCAAAAGAGCCTGGCCAAAAAAGGGTCATACTCTAATATTTTGTTGGACTGCCTTTAGCTTTAATTATTGCACTTGTTTGCTGTTTCCACAAGCTTCTGCAATGTCACAGATTCATTTCTGTTCAGACTTGCATTCATTTTTTGCCAAGATTTTGTATTGATCACAGGAGATTTTGACCACTTTGGAAAGCTTTCTACAGCACATTTCAAATCTTCTCAGTGGTGTTTAGGTCTGGACTCTGTGGTGGCCCATTTAGGTGTGAAAAGGATTTTTCATGCTCCCTCATCTTGTTACATGCCCGATTCCATCAAGGGAAAATAATCTATTGATGGAATAACCTGGTCATTCAGCATTTTCAGGTAGTCAGCTGACCTCGTTATTTGAGCACATAACATTGCCGAACTTACACTGTACCAACTGCAGCAGCCACAGATCATAGCCAGGGGTCGACATAACAGCCTTTTATGTTGTCCAAGAAAACCTATTTTCATTTTGGACAACCAAATAAAGGGAACCAGTTTAAACTACACCATCGTTTAAACTGCGTAGAGCTGACCTCAGAGGTCTGGCTGACTGGTCCAACAGAACCAAGCATCAGTTCTGAACTCTGGAGAACAGAGTAGGATATTTTTGTTGCAGGTTCCAGCCAAAGAGACCACCTCAGGTTCAGTTAGACCCACTTAGAGTTCAAAATAATCTTTTTTTTTATTGTTTTAGACAGTCTAAGACATTCTACAGCAACAAGA
Source organism: Anablepsoides cearensis (assembly GCA_032275365.1). NCBI lineage: Eukaryota > Metazoa > Chordata > Actinopteri > Cyprinodontiformes > Rivulidae > Anablepsoides > Anablepsoides cearensis. Next base: position 14,518,073 of record JAUBOC010000050.1, on the reverse strand, counting down.
AGGCAGCAAAACTAAACAATTAAGGAACAATCATAAATTCTTAATGTAAATAAATTCTAATGACAATAATTATTTAATTATAGTTTTACATATATCTGTTGATGGTGGATAAACATGTGATGTTATGGAAGTAACCTCTTGATTCAAGAGAAAACTGAGGTTTCTAAGAAAATGTCTGCTTATCAATTAATCGTTAATTGATCAATAAGATCAATCAACTTTAGATTAACTCGTTAATCAACAACTTTCATCCCTATTTTCTGGTCCTGGTGGGGAATTATTATTTAAAGCACTCCCTACTGTCATGTACGTTTTGGAAAGATGACTTGCTTTTCTTTTTAGCCTCGTAACATAACTCTTGATTTTCCAAACCTATGTTTTGTTAAAGAGAAAAATATCAAACATAATAATTGAATATTCTGGGTTAAATCAAGATTAATAACATATTATTCAACCACAAAATATCTAACTAACATTTGGCATAAAATAAAAACCAATGTATTTGAAATGGAGTCCTTTTGTTTCTCAGCAGAAGATGCCCTAAACTGTCTCACCACAGTAACGAATATTCATCTTTTTGTCCTCTTCCAGTTGTGTCTCTAATGTCTGCAGCAGCAGAGCCAGGTAAGCACTGTACAGGTTTTTATTTCATCTATTGACATGCAGTCTTTATTGAAAAAAATTGTTAATTTTATCAGAACTAGGCCACTGTGTGTGTTGACCACAGTTTGGACCTTCTGAAATCAAGTTTTATGTTGGCTCCTGTATATTTCCTCTTTAACTGACCTTTATTCTTTTTGTTCTGACAGTTGAAGAGGACCCTTTTACCTTTGGTAATCTACTGTTCATACAATACCATTAGAATCAAATAAAAGAAATGGGTATTTTGCATACATACATATATACTTCAAAACGGTAAGACTGTTGAGGGAGGAGTGTGCCAAATTAGAATATATATCATGAACAAATAAATGTAAATACCCCATTAAACCATCATATGTATAATTAAATATTAAATACATCATTAAATAATTAAATATACCATTAAATTATGAAATGAAATGTTCTATGAAATAAATAAATCTACCTTTTTGAATTATGAACTTCAAACAAACTGATGAAATAATACATTTGTTTTGTGTCCATAGCACTGTCTACTGAAAATTCTTATAGCTTTTTTCCCAAAATAAAAATCGGATTTGTTATTGTCTTACATGCTTTTCCCTATACTTCAATACAATAACTTAAATGCGGAACAATCGTATTATACAATATATACAGAGCTCTATCATTGAATAACTGTGTAATTTACTTTATACTGCAATGCAACTGATTTATTCTTAAGTAATTTATATGAGATTTTCATGTGAGCCTTTTATCAATAATGACACCCAAAGATTTTATTTCACTGACTCTACAAATTTCAGTTTCATCAATACGGAATGGAACTCTGATAGTTTTCTTGACGCTACCAAATATATAATTTGTTTTATCCAAATTCAATGATAATTTATTAAGTTAAAACCAAGTTTGTACCTTCCTAAATTCTGTCTGTATCTCCTCCAACATCTGTTTAATCGGAATACATTTTAAAAGCTTTGACACATTGGCCAAATCATTCACATATAAAATGAACTGTTTTGGTCCAAGCACAGAACCCTGAGGAACTCCACAACTAATATTACATAATTCAGATCTTACATTGTTTACTTGAGCAAACTGTTTCTGATTTTTCAAATAACTAGTTACCCATTGTGCTGCTAATCCTCTAATACCATATTTATTCAACTTTTCAATAAGGATGTTACAATAGTGTTGAAAGCCTACTTTAAATCAACAAAAACACTAACACCGTAAAGTTTTTGATCTACAGCAGTTGCTATTTCTTCCATTAATTCCAAAAGAGCCATTGATGTTGAATTATTTGTTCTAAACCCTCATTAACTATTACTTTAAATGTTTTGTTTGTTCTTAAATTGATCTAATCTTGTTACAAATAATTTCATTAAATGTATTTTGAAAACTGTGGCAACAAGTTATTTAATAATGTAATGAATAATTTAATTATTTTTAATAGGGTGTTTACATGTATTTATTTCACAATATATCTGTTTATTATAATTTGGCACTCTCCACAATCTGCAGTTTACTTAGTTTATCCGCTCCACCTAATAAAAATTATTCCATGCGCACACAGACTACCACAGACTGCGTGTTGGAGGCCTGATCCTTGCAGCTGTCCTCTGCCTTATTGGCATCACTATTCTGCTCAGTAAGATGCATCTTTATGCGTACACAAACAAGCTTACAATATTCTGCTGAAAAACAGAAAACATAAAATGTTTTGTTTTATAGGTGGCCACTGCAGGTGCAAGTTCAATCAGAACAAGAGGTGATGAAAAAACTGTGAAACCTTTGTACAAATATGAATCTGAATCTTTTCTTTGTTATTATTATTTATTTATTTTTTTATTTTAACTGTCTTTTGTCAGAAGGAGGACAGGAAGCAACCCTCAGCAGATGCTTATGGACCAAGGTATTGTAAATCCATTTAAAACTATATCTTATTTTACTGTTGTCGGATCTAGTTACTGTAGTTACAGCTATGATGTAATACAGTTGGGCTTTTATACACATGAATAACTGTCCGTTGAAACAACTCCACAGGGACCTACAGAGATGACAGACATTTTCCACTAGTATCAATACACGCAGATGCAGAAGTCTTGTTCTAAATTCCCATTTTCTAAATTGGCTTCACACTTGATAAACAATGAATAGGACAGTACAATGAATTTTAAATGATAGAAATAGGGATGCATGAGTATTTGTATTATCATCCATTTACTATTGTCTATTTTTACTCCCATCTATGTGTACAGGTCGTGCCTGTGACTGCTAGAGAACATGGAGAGCACACCAACTTCAGAAGAGCAGCGGTGGGATGTTACACCACAAAAAAATCCTATTGTTACATAGAAAGTTAAGGATGTAGTCTTTTATGAGTTGGCTACATCTCAACAAACCCAGACTTACTGTACATAACTCTGTCACTTTCATTTTACTCTGTTAAAATATTTTGACCTTCTGACCTAAAAGTTATGAGACATTGTCAACAAACTTGACAGACTGATGTGACAGTGATTTATTCAATGAAAACACCAGTTCACCATAAATTATCTTAAATATACACATCCTGTAGGTAATGTCTGGCAACACATTTAAGTATATATATATATATTGTTTGTGTACAGTAACTGTTAATGTCTCCCACTGACCAACCTAACCCACTGTCTGTTTTTCATGTTGAATTTATGAAATACATACTGTCATGAAAACATTTTAGAGGTTTTCTCTTTTGTGTGGAGGAGCGTAGAGGGTTGTACTATTCAATGTTTCTATAAAATACAAGTTTAAACAAATTTGAGAGTGGCCTTTACTGTGTGTGTGTTTATGTAAATCCTAAACTGAGTTGAATAAACAGCAGTTACAAAGGTCTCATAAGTGAAAACAAAATATGTACTCACAGAGAACCTAAAGGGACTCATTGCAAAGTAGACCAGACAAAAATAAACATATGTATATGTGTGTGTGATTAGCAAAATCTGCTCCGTGCCATCAGAGTTCGCTGCATTGGGTGGGAGATGTTGTCCAACAGGGATGACCACTTCACAGCCATTCTCCTGTCACTACAGCAGGTACAGCCTGCTCTGCCTTTTCTGTAGTCTGCTTTTGTGTTATTATTCCAGTTCAGTTTATTGTTCAGATGAACCCCAAGAGACCTGTAATTATCCACAGCCTCAATGTCCATACCTTTTGAAGTTCAATGGTTCCAGTGGAGGATGTTTGTGCCCAGCTCCTTGATTTCTTTATTTTTCCAACATTGATCTGGAGGTAGTTCTGTTTGCTACATTTCTAATTTAAATACCAAGTAGTTGTGGAGGCCCTCTTCTTGATTGACACCTTTTTTGACCATCTGGGTTGATCTCTTGTCATTTTCAAACAATTAAGTAATACCCAGAGTAGTAAGACTGAAAACAGTAAGACCCAACACTAAGTGGTTTATATGACAGGGGAACACGGAAGATCTGCAGGAAGTATTAAATGGTGTATGGTTTCTTTTAAATTTATGTTATTAACTCTCATACTGTCTTTTGGGGGAAATTCAGCCATTTAACGTGTTTTTATTTATCTACTTGTTTCTTTTCTTTTTTTTTTGCTGAATTACAGTCTATCATTGTCTTGACGATGAATTGTAGTTGAAAACACTAAGAAGTCACAACTGCAAACAGGATCGTTTGCTTTTTCCTGACATCTGAAGCTGTTTGATCTGATGTCAGTGGATGTCCTAAAATGTACACTGTAGTAAAAGTTGACATGTACTTTAGTATAGTTTGTGTACTTGAATTTGTTGTACTATGCAAATATGCATTCAATATTCCTAAAATCAGGTTTTACTACAGTTCACATTTGTGCTTTGTAAGTTACAAAAATAGCACATTTTAGGTTTACTTCAACAACTATACTATTTATTCTGAATACATTACACATGTTAAACTTTAGTATACTTGGCACATTTGTTTTTACGTTGGGAAATAGTTGTGTAATATAAACTCCAAGTTACTGTAAAAAAAAACAAGTTGTTTTAGATGTATATCCCTTAAAAACACTATGACACAGACGCAAACTTTAAGTATAGTGTCATTTATTTTTTGACATATACATCAGTGGGTGGCTAATTTTTATTCTATATTTTTTACGTAATTCAATCAGTTGACCAACAACTAAATTGATTTATTATTAACAACACAGCAAAACATTCAATGAACAGCAGGCAGCAATGTTTAGGATTAACCTGCATTTTGTTGGAAATTAAAATGTAGGTTCAGCACACAATATGTTAAAATTTAAACCTTTATAAACATGCTGTGCAGCCCTTTTGTTTTATCGGGCATAAATTAATCTGACATAGAGCAGATACATCTAGTTGCATTGAATGCACTTTGGGAACAAACAAAAAAAACACCACAAAGACAATTTTTTTTTCTCACTGCTTAATTCATCAAATAACAAGACTGCTTTCCTAATTCTTCAATTTTACCAGCCTTTTGTGGAAACAATGGGAGATGTTTGCATTTCTTTGGTCTGTACAGGTGTAGCCTAATCTAAGCAGGTGTGCTTCCTCCTAAACCTCCCATCATGCACCTAATCTCTCCACCCTTTTGACTGTCAGCTCTTCTTCCTGACAGAAACTGGTTTGTCAGGAGCCGGATCAGATTTCACTGCTATCCTGTTTTCTACAAGGTAAGAAAGAAGGGAGGGGCAGCAAGTGACAGGACAGTTTGGGAGAGGGAGGAGGAGAAGGAGAGGGGGCAAAGTGAATAGGGAGACCGTAGAAGCTGACGGAAGTTTAAATTCAGTCAGTAAGTGTGCGTCTTACCTGAATTTCCTGGAGCAATCTTTATCTACAATGACAAAAATAAGAAGGAATGGTCAGTCCTGCTGTGTGATTCCCAGAGTGACTAAAAAAGGTGATTGTAATAAAAATGACTTGACAGTGTTTAAATTTTAGTTCATTTTTTAAAAAGGTTGATGATCAAAATATCTTAGAGGGGTCAGAGTTTAAGGCTGGGGTTGGAACTGGGTTTCACTTTTCATTTGTTGTCATTTTACAACAAACCTCATAGTGTTTATACTTTGGTTTTCTGTGATAGACCAATGCAAAATGGTTTTTAAATTTAGTTTTTACAAAGAACAATCAGAAACGTGCATGGTACACGAGTCCCCCCCCGTGTAAAGGCTTTATAGAATCACCTTTTGTTTCAGTTACATCTGCAAGTTTTTAGGGGTTTACGAGGGTCTCGACCAGTTTTATTCATCTAGAGACATTTTTTTTTGCCCATTCTTTGTTAACTAGCTGTAGCTCAGTCAGATCGGATGAAAAGCATCTGTGAAGGGCAGTTTTCAAACACCATAGATTCTAAGTTGGGAAGTGTGGTGCGTTCCTTGGTCTTCACAATGCTTTATGATCACTAATGTTCTGTACCAAACCTTTGAGAATCACAAAATATCTGGATTTGTACTGAGATTAAATCACACACAGATGGACTTTACTAATGAGGTGACTTCTAAAGACCGCTTGCTTTAGGTTTTAGTTAGATGAAATATGTAAACTTAAATGGAGACTTTTTAGATATTTATTTGTTAAAAAAACCCAACAATTATCACTTTCTTTCCACTTCATACTTATGCTGTATTTTATGTTGGCCTGTTACATAAAATACTTCAAATGCAACAAAATGTGGAAAAGCGTAAACATTTCAAGGGACAGTGTTTGTTAATTATGATAACATAGCTTCTTCCATTACTTTGCTCTTTGCCACCACACATTGTTTTACCTTCACTCATTTCATTACCTTCATTGGCTGAGAGAAATCTGAGATTACAAAAAGCTTTCAACTTTAACACTTTGGGTTTTACAAACCATTCCTTTGAATAACAACATGCCAGCCTATCCCTAAAGCCTTAGGCACTGTGCTGCAAATGCTGGTAATAAATTGTGACAAAACATTTTACACAATGTTTTTCTTACATGTATGTGAACTGATCAAATTTTGGCCGGATTGTGTTGTAAATACAAATTCAGTATAATTCCTCTTTTAGTACTTCTTGCAGCACTTACAGAATAAGAGGAAGACGCCTCCAATGATCAGCATGCCGACAATAACGAGACCGCCGATTCTTAGTCTTTCATAGTCTGTTAGACAAAACAAACCCAAAAAGATAGGTACATTATGACATTTAAAACAGTTATTTAACAAATATGAATCATTATAGTCTACTTTTAATCCAAACACATGAAAAGAATCATTGGTTTAAATGAAACAATGTTAGAAAAAGAATGAGCATCCACACTTACTGTAAACAAATGGATCTGGGATATGACAAGATGGAGATTTGCAGGAAAAAAGGATAAAAAAACTTAGTTTCTGTTTTTTATACAAAATCAATTTAATAGATATTAATTATCCCATAAAGAGCAAATGTGAGAAGACTAATGTCAAAATGAAAAGGTGAGATTTTGTGTAACATACATTTGTTTGCTGAATAAACAAAATTTATTGTCCTCTAAATAATGCAAAATTTATTTTTTAATTAAACTGTTTCTTCCCAAACCACACTAAACCATCCTCATAGATGTAAGAGTTTCAGCCTTACTCGCTTCAGTTTCCATAAAAAGGGAGAACAGCGCTGAAAAAAAACACATAATATTATTATCTATAATTTTTTGTAATAATAATAAATAAAAAATAATAAACGACAGACATTTTTTTGTCCTCATAATCATATTTTGTGGCGTTGAGCCCTTTGATTATTTGTTACCTGTTAGAAAAACCAGAAGAGCGAGGCGTCCCATCTTCGATAGACTGAGTCAGCTAAAGGAAAAGATAAAAAAAATAATGGGGTTTGTGAGACATGTTTTCTCATCGCTGTGACACATGAATATCTGCAACACCGTGCACACTTTGCCCTCTCTCCTGGAAGAACGTCCTTGTGGTGAGAGAGGTCAGCGTCTCGTCCGCAGGGGTGCATTCTGGGATATTTGTAGAGTAAACAGCGACTCACTTTTTGTTATGGGTCAAAACTCAGCGGGCCTTTAGGCAGCTTTCCCTCAGCTTGCACCCGGGTAAAGACCGTCATGTGCTTCACAGGAAGTTTTTCATTAAATTTGATGCTTTTTTTTTATAACTGGCTGTAAAATTTGCACATAATAAAACAAAAACAGATATAGTTTGTTTTAGTCAGTTCTAATAAATCAAAACAGTGACCAACAAACCACTGTATATTAAAAAAAAAATTAATAACTGATCCATTAAAATTAAGTATCAATCCCTGGCAGTCACCAGCTTTGTAAATAAAAATATGTTTTATGTTCATTTCAACGGAAGCACACAGAGGTTGATGGTACAGTGAGAATGGTTACATGGTGGTACTGTACACTATCTGTGTTTACTGTAAATACATTTTACATTATTTAAGAAAGAACGGTTGTCTTATGTGTACTTGAACTTCTTGTGAATGATCCACCAAGTGCACAATCCTAATAGATTAAATGCAGAATATGTGCACAGTTTAAAAAAACTTAAATGCAAAATTTGTTGAGGCTTTTAGGGTTACGTTAGAAACCTTTTTAGAAATTTAGAAATATTTTTTACTGAATTTCAAATAGAAAACATGACTACAGAATGGATTCTCTGGTTAATCTTAACAAATAATCTGACAAAAGTTATTTTAGTCATTTTCTACTTTTTAAAGAAAGGTTATTATTTAAAACAATCAAAAGATTTATACACAACTAAGTTATAGATTCATTTTAAATGATCCTTTTGTCTGCTTGTTTTTTAAACTTTCACTTGAGTTATACATATTTTATAAGCTCCTTTTCTTTGCTAAAGTAAATAAAAAAAGAATGAGACAAAGGGCTTCTGGGTCAATGCTCACACAGTTCACCTTTAAAATGTCCTTTGGAGGTGACCTTGACATGTTTGCCAAATTTTTCTTATTTTTTACGTCAAACCTTTCCTTCTGGTTTCACCTGTTTCTGTGTTTAACCCTGTTTTTAGCACGATTCACAGCAGTATTTCAAATGACCACAACTTTTCCTCAAACCAAGCAAAAATGTAAACAGAACCTAAAATTAGTTTTTAGCTATTTAGAAGATCAATGCTTCTTCATGCAAAAATAAGAAGGTAATAATTCACACAAGTTTCTCAGAAACGAAGCATCAAAGCAGCAAAGACACGACTAGTTTTGTCACTTCCACTATGACCTCTGTCAGAGTTCTCCTCAGTGTCTGTATCAGGTAACAATAAACAAGTCAAGGTCGAGAAGTCCTTTTGTCCTTTTAATGCCATGTGTCCAACACATCACACAGCAGTTATTTCTTTGTGTGACAGAAAACAAGCTTTGTTTTAGGTTTGAAAATATTTATTTGATTTAACCAGGCAAATCCCACTGAGAGGAGCACCTATTATACATGTTTTTAGTCTGTGGGGGAAACCGAAGAAAATGCAGGAGAACGTGCACGAGCATGAGGAGAACACCCCCACAGAAAGACCACAGGTCTGAACCGGGGACCTTCTTGCTGTGAGGCGACTTTGCTAACACCTCAAATTATGTCAATGTTGCTAGCTAAACTTTGACCCAACAATATCATAATTGTATTGTATTAGTTTTTTCTTCAAAAAATATTTTTCTTAAGTGACAATTTATTATTATTATTTTTTTACACAAAAATAAGATTGATCTTTTCAGGAACCAGTTGCCATCAACCATCGCAAGCAAACAAATCAATATAGAATGAAACTAAGCTGGGAAAGACACTTTGTCTTGTAGCTGATTAACAACGATCCCCAAATCCTAACTTTACTCTACTTTACCTGAGATGAAGCTTCAGAGGTGAGTGATCAGGACCCTGCCAGGATAAAAGTGTCTCTTTCTTTCTTTTTTACCTGAATAAGTACTCTTAGCTCCACCTCCTTATTTAGGTTATAAACATTTGTATGTTCACAAGCCCGGCATGAATGTGTCCTGACTGCTGGGCTGACTCATGTCTTGGTGTTATTCCATAAACATTAGCAAGGGCCTCCTTGGCACAAAGAAGAAATACAACTTTGGTTTTGTCTCAAAAAGACTCTTTTATTCATGAAGAGCAGACCATAGGTGTAGGTAGAGATTTGTATAACCAAGGATCATTACCGCCCTGAACTGTACATCCTTCAAATCAGTGGTTTCCAACCTGGAGAGCCCATGACCTTGTCTGCTCAAAGGCTGTGAAAATATCAATTTATTGTTTGTACATAAAAATCACCAAAACAAGTCCAGTTGAATAATTAAAATCAGTACAACTATTCTTCTTATAAATAAAAGTTTGTAACTTTACTTTTTTATGTTTCTAATATTGACTCTTTGCAACTACCTCTACTAATCACATGAAGGCACCAAGATAGACATCAGAAGTGAGGGAGTATTGAACAGAGCAATTCTTTTCCCACATTTTTTGCTATTTCTACTTGTTCAAGTCGAGATCATTTGTTTGTGGAAGTAGCACACCTATATACAGATATTTACAAAAGCTGGACACAGCTAACCAGTATAGAACAGACGAAAATTAAAGCTCTCTGTCAGCGAGATGGATTTCTGCCATCTGTAAAAATGAAAAAAAAGAATAAAAAAAATGCGTTTTCAACCATCCTGATATGGGTGGATTTGTCCTGCATGAGGAGGTGAGGAGAGCTGGTAAGCTCACCTGTTCATGTGGAGCAGAAACAGAGGCGCTGTTTCACAGATTCATGCAGTCGCAGCAGGCAGGTTGGCTGTAAAGTGCTTTTTAGCTCTCAGAAACTGTGAAGCCAGTGAAAAATAAAATAAATAAAATAAATCATCAACTAAGCTTTAAATAAGGTAAGTCATTTGCAGAAAAAAATATTAAATGTTTAGTATAACCTATTTGTAGCTAGTCAGTATTGATTATCATGTATTTTGCAAACTTCTTTTCGAACATATTTGCAGAAATGACTACATTCAGTTGCATGGTGCAGGTACTTAGCCCTGTTGCCTTAACCTAGGAGACCTTTCTTCTTATGCTGGTTTTCTCAAGATACTCCAGTTTCTCCCCACACTCTAAAACACATGCATTTTAGGTTCTTTATCTTAGATATTTGAGTGATGGTTTGTCTCTGTATTGGCCTAGAGCAGTGGTGTCCAAAGTCAGTCCTGGAGGGCCGCAGCCCTGCATGTTTTACTTGTTTCTCTGCTCCAACACACCTGATATGAATGAATAGATGATTATCAGGCTTCTGCTGTACAGAGGACCAAAACTGACATAATTAGGGAAAAAAAGCAGAATTATATGAACCACTAAATACACTTAAAATGCACCAATTAAATTAGAAAAATAACTTTATCTCCTGTTTTATATTTTAATTGACTTTCATATTTATTTTTCCAGGTTAGTTCCAATTAATTAGTCTATAAATTTTAACACATAATTTAAAATTTAGTGTTTTTTTCTGCACTTGTACATGCATTTGTGTCTTTTAAATGTGTTTGCTTAATTATGTTTATATTTTTTCCAACAAGTCTTTTTATTACTTTTTGTTGCATGCTTGTGCTGCCTCAATTTAGCTTAAAGTTTAGTTTAACAAAGGCAAGGAGGAAAATATTACCGGTGCCTTTTATTTTGAAAAAAAAAAAAAGAAGAATATATAAAATTAAATTAAAATAAATGCTTAAATTAAATTTAAGCATTTAAGATACACAAACGCATGTACAAAAAAGGAAAAACTATATACAAATATATATATTTAAAAAACTGTAAAATTTAAACTATGTGTTAAGATCAAGGTCAACCTCAAACATGAGGTAAAGTTCTCTTAATTTATTTGGTGCATTTTAAAGGTATTTGTTTATTTAGGACTCCATTTATCTATTTCTGCTTTTATTTCTAATTATGTCAGTTTCGATGCTCCATACTGCAGGACTTGGAAGATGTAGTTCAGTGACTGAATCAGGTGTGTTGGAGCAGGGAAAAACGTAAAACATGTAGGGCTGCAGCCCTCGAGGACTGACTTTGGACACCACTGGCCTAGAGGTTGACAGGTGACCTGTCAGGGTGTAGCCCACCCTATGTCATAAAAGCTGGTGCATCACAAGGTCCAGAAATATTTTCTTTGGTTTGTGAGTATAGCTAAATCTGAAGTCCCACAAGCTAACCAGGCTCAGATAGGTGGTTTAGTCTAACATAATAATCTCTGCTTGGTTCATTGGGTCTTTGCTCTGCTTCTTTAAGACACACACATTAGGCAGATGTCCACAGTAGGACCAATGATGAACCACAGCAGGACCAGGACCACCTAGTTTGTCTGTATTCTGAAGGTCTGAGTTCTAATGTTTTTATTGCAGTTAAATTCCCAGATGTAAGAGGAGCCAACACGAGTGTGAGTGTGTGCTGTAGAGTGTACGTATCCTCTTTCTCCCTTTTTGTTTTTCTCTCACATGATGTCTTATAAAGACTCTGTTGTTTTGCATGTGGTCTCTGAGGCTCTGCCAGGTTTCTAGGTATCACCTAGTGCTCCTGTCCCAGCAGAACAGATTGCACTGTGTTGATCTCATGGATGACAGGCATTTCCATTACACTCCATGGGCGTGAGGTAAAAATTTCATTTTAATTCTTTCACAGTATCTTGTAAGAAATAATCCACATTTAACCTACTTTACTATTAGAATTTTTTTTTTTTGCCATTGTGAGAAGTTGATTATTTCACTTTAAGCAGTTTTAGGCAGAGTTATAGCACATCTAATCATACTAGTGAATTTTGTTTCATAGATCTATTGGTATTTATTCTGTCTGTGCATACTTATACAAAAGTGCGAT
>JAUBOC010000050.1:14491941-14505537 GCA_032275365.1 Anablepsoides cearensis | reverse complement strand
TCGCAAGTCATATCGTCATCGCAATATTAAGCAGTGTTATCGCATATCGCAGGTTTTCCTAATATCGTGCAGCCCTACTTTAGTTTCTTGGGCTACCAGAAAACGATGTGTGCGTGCGAGAGAGAGGCTTTAGGTGTGATTTCTGCACAGTATGTTCTGTTGTTGCCTTGTACATTATTTTATTATTCCTGTTAATCTTATTTCTTATGTATTGTTTTTAACACTAGAACTTTTTGTGTGAACCTGTATCTGCTGCTGCTGTTACACCTGAATTTCACCTCTGCGGGACAATATTAAACTATTATAAAAGACTGAAAATTAGAGGCCTCAAAAATGCCATCATTTCAGTTTCGGGCCAATAGGCTGGCTTGAATACTGTACAAAATATTTTACCCAAACTGCTACTGAACTGACATCATTTTACGCACCTATTAGAAAATGTCATGATCAGTGATAGATCTGTCCTGACTTCACCTCACCACTACACCCATCCCCCAGCATTCCTCCTTTAATCAACCATTCTTTCAGCTCCAGGGCCTTCTCAAACCATCCCCCTCAACTTCCTCTGTCACGCCTTTTGTTGTGTGTTTTTCCACTGCAGTGGCTCGACTGACCACATGGACCCAATAACTGGTGTCTTCTCCTCTGTGGAGTTGATACATTTTGAAACACCAAACCTTTTAATCTGTCCCGTTTCTATTCCTCCTGAGTCTCTCTGGTCTTAAATAATTTTTCATAAACATTAGAGTTAATGCTATTTTTTGTGGTTAACTCTTATAAAAATATTTTTAAATTTGCTGTGTATTACAGGTCTTGTATTGTTAACAAAGCTGGTCTTGCTTCTCAGTACACAGGTGCATCAGATTTGCAGTACATGGATGCTCGATTTGATGAATGCAATTTCTTACATAGAAATAAAATGACTGGGTTGCAATTTGCATTCTTTTGTACAAATAATTTTGGTTAATTTATCTGTACAGACTTCTAAAATCAGTCAAGGCAAACAGCATTTTTTTCCCCTTCTGGACATGTTCACTTCCTAAATGTGTGACGCCCTGTTTGTCAGTGGATTTATCATAATATATATTTTTTTACTCCCCGTCAGCAGTAATCGGTACCATCAGCTCCTCTGAATAGTCTCATTGAGGCGTTAGAAATTCCAAGCTGTGGACACTTTGTTGGTTTTAGTTCAGACTGTGAGCTCATAAAATAACATTTAGCCGAAGTCGTGTCCAACAACAGAGGAGATAAGCTGGTTAAAAATGTACTCGGAGCAGACAGAACCCAACTGAAAACTGTTTAAAACAAGAGGAGAAATGAAAAACTGGACTTATTTTTGCCAAGAAGGTCGGACCTCTTTAACCTAATGTGTGCTGACGTGTGAATTACTGTGCTCACATATAGCTGCAGTGATAAAATCATCTGAGTCTTGCTTAAAGCCTCAGAGTTCAGATGACTTTACCGTTTGTTTGTTTTTTACTTTACGTCTGGAATTAGTTCACAGGACATTTTACCCCCATGGAGTTTTGTTAATCTGAAGTATTATTACAGAAATGTTACTCAGAATTAAATTAGAAATCCAATCCAGAAAGCTGTGTACCTGATTAATTTTGCCATATTTAATATCAAAAACCTTCAGGTTGCTGCAGGTGTTTCTTTGATTTTAATTAGACTGACTTTTTTTAATGAAACAAATAACTGACTGAAAAAGCAACGTCCATCATTCGCCACAGAAAATGTGCTTTAAATTGTAACATTCCTGTTGATTCAGGAAATTCATATCTGCCCCACTAATAATATTTATGCTCCTGAGCCACTAGTGATAAACAGAGAAACATTTATCTAAACCTCTCTGTGAAAGAACACCTGCATGACTGCAGTTTATCATTATCCCTGTTCATTTTCACATGAATTTTTGTTGCAGCTTTTGCAGATGTGATGACTGAAAGTAACCGCTGACATTACTGTGGCAGAGCTGGACACAAAGTCTCCTCCTCATATTCAAGGTGCGTTTGAACACCGAGCACAAGGTGACGACCCCACCCCACCGCTGCAGTATGAGTCACGTGACGTGAAGCAGCAAACTTCAGCAAGACTGCGATTAAAAACTGGGACGTAAACATTTCAGGAGACGTGTTCTGACCACCTCAGCTCATTCAGAAGACAAATGAAGGAGGGGGGACGGGGTAACACATTTGTCTGTTGCACCTCCGAGCAAGGTAAAAAAAACAACACAGCTCAGTGAGGAATAGTAACAGACACGTTACTGCAGGATTCTTGAGTCCTTTTGGATTTAAGCTTGATACGACCAAGTTAAGAGTCTGATTATTCTGAAACTTAAAACTCTAAAAAGACATAGTTGGATTAATTTTGACCTGTTAGACATGATTAGAGATCAACTCATTCATTCATTTTTTCTCTGCCTCTCTCTGGCCTGGTGCAGCATGTAAATGCTCATTAATTATTACCACGCCACAGACCCGCCCCCCCAGGCCTACTATTTTTATACCAGGCTATAACCTCTGTAAGAAAATGATCACCATCACCCAACCCTAATGGTTTGTGTTGTACAGGATTACTGCAGCCTGTGTTTCTGCTCCGCTCTGGTGGTTCAGGTGTCGGGGAGCAGGTGAGCATCAGATGAAGTCTGATGTGAAGAGTGTAGCTTGTAGGACTGAATCATGAAACATACAGCTTAATATCAGAAATGATACAAATGTTATCTCAAATGTTAATAAAAACAAACGTGGGTTTTATTTGGACATTGTTAATTCAGATATCCTCACAGTGTTTTCTGACAACATGAGGTTAGCTTGCAGCAGCTCTGAGATGCTAATGAGAAATGCTAAAATGCTGCAGTCTGTGTGACCTTCAGCAAAACCAGGAGCGGTCAGAAGCAGAGAAAGGCCCAGTAGTTAAAATAAATCAATAAATGAGTTTGAGCCTAAAGATGAAGAGCTGATTAGCATCCCTGCAGCAGCTGTGGGCCTGCAGTGCCCTTCATCAGCTGAAGGGTGACCTTCAGCAGACATGGCTGCATCTTTAGCTGCAAGCTATCAGCTAGCTCAGGATTTCTAACATTCTTCTCTCGGGATCTTTGCAGGAATTTTGTACACGACTTGTATTTATGCTTTTTTTCTATTTCCCTGAAGCAAATCTTCTCAGAAGGGTGAATGAAGTTATATCTAACCTCATGAAAACAAGGCCTGATTTGAGTCAAGCTGCGCAGAATCGTGTCCCACATCTCTGCCCTGCGATGATGTGCTAAAACAGGACCACCGGTTCCCAAATGATGCTGCATCATAATGTCGTCATCTGCCAGACTCCATCACGAGGAGGAGAAGCAAATAGTCTGATCAAAATATGGATGATTGGACCACGTAGCTTCATTCATTCATTGTGAAAAAGGAGGATTATCGACCGGACCGGCTCTGATGGGTCTGGTTCTTAACATGTCTGGTCGTTTGCACCGGACTATACAAAATGGAGTCTGCTAATCTACTTCCACAAGATACTGAAAGCCAGAGTGACGTTAGTGTAATCCGCACGACTTTTAAATGAATGAATTACGGTCATTTCTTTCCAGCACAGCGTCAAGCAAAACGTGCTGCTTAAGCGTTTATTCCGTTTATTAGTGAATGACAGCATTAATACCGAGCCTCCTGTCATGATGACGCATTCCCTCCCAGGTCTCTCTTCATGCAGCCTAAAGAGCTTTCTGGGAAAAAGTGAATACCTGTACGGTACAAAACCATCCAGATAATAAATGTTTGACTCTTCTTCTGGTGATTTATCATGCTTAACCTTGAAGGTAGGATGGAGATCAAACAGACGTGAACAGTCTGATGTGCCGCTCGGAAAATCCTGACCTAGATTTACTCTCACTTCTTTAAACTACAAACCTCCAATCTGTAGGTTTTAGAGTAAAAAACAGAAAACCTGTGCCATGCAGATGATTTCTTCTTACCTCGCTGCTGATGCCAAGTATGCGCAGTCCTCCGCTCAGAGCTGGTTTCCGTTTATATAGCGGCTGTGTATGGAAGACCAGAACTGACATAATTAAAAATAAAAAGCACAAATATGTAAATGGACAAATCAATACATAAATACATTTAAAATGCATGAATTAATTTAAGTAAGGATAATTTTACCTCATGTTTTATAATTTAATTTAATTCATCATTATTTTTCTAGTTTAGTTCCAACAAATTTAACACATAACGCAAATTGTACTGTTTTGAAAAAAATGTATTTTTTTTGTTTTGTTTTTCCTTTTACTTGTAGGTGCATTTGTGTCTCTTAAATATTTTTCTTTAATATTTTCTTTAATATTCTTTTAATTTCCAAGTGTTGTTTTTACATTTCTATGTCTCCTGATTTTACTTTACTTTATGCATTTCTGCTTAATTATGCAAAAATGGGTCAGCTCCTCTACTTTTGTTCAGAAGACAGGAAGGAGCAGGATCCACATGCAGATCTACTGTGCATACCTGCACTCCTAGTTGTGTCAGGAGAACACACCTAATTTAAGAGGAAGTCTATTTGCAGCTTCCTTTAATAACTCTGAGACAGACAATAGCTGTGTCTCAATTCATGGACTGCATCCTCATGTGTGTGCATTTGTCGGCAGCATACGTCACTGTCCTGCGCCGAGTACTGTCCCAATTCGAAGACTCCTCATGCAGCCGAGGAATGTAGCCCACAAAATCTTGAAAACCAGAGGATGCATCCGTGTATCCTCACCGGCCGAGGATATTTCAGGATGTGCAAATTAAACAGAGAAACAAATACAGTGGAGTTTTTATTTTTTTGAATGAGTCGGCGTAGTTTGGAAATTCATCACGGACTGAAGATTTTGTTTTTAAATGTTAGTTTAGCAAATTAGCTGATGAAATTAATGCTTCAATAAGATGTTAAATAAAAAATATGCAACTACAAGTGCTGATACTGGAGCTAAACCCGAATTATTAATGTATTTTTTATTTAACATTTTAAATGTGAAGTTATTCTTCCAGTGAAAAGCCATGTAAATACAAGTCCAAACGAATTTTAAGTCTGATATGAAATGAAATTGATGAATATGGTAACGAGGAAGCGCGTGGTCACGTAAACTTACGTCAAGAGAAGGGTACAACATCTCATTTCACAGCAGTTTCATGCAACCTACCTGGACTGGGAAGGATGTGGCCCACATCACGTGCTCATGAGGACCCAGCCCATGAACTGAGACACAGCCACTCCCTTCTTAAATACACTTCTGTTGCTAAATTGGCGGCACGACGGCTCAGTGGTTAGCAGCGAGCGACGGCTCACAGAAAGAAGGTCCTGGGTTCGATCCCCGGTTCGGACCTGGGGTCTTTCTGTGTGGAGTTTGCATGTTCTCCTCGTGCTTGCGTGGGTTTTCTCCGGGTACTCCAGTTTCCCCCATCCTCCTACATGTACAATAGGTTGCCTTCAGGCCCAGGCCTCCCTTGGAAAAAAGAGATCTGAGATCTCAAAGAGACTTGCCTGGTTAAATAACGGTAAATAAAATAATAAACTGAAACAGAACAGGCATACACGGTTCCTGCTCCTTCCTGTCTGTTGACCAGCAGGAGAGGAGCTGATTCAAGAAGGGCAGACCACCTTATTTGCATAATGAGAAATGCATAACCCCTAATTTACACTAGATGCGACTCCGCTAAGATCTGACTTCTGTTAGTTTCTCATTCTAATCGATGAGAGTATTTACACTGGCTCCGCACGGCGGCAGTGAGTGGAAGGCAATCTGCCAAAATTATATCTGATACTTTCTTGCTGGACGCCGGAGCTGCTCAGGAGTCCATCTACAGAGTTCACATTTCACCAACAGGAAAAGGAACAAGCACAACATCCGGATTTTCAAAACAAGACACCATACGGCGAACTAATTTCGTCAAAATCCCAGCTATATTAATAAATATATGGATATATTTCTACACAAATGCTGTCAGAATGTACCGTTTTGTTTGGGAAGCCAATAGCAACATGTAGCATGAAGCATATGTGTACACACACGATACATTAATACAACAGTAATACAGTTTCAACCATAAGCAATCAAAAGCCTTTCAGCACTATCTATGTTTTCAGCTGTGTTTCAGGTTTGTCAGGTTTGTCTTCCACAAAGTTATTTATTTTTGATCTGACTTCCACATTTATCACTGGATTTATCACGCAGTCTTGTTCCTGCACATGCTTCCTCCTGTGTGTCGCACCAGAACGGATGCTGTATAAATTGGGATGAAAACAGCTGCGAACTGTCCACCACAGCACAATGGAGTCACATCTAGTGTAAATCCAGGGTAAGGTAAAGAAAAAACAAGAGAAGGAAAAATGTAAAAACAACACATGGAAATAAAGACTTGTGGGAAAACATTAAATTAAAAATTAATTGAAAAAAATTAAGAGACACAATGCATGTACAAGTAAAACAAAAATAAAAAAATATTTTTTAAAACAGTAAAATTTAAATTATGTGCTAAAATGTATAATTCGTTGGAACTAAGCTGTAAAAATAGATATGAAGGTTAATGAAATTATAAAACGTAAGCTAAAGTTCTTATTTTTTAATGAATCTGTGCTTTTTAAGCATATTCATTTATTTATTGGGCCATACTGTATTTCTGCTTTATTTTTACTTATGTCAGTTTTGGTCCTCCATAAATGTACCTGCTCGCCATAGAGAAGTGACCTCACATCGGCTGGAAGGTATGGCAAGCTGAAGGGATCAAAATACGGACGTATATTTATGCCTTTTTCTAACCTATATTGGGCTGCGCCATTTTTGTCCACTCAAAGGCATTGTGAATCTGAACTTGCAGTGGCATCAAATAACATGCAGTGGCGTTTTCTGCATATTTTATTATCAGCACACATATTTTACACATATTTTATTATAGTTTCCTGTTAGTACTCAGACAGTAGGTTTTAGAGCATTTTATCCCATCACTGCACTGCAGGGCAGACACAAGCAGATGATTTCTGATCTTTAGGGAAATCCAGAAACAACTACAAAAACATAATTGAAAAATGCACTATACAAATATATAAAATTCATATAAAATGAATAGTATAAATCAACAATTAGAGGTTAGAATAGAATATAAATATCATTTATTGTCCTGCAGAGTGGAAATTCAGGTGTAATGGCAGCATCAAGACATGTAGGTTCACTCAACCTACCTTATTATTAAAACCTTAATAGTTTTAATAAAAACCTATTAAAATATACAAAAAAACAAAATGAAGGAGACTGTAAGGATGGTTGTCAGAACTTACATACTTACATCCTAAAAATTTGTCAATGTTCCTAATGAAAAGGAGGGGGTACACAGACATTTAAAAATGGAGTTTTAACATTCCAACCTTTTACTGACTCCTGCTGTTGCGTAAGAGGAACTACATGTTGATCATAAACAGTCTCTGTTGTGCATCTTTTGTCATTTAACCTGAATCTCTGAAATAAGCCAAGGCATAGTACATGATGAAAACAATTTAGAATAAAAGAACAGTGAACAACAGTGAACTAAATAAGGCCATTTCCCCTGTAGTTGGAGTGAGTAAGGTGTGGCTGTGATGAAGACAGGAGCAGAATCATGGACTTTCTGGATTTCCCTAAAGATCAGGGATCAGATCCTCTGGTTGTGTTTGCCCTGCAATGCAGAAAAATAAGAAACTTGTCCAAAACTGTTACACTGCTTAAATCTTCACATTAGTGCCTAAAAATGGAGTCTGGAGATGCAAAATAGATATGGTTATAATGTTGTACAGTAATTTACTATAGTGAGTTAATCACTTTAGTATCTCACAATATCAAATACATAGACAGAAAAACACCCAGGGTTCATATTAACAGCATTATAATTAGTTAGTAGGGCTGGAAACATGTAGCCTCAATAATCTATGATTTATTAATTGCTGAGTATAAAACATCCTTGTTGGCTGCAAATCACATTTGCTATAAATAGTAATTAGTTAATGTAGTTTTGCTGTAGCATGAAGGATGACTCGTTTTAACATGACCTCTTGACCCAAGAGGTCATGATTCCTCTCTAACTGAACGTTGTTCTGAAAAAGCTAGAGTCAAATTCTATCTTAGCTTTCATTAATCTTTCCTTGTCTGCAGATAATGCTGACATGACAGTCTGTTTAATCTTGTGCGATTCAATATTAAAAAAAAAGAATCATTAGATTTCTGTGACATGATTTTCCCTTTTAAAGGTATTTTATTTCAACTGTGTTTGATCATGAACTGAATATTAATCTAAATGTCCGTAACTTTATCATCCAGTGTTAAATGTAACTGACTCTTACTCTCTTCCTTCTCTCCTGAGCCATCCATTTGGACCTAACAATAAACAGAAACATCTTATCTCAAAGAGGAATGTTTTGGTTCTGTAACGATGGCCCTGATAATTTTGACTAGAACTCACAGGCTGAATTCTGTGGAGGACCGAAAACGACATAATTAGAAATAAAAGCAAAAATATATAAATGGACCAATAAATATATAAATACACTTAAAATGCACAAATTCAATTAAAAAAGGATGTTTTATCATTTAATTGACCTTTGTGTTTATTTTTCTAGCTTAGTTCCAATAAATTGTTTATTTTACCACATAATTTAAATTTTGATGTTTTTTTTTAAATACATAAAATACAAAATACATTTTTTGTTTTTTCTTTTGCTTGTACATGCATATTTAATTTTTTTCACAAGTCTTTATATTTCCATGTGTTGTTTTTATATTTCTCTGTCTCCTGTTTTTACTTTACACTATGCATTTCTGCCTCATCATGTAAACCATTGGGGGCGGTCCTTCCACTTAACATCCAATCCAGTAATATACAATATATCAATGAGAACACAATTAAACATCATCAGTTAGCCTTGTGGCATTAATAAAATGTTGCCATTTTTTTTAAATGATGAAAACTAAAGAGCCTACAATATATTTTAGTCTTTGTTTTACAGTTTTAGTAAATGTTTATCAAATAATGTCTAATGTCACAATTAGTTGGGGTTTCCTTTAAAGCTGAAGTTCTCACAGGACAGTGGGTTTATCTTTAGCAGGGTCAAATACTTTAAAGGCACTGATCGCGCTCCCTCTTTGTCCACTCAGAGACCGTGACGTGACGTCAGCTGTGACCCTCTCATGACTGACTCTGAAAGAGCCGAGCTGAACTTTAAACCTTCAATAAGTTAGTTTTGCAGTGTGCAGAGGTCCAGATCTTGGTGTCCTTCCAGGTAAAAGTGACCGCAGGCGGAGTGTGAATAATAAGTTTCTGCTCTTCTCCCTGAGGTGTCAGTAATTGACTGGGAAACCGGATTTATCTGTGGCAGCGTCGGCCGATAAACCCACTGCTTCACATTTTTCTCTTCCCCCTGAGGGGTCAGTAACCTGAGAAAGGGGATTTATGAAAAAAAAAAACAGGCTTTCTCTGTAGCAATTTGGAAGGAATTGTCTGCTGCTACACACAGTTTCTTTCTTTTGATACATTTTTAAAGTACGAGTTTTAAAAGAACAGATTTTTTTTTTTCAAAGAGGAAGACCTGAGCTGAAAAACAGGTAAGTCATTTTCTGGAAGGACAAAGACTGAGTTTATTCTGTTTACTGAAACAACCTCATTGTCTATCAGCTAACTATGGTCCAAATATGGAGTTACACCCATTGTTAAATATTTTGTCATAAAAAATATGAAAAAGAAAAACTTTTTATTAAAATTTTATTTAACGTTTTCTGCCTGAAGAGAGTTGCGCTTGACACGAACATTACAAAAGCAAACATGAAGCTTTATTTTATTTATACAGTTCCAAGAACTGAGTGAACTCAAGTGTTTTTCAAATCATCATGTACCTGTGTGACTAAAGAAAACAAAAAACTTGTAAGGAAAAAAAAGTTTATTTTCCTTCTTATATGCAAATTTGATAACAATAATAACAATAAAAACAAAACTAAGTTTTTGCTTTTACTTTACTATTGATTTTACATACAGTAAACAGTAAAATCTCTGCACAAGTCACAGAAGCAGGTCCTCTCCTGAACACCTATGTCTCTTTAAAGATTCCATAACAACAAATTAATTAATTGCATTTTTCAGTTTTTTTCACCTTGTTGAATATGAAAACTGTCATCAATAAAGTTTATTATACCAGCAGGATCACTGTGTAAACGCCTGCTCATCTGTAGTCAGGCCAGCCGTCTCTTTAAATGACGAGGGCTGATATGAAAGTTAATCTGTACAAGACCTTCCATGTTATAATACAAAAATGATACACAATTAGGTTGCCTTCAGGCCCAGGCCGCTCCTGCAAAAGAGATCAGTGGACTCAATGGGATTTAAATAACGATAAATAAATAAATAAATAAATAAATAAATAAATAGTAAACTTCATTGATGACCAGCTGAGGGGACCAGGCCGTCTCCATGGGGACTGAATGATGCACAAGAGGAAAACCATCTGGAAATTAACTTATCTCAAGAAAACATGGAAAATAATTATACGCAGAAAACAGCCACACTTGGCTTCCGTAGATCTTATAGGGAATAAACATATTTGCCTCCTTTTTGTGGTGTTCCTGTGAGTTAAAGCAGTGAAAGTAGTCCATAGTGACACTTTCCTAAAATAATCACATAGCTCAGTTTTGCCAACAAAGGACTTGGGCGATTGTTTTAGGAAGGTGATAGTTGTCTATGTTTCCAATACGTACAAGACAGTTGCTTTTATTTTTCTCGCAGTCATATTCAAAGAAATCTTAAATCAGACTTTGTTGCTTTCTCCCAACGTTTGCTGTCGTCATTTTGCAGACGAGTGCTGAGCAGCAGCAGACTGTAAACAAGCGTTGTTATGGACCATGAAGTGCTACAAGCTGCCCGCAGCTAATGTGAAACTGCACGATTTGAAGAAAAAAAAAAAGATTTGTTTAGTTAGTCCACATGGCTTAAAAGAAATTGATCACCTGGCTCGCTGATTGGCTACACGTCACATTGAACAGGCTGCAGCTCGTTTGTCCTCGGGGAACACCACACATGCTGGGACATTGGCCATGACAATCCAACATGTTGATTATCCCAGATGTGAGATCGAGGTGGTCCCAACTTCCTTCCGAGCCAACTAGATCACACTTAACACACCACACATGGCAGGAATATCTGCTCAGATTATCTTTAGAGCCATCATGATAATCAGGGAGTCCTTAAGATTGTCAGAAGAGGAAAATCATAATTATCTTGCTGTGTGAATCTGGGTTTACCGGGGAATTGGCACGATTGGAGCAGGATTTGAACCCAGAATGCAGGCGGACACTGGAAGGTCAGAAACAAAAACTAATATATTAATATACAAAGACAAAAAGCCGACGTCACGTCAACAAACTTATATTAAGCACCGGGAGCAGGTGATGACCGAAACAGTAGGTAAAACTATGTAAAAAACCAGTGAGGAAGTGGTGACAAGACACCGGTTAAATACAAACTGAGGAAGAGAGAAGATGGGAAACACCTGTGAGGGAGACTGATTACAAATAACTGACAGGTGAGAGTGAAAAACATTGAGAAGCTTATGATATAAACATAAAAACCACAGAAAAAAAACTAAAACACAAAGACCCTGACAGGAATGTTTATCTTAGAAATAAATGATTTAATGATTTATCATAATGAATCTTTACACAAACTCCTCTGTTATATTATCAGACTGCTGCTGGCTCAGACCACCTGTATTCAGGCATAGAGGAGAGGAGAGGAAAGAGGAAAATCCCTCATCATCATCATCATCATCATCATTATCATCTCCTGCTGGCCTCTGCTTCCTCTGGACAGATGTATGCTGAGAAGGTTGTGACAGAGGGGAAGATGGGTGAGTGCACAAACTGGAACACAAACCCTTGTTTTTTTGCTTTCATTCAAACCCATTGCTTCTAATACACATGCAGTAAATAAACAATGTCTCACACAGACTAAAATACAGAGTTTTCTGTGTTTGTGTACAGAAATCAGTCCACTTCACTGTTAACCATTAACTGGCCTGTTACAGAAACAGCTTTGCCGTCTCTCTGATGTTCCCTGTATTTAGCTTTGATGCTTGTTTTTCAGCTTGGTCAGCAGATACTCAGATTGGTTGTGATATTTCTTTTCTCACAATGCGTAAGCTTTAAACCAAATAGAAGAGCAATGCCAGTGCCAACAACTGGAGCCAGAATAATGAGTCATTTACACTGAAACTCGACTTATTTTATTTATTAAAGGAAACAACAAAACACTATTTTGATCATAATCAAATACATTTAATCATATGGCTAAAATAGTTAGATTTTTTCATTTTTTTAAATGTGATCAGGATATGTGGAAGCTGATGTTAAGAGGAAATACATCTTTCTCTCGCCCCCAGCTTCATGGGTTTAAAGATTTAACTACAATGTTTGCAGATAAATTATTTTATAAGTTTACATCAAGTTATAAAACGGTACTGTCAAAATACAGATAAGATCACAAATTTATATTTTTTATTCTACCTACCATTGTTGAGCAACTGACACCAATGTTACTTGCCTGACATAAAAAGTAACCTGCCCAAAACAAAAATGTTCAAAATATGATAATCTATCCATTATCTATACCCACAATGTCCTTTCAGGGTCACTAGTGACCAAATCCAGCAGTGACTGTGTGAGGGGTGGGGTACAGCCTGGACAGGTCACAAATCCATCACAGGGACACATCGAGACAAACAACCATTTACTCTCTCACTCACACCTAGGGAGTTACCAATTAACCTGACAGTCATGTTTTTGGTCTGTGGGAGGAAGCCGGAATACCCAGAGAGAACCCACACATGCACAGAGAGAACACGCAAACTCTACCCAGAAAGGTCCTCAGGCCAGGACTCGATCTGGCGACCTTCTTGCTGAGAGACATTAGCTCTACCAACTGAGCCACCGTGACAACATTGTGTACTGGACAGTATCGGAGTCTGAGGGGTTTGAACCCAGGAGCAGACAGACACAAGAAAATAACTCAAAGTTAAACTAATTTATTAAATAAAACAAAATGCTCACAAGGCAGCAAAACTTACAGGGGGAGGCACAGAGGACCGAGAGCGATGATGTGAACCTTACAATGAACCAGCAGAGAAGTGGTGGTGAGAGACCAGTAAAATAGAGCTAAAGCTGATGAGATATGAAAAGCAGCTGAGCTGATTAGAAGTGACAACAGGTGAGGATGACTGGAATTCTACTGAGAGGCAGGTGAGAACACAGAACAAGCACAAGAACTGAAGGTACTGGTTCCAGTACCAAAGAAAACTCACCCATCAGCCCTCAATGACTATAGACCTGTTGCCCTGACATCCCACATCATGAAGGTCCTGGAGAGATTAATCTGTGGCTTCAACAAACCCACTGTCATCTGGACAGAGCAGGCAACACTGTGATGATCATGTTCTTTGATTTCTCCAGTGCTTTTAACACAATTCAGCCTCTGAGTTACTTTGTCTGAACTCCAGAAGACTCAGGTGGAGGCCTCAACAATCACCTGGATCAAAGACTACCTGACAAATAGACCTCAGTTTGTG
>JAUBOC010000050.1:14438033-14451810 GCA_032275365.1 Anablepsoides cearensis | reverse complement strand
ATTTATACTGTGTACTTTTCAGTAAGGTTATAATTATAGACACATATGTTACATATATATCTTCTTTTTGCAGGCGCAGAGGCAGACTACAAATGTGTTGTCTTGTGTTTATGCTTCTTTCTCTTCTCAACTATTATCTCTTTGTTTTTCTTTTAAATCTCTTTTTTCACCTTTTTCCTTTTCTTTGCTGTTTTCTGTCTCCTCGTCCATTATAAAAAAAAATAATCTCAAAAGAATTTCTAATAAAGTTTGAATATATATCAAGTGAAGCATCATGGTGAAGACCTTTATGCTGCACTTGTGAAAATAAAACTGATGTGCCGAAACATTGACAGTCAGACATTAATTCTGAGTTTCATACTGCCAGACAGTACACGGTAAAAGAAAACAAAACAAAACTTAACAATAATAACTTTGTAAGTTTGTTAGAAATGACTAAAGTCATTGGATCATTTATTGTAATGGTGCTCACTGTTGAAGCTTTTAATATGAGGTTAAATTAGTTTGAACACCACAGGATTCCAAACCTAAATTTTACATAAAGATATGTAATATCCATCCAACCAAATAAGTAGTTCCTTTGTTTTTTGTCTGTCTTCTGTATTTTATCTGTCCTACTTTTGCTGCATTGTCTCATTCATAATTGGAGGAAAACCAATTATTTAAAGAAGTAAATAGCAGATTAAGTGTACATTCAATACCTCAAGCCCTCATTACATCAAACACTAAAACCTTAAACTACAGTATCTGAACTGTAAGCTACTGATGGCCCTCTAGTGTTAAAGCTTGACAGTCATAAGGTTTTGGCCATAGCTGAAAAAATCCACTTCCAGTTTTTATTCATGAGCTCTGTCTGGCTGCCGTCTCCTAACTTTAAGTCCAGACAATTGCAGAGGGGGAAGTAGGAAAAAAAAAGTAAGGCAGGCTTTCACTTCACTGCTCAAGCTCATTAATGTTAGGAAAGTTGATGAAAAGTATGAATCTTTGTATTCTGTGAGTGGGAAGTCAGTTATTGCAAATAGAAATCAGAGAGTAGAAATTCTAAAAGTTGTTTTTAATGTGTCATACACCCCCTAAAAACGATTGAAACAAAAAACAAAATGAGTTTGTGCTAATATAATTAGTTTTTATCTTTGAAGAAACCTTAGTTGAATTAAAAACAATTTTCATTCCGCTTCTGTTTAATGACGCCTTTTTGTCCTGTCAGTCTGTAATTTTCAAGTTGATTGGATCATGAGTTGCACAGAGCTCAGAGGGTGATGCAAGTACTGTTTAGGGGTAGATTTCCCCTGGAACACAGCAGCATGCAGCCAAAACAAACTCCAGCCGATGGTTTGCCTCTGGCCTCCCGTTTCTCTGGTCTGCTTTTAGACAGCAGCCCACAGACTCTCGCTGCTTGAAGGAGGAGGGGTGAAGCAGTCTTTTTAACCCTCCCACTGAGTATAAGACCAGAAGCTGACTTAAACACTCAGACCGCACACACATGTGGAGTGAAAAGGCAGAGGGAAAAAAGGACAAGGGAGGAGACTAACAGAAAGCAAAAGAGCATGAAGCTACCGGCAAAGAGCTGTTTTTGTTAGTTTAGCTTAGATTGAAAGAATCAACGCGAGAAAGAAGTGACAACATTCAAGGAAGCAACAAAACAAAACTGAAATTTTGACTTTGAGTAATTCTAAAACTTGTTTTGAAAAGGCGACGTGAAGAATCACCAGCTCTTTGGGATGTTTTTGTGAAGACCATCTGAGAACATCAAGAACCTGGAATCGGAAACCACCTCTGACTGCAGATCTGAGGTTAGGTTGATTAAACCTCAACTTTAAGATCAGCTTGCTGATGCTTCAGTCTTATTGAGTGGGATTCAAAAGGAACTGGCTGATACTCTTGGTAAACACCACAAGTGCCTATCTAGAGTAGGGTGTAACCGCATCCCTTGCAGCCAAACATCATCGGCAGAATCTCAGCAACTATTATATTTTTTTTAAAAAGAGAAAAGCAGTTGGTTGTCCCTCTGAAGATGACATTTGCCATGTTACGCACAGTACCTCCTGCAGGACGCTTCTTGTATGGGGATATTGCGCTCCTTTCAGAAGATGATGATGATGAGAACGGCAGCGAAGGCTCAGGCTCCGAAGAGCGCACCACCAATTCCTCCACATCCTTTTGTCTGTCCTCATCATCCCAGTCTGCCTTCCACATAAAGGTAAACAGAAAGAGGAAGATGTGTGGGGGTGGAGGGCTGGGCATAGCTAGCCTAGGGGCAAGGCTGGGCCCCACAGGGTCGTCTCCTCCTGGGGAAATTCGACAGAGGACCGCAGCTAATGCACGGGAGAGAGATCGCACCAATTCGGTCAACACTGCATTCACAGCTTTGCGAACGCTCATCCCCACTGAGCCTGCAGACAGGTACACACGTCCTTTGATTTCTCATGCATCACAGCTCACTTTGTCTTATTAACAGAAAAAAGTGCCATTAGAAGAGCTAATACACAGATTTACTCAAAACCATATCCAACATCTGTCTTCTTGATTGCAGGAAGCTATCGAAGATCGAGACGTTACGCTTGGCCAGCAGCTACATCAGTCATCTGGGGAACGTGTTGCTTCTGGGCGAAGGGCTTCATGACGGACAGCCATGTCACGCACCCTCGCCACCATTCTTCCATGTTAGCTCCTCCCCCAGTCAAGGATCCGACCAATCATCTCAGCCCAAGCACATCTGTACCTTCTGCCTCAGCAACCAGAGGAAAATGGTGAGCTGGAAAACTCTGCGTTGGACCGAAATTAGTGAAAAAAGGCAAAACAAAAGCAATGTTCTATAGAAAGCATTGTCATAAAAGCTTTTGACTAGTTAGAAGTGACGTAACATTAAAAGTAGAAGATAGAACAGGTTAATCACACGGTGGTGATTTGGGTTAGTATTAAGATAAAAGCTGACCTGAGATCAGTTACTGTGTATAAAAACTTCACTGACGCTGAGGGTCTGTAAAAGTGCAGCCTCTTTTAGAGACCACTTTTAGGGTGAAGCATGATTTATTGTGCTGTTGGGGGCTGGTTCTACTTGAGCAGCTGGCCTAAAAGTTTAAGATGGTTTCTAAAATTTGCTGCAAACTACAGTCCATACACATGGTTATTATTAGTTTCCTCTCAGATGAGCTAAAAAAAAGTTGTCTGAAAGTATGATGTCATTTTCACATAACTTTAGAGGTTACATTGTTTTCTGATTATTTAGTTTTTATTTCTTTAAGTGGTTGATATAAAAGGGCTTTAATTTAAAGGTGATTTTTACCTGCTCAAGGACTAGAAGACCGATTTTTGTACATTTTCAGAAATTTCCTATCACAGGAGGTAGGGAAGAGAGTCGGATGTGACTTCAGGTTGCATACTTATTGCTATTTAAAAGCTTGAAACTAAACCTTTCAGTTTAACCTTAAAAGCACCTAGAATAAAAAGCAAAACATCTTTAAAACTTATTAACAAAGTATACACCAAAACTGAAATCTTTTTGCAACTTAATGGCTGCTCTTATTTGATTGATTGGATACAGGAAATTGACATAATCAAGAACAGTCTCGTAAGAAAGCCAGCTGCCTGGTGAAAGATGACAAAAAAAGAGAATTGCCATCAGCTTAGTGAAATTCAGTATCCATGTGCCTGATTTGGATTTTAACAAACAGCTCAGAGAGTGACAGAGGGTTGACGTCCGCTCATCGTTTCCCTCTGCAGTCATAGCTGCTGCCCATTTAGCAGGATTTACGAGAAGGGAGCTGACATCCGACAGACTCCCCCGTTACTCCAGTGAAAGCTAACACCACCCCCAAGTGTCTAAACCCAGAGACCCTTCAGCTGAGGAATAACCTGAGTCTCAACAGGATGACCCCCCCCCCCCCCACACACACACACACACACTTTATTCCCCTGCCTGCATCCCTTCTGAACTTGAGCAAGTGTCTTAACTTGTCTGAAAATCCTCTTCTTCATACTCCTCTGTCTCCCATCCTTTTTACTTCTGTCTCTCTTCTCTGACACCCTCACTTATCGTACATCCTTTTTCTTTTTCACCGACAAATTCCCTGTTTTATCCTTTCCCACACCATTTCTCTGCATATCGATGCGCCTGATATGAGTCAGAGCTGCCAGGAAGACATTTAGAACACAACTCAGGATTTACTATCACTATCCACAGCACAGCATGCTGCATAAAAAGTCTCACTGTTCTCCTGTGTGAGGTATTTACTGGTTATCCCTTCAATGTCTTATGAAGCAAAAAGCTGAGAAGACTTGAGATGAGTTACTCCAGAAATATTTAAATGCACATACAGAGCAGTGAATTATTTATAAAGAAGAAAGTGCAGATGTAACTTTACAACTTCTATCTTACAAAAAATCTATATGCTAATATACATTTTTTATCATTTAAAATCATAATACTAATATTAGCATTGTAAAATTCAAAGATACATAAAATGTCTGTGTTTTGATGTATGAACTGCATAACCCCCAATTTACACTATATGCAATTTCTCTTCACTTTGTTGTGCAGTTCACCACCATTCGTTTCCACCCCAGTTTATAGAGCAGCTGCTCCGCTCCGCTCCGGTGCGAAGCACAGAGGAGGTTCGTGAAGCGTGTGCAGGAAATGCATCGCGCAATAAATCCTGAGATAAACGTGGAAGTCAGAGCAAAAGGATTCATTCTGTGTCAGTCATCCCAAAACCTTATCTATGAGTGTGCAAAAACTTTATAGGTAACAAATTTTAGGTCCGGTCATATGAAGCAGATTTTTCTGTGACCTGTTTAAACTTTGATGTTTCTATGAGCTGAACAGAGCTCCAAAGAGAGCAAGGTCTTTTTCACTCATTTTGTCAAAACTATAAAAATACAGTTTTTTTTTTTTGTCATAAGATGAACTGCTAAAGTACCTTTTTTCCAAATGAGCAGTACGACTCAAAGTAGAATCTGGTTTGTTTTTGCAATGCTAAAGGGTGTGTAAATGAACAAAAATTGTCAACAGAAAAGCAATAAGGGCGCTTCAATGATTATACACTGTAACTCTTTATAATTACCCATACTTAACTCTATTTAACGTTTTTGAAATATATCATTAATCTCCGATGTGCAAAAGAAAACCCTTTTATAATTGTCATGCATTTATTGTTCACAAAACCTGTGAACAGTTGCATAGCTTAAGGTAGATTTAAAGATAATCCCTATTTAAAAATGCATCAGATTTGTATCATTTCATGATTTACAAACCATTTGTTGAGCAGTGTCTTTTTAATAAATATCAAATGAAACTAAAATAATTGTAAAGGATGTGGAGGATGGTGAATCTGGGATTATAAATACAGATAAAGCTTGCATCTTTTACATTTAAATTTAATTTAAAAATAATTAGACTGCAAGATTTCACCTGTTGAATAGAATAGAATAGGACGTTAGGATGTTTGGTTGGTAAGAAACAGTTCTTGAGTCTGTTTGTGGTCTGTTAGTGCTCCTGTCCTTTCTGCTGGAGGGCAGCAGGCTGAGCGGGTGACCAGGGTGAAGGTGGTCTTTGAAGATCCTCTTTGCCCTGGAGAGACAGTGGGTGCTGGCGATAATGCTGAGGGAGGGGAGAGGACAACCAGTTATTTTCTCTCTTCTTGTCAGCAGAGGAACCAGAGCACTCCGTAAGAATGGCTTTGCAAGCATGCTGTCTGTGGTGGAGCAATAGAAAGACACCAACAGCTTAGTCTCCGAGTTGTTTCTGTCTGAGTACTTTCAAGAAGCGGAGTTGCTGCCGGGCCTTTTTAACGGTGTTGACCGACCAGGAGAGGTTTGCTGAGATGTAGATCCCTAAGAATTTGAAGGGGGAGACCCTCTCCATGCTGTCACCGTTGAGAGTGGTGCAGGGGCAGCCTTGCTCCTCCTATGACCAAAATAAACAGTCTTGTTACTAATGACTTATGCACAAAAGGGTTCCTTCCTGATGGCTACACCTTTTTATGGGGCTGCAGATTAAACATTAGAGTGATCTGAGCATGTTAAATCCCTCTGCCGTCAGGTGGCTGGACTTCCAACCAGAATCCACCACAATTATGTGTTTTTATAATAAGCTGAGCCCCTTTACCTTCAGTCAGTAACAGATTAAAGAGAACTTCAAAGAATTATATTTAGTGAGACTTTGTGCTATTTATATATATTTATCATATGATTATTACTGCCGATGCTTTGATGTAAACCATGTGAAAAGAGCTTGGCCCTGTGGATTGCCACTAGTCTGTGGATTACAGTCTTTTCTCACAAACGCCACTAGTTGTCATTTGGATATTATCTTGGTAGCTTGGGATCAGCAACACTTTGTTGTGTCCTTTAAACACTTTTTAAGCTTTTTTAGGGTCCACAGCTGTTTGGTGTGGATGGTGGGCTCAACAGTGAAGATGTTTTTTTTAGTATGCAATTTAAAATGTTTTCATTTGATTACTGTGCATTGTTAGAGCCCCTGACTTTGGCTTGTATATTTTAGTTTAAACTAAGGAGGGATGTTCAGTGGCATTGCATATGTCGAGATGGTGATGGCATGGTTATTCCAACATCAGACTTGTATGATAAAATGCTAATTTGGACAATTTAAGAACATTTCCTGGTTTGGAAACTAAATAAAACCCTAGCAAATGTATAATTACAATGGCTGATCAATGGTGTGGTTGCCCTAAAGAGAGACCACTGTTACTTTTGAAATAGTTCATTTTACAGGAGTTTTAGGATGCAGACTAAAAAGTCAAACTCGATCGGTTTATTTATTTGGAATTCCATAAAATTAGGAAGAGATGTATAATGTTTCTGACACATCATGATGTATCTGACTTCTAATATTAGCAGCTGTAGTTGATGCTTTGCCTGCTGTAAAACTGATACTTGTGATGGATAGAAAGAAAAGCGGTCCACATCTGAGCTAAACCTTTTTGTCTGTTTGTGTAGAGGCACTTGACTGTTAATCATATTTTTTCTATGTAAAATAATAAAATAGGCTTGAATAAAACAGGTGTGGCACATTCAAAGTGAATTTTTTCATGCTTTTAGCTCACAGAGTTCATCAGCAAACACAAAATCATTCTCCCCCTTCTCTCTGTGTCTGGAAGTCATTGGCATAACAGAGCAGAGCAACGAATGAGCTAATTGTTCTGTAAATGATTTATCCTCTGCTGAGGCAGTGCAACCAGGGTTTAATTCAGCAGCTGCTATTAGAAACACATTGACATTGGGCTTTGATGGTGATGTTAAAGGAGTCTGGAAACTGCTTTCTGTGAAACGCCCTCTTTGCTTACATTCACACCTCTACAAATGACACACACATGTACACAGCTTTTTCACAGTCCACAACACTCTCTGAGACGTTTGTCAAAAGCATTTCTCATGTTTTAAACCAGACAGTAGCTCATTCTTCCATCTTAGCCCGCATGAGCAGCTTGTGTATAATTACTTAGTGTAAGACCTCTGGATTGTGACTCTGCTTTCAACACGTTCTCAAACTGATGGTGTGTAAGAAGTTGTGGAACCAAAGATGAAGACAGAGAGAAAACGAAAGCCAACAAGTCAGTGGGATAATCAACTCAGCTATTTATTCTCAAGTTTAGACAGTTTGGTTTGAGACTAAAACCATGCTTCACTTCTTTATGGAGGGTAAATGAGGCATGCTCCTAAAGAGAATTTAAACACAGGCTATGTGCAGAAGAACACGAATGACTGCAGTTTTTTCTTTTTTCTTTACTGTTATTTTGATGTTTGTCTGTTGGAAAAAGCATTACATCACTTTGGAACAAAAACTTGACATATTAAAAGTATTAATTTTCTGTTGTTTAATGAAAAAGCTTGGTTGACTTTGAAGTAGTGCTGGTCGCGTTATTATCGTCCGTACGTAGATGTCTCTTAAAGCAATAATTATTTGAATGTGCATTAACGCTGTTGTTTTTTTTTTTCATTTTTTTCATTATATTTATGTCAGTTCACTGGCTATGAACACACAGACAAACCCAGTG
Organism: Anablepsoides cearensis; assembly: GCA_032275365.1. Lineage (NCBI taxonomy): Eukaryota > Metazoa > Chordata > Actinopteri > Cyprinodontiformes > Rivulidae > Anablepsoides > Anablepsoides cearensis. Next base: position 14,443,795 of record JAUBOC010000050.1, on the reverse strand, counting down.
GTCACAGGGGGGCAGGATCTTAATTACTTTCGGCTTTGAGCATCAATGTGCATCTCAACTAACGAGAGCCTTTGTTGTTGGGCTGTGCAGCGCTCACATTACCCACATGGCACAAACAGAAACAAGGACGAAGTCACCAGACTTTATGGGCATTTTTTATTTTAAATCTTAAAAAAAGGTCTTTGTAAGCAATGCAATATTAAACTGACTTACCACCGGAGTACTTTGAGCCTGAAATATTCCTTTAATGTATTACCACCATTACAAACAGAAGAAGTTTCTGCAGATGAGGCTGATCAGTGTTTGGGAGAAAAAAAGATAGGTTCGCCTTATTTGTTTAAAGTTCTTAAAAATTTGTTGAAACTTTTTTTCTATATAAAATAGTACCTGAAAAATTATTTAAACATCTTTGAGTCATAATTAAATTTTGTGCTTAATAATAAAGATTTCAACAAATTATTCTAAATGAGTAGCTATAAGAGGAACAAAAGATTGATACTGCAATCCGAGTTTTAAGCAATAAAAACAAAATAAACAATAAAAGATTAGGAATAGAAATATAACAACAAAAACAATAAAAGAAAAAAATGTACATAGTGTGCAGCACATGGAGTGTATTGCAACATTCTAACCTACACATTTAGCCGGAATAGTTCCTAATTAAAATTGCTATTAATTGTGACTAACTGAAAAAAATATTTTGAGTCTAATCGCAATTAAAAATTGTTATCTATGCCCAGCACTACTTAAAAGATATGTGATTCATGAACATTGCCTGTAATTTAAGTTATGCTAATTAGATACATCAAAGTTAGCTTATATGCTGTAGCCCATTTTTAAATATATTCTCCCCCACGTTTGGTGTGTTGTGCATGTGTCTGGTTTATGTATGACTGTGAGCATTTAAGGCTGGACTTGTCTGTGTATTTTCAGCACAGATGGAAGCAGTTAAAGCCTAACTCAACACTAAAAAAAGAAATCGGGTCAGATAACAAAATCTATTAGCAAAACTCACTTTCTGTTGTCATTGGGTCTTCGGAGATGGAGCTGCTCGCAGGGCAAATTGAAATGCAAACACAGAACTCTGATCCCAGAAAAGACACCTATAATACATCAAACTGAGGCAAAAGTTGGTTTTAATTATGATGTTTTTAAAATCAATACCTAATGACCTAATGAAAGGCTGAGAGGACATCTCAGTACAGATGATTAAGTGATGCATAATGAATAAGTCATCTTGGGTGAGAGAAAATTGTGTTTAGCTACTAATTAGACTGTAAAATGTGTGGATAATTAATCACATGTGTTAAATACATTTTTAAGGAATCAGGTGTTTGTCAGGGGTTGTAAGGACACATTTTAACCAGCCACAGTGAACATTAATATTTTCAGGCCACATAATCGCACACTGAGGCGATTTGTTTTGTTCACTAATTTTAAAAAGCTAGTTTGTTATTCTTTTAATAAATGGCTATTTATAAGCGTGATTACAGCATAAATAACCCAACAAAGGTTCTTAAACAAACCTAAATATTTTTCACATTATACTCTAAAAGGATATGACCAGTTCTCATTTCATGGTTAAATACCAAAGTACTTACACAAAAAGGAGGCCTGTGCCCAAAGTCGAATTGTTTTTTCCAACTAGTCAGTCCTGTCCTTGTGCAGCCAGAGCCTAAATTAGATGTTTTTATTTGACAGACCAAGCTTAGAACCAGGGGAAAAAAAAGACTACATGGAAAATCTACTGTTATAGGTTAAAAAATCAGCTGGATTGCGGTTCAGAAAAAAAGAGAGAAAAAATTGTGAATTGATGATATTCTGAAGAGAGTTCCTGCTGTCTTTGCTTTCCCTGTAATAAAATAACAATTTTGTCTTAGTGTGGTAATATTTTCAGGCATCATGCATTAATCACATTTGTATTGGAGAAATCCCCCCCCTGGGATAGTAAGTGCTATGTCAATGTGTGTGCATTTAGAACAAAAATGTCACCTGACCGTGACCTATTAGTCTTTAGTAGATTGTTTTGACTACCAGTCCATCCCTAAAGTTCCCTACAACCCCCTCCTTCTCATGACTGAAGCTGTTGAAACTTAGCCACAGCTGTGCTTCCAAACTGTCGCAGAGCTCACATTGATTCAGATGGGATGACTCTTAATTTGATGTAATTTGATCAATTACCCCATTTTTTTACACTTAGGTTTTAGGTAAAAATGTACATGTATCTCGTTTCTCTGACCTCAAGTACTTCCACTGATAAATGGCTGCAATTTTCCACAGCACTTTCCAACAAACACCGGAGAGAACGGCTGCACTTGTTTTTTCCAGCTGTTGGTTTAATAGTTTGTGTTAGGAGCAAGTACCATAACAGCAGTGCTATGGTCAGGCCAAAGTTTCCCAGGTTGTGTTAAAATCATTCTCACACAAAAAAAGGGGTTTATTTTTAGATAGGGGCACAATAAAGTTGTATGTAGGTTAAATTTTTTTACTAAATATATGGCCACCATTTCATTTAGATCCTTAATCCACTGTCACTGTACACAAATTTACACTGTGTCCGCTCTTTATTGGCAGAACCGCAGCAGTAAAAACACACCCATTATACACAATGAGAGCATTTACATTGTGACATCCACAGGGTGGCGGTGCACACATGGCGATCCACCAAAATCTGATTCAATCCTATTTTGTTGTACTATGTAGGAAGTGCGGAGTCCAACTCCCACTCTGAGAAGTCCAACTTACTGCTGGCAATGCAAACCAAACTCTCGCACCGTTTGTATAGGGACTGAATGACCAGTAACAACAAACCCACAATCCCATACACCCATAGCACCCCCCACAGTGTACTTCAAGGAACGCAGTCGATTCTTTTCTCCAAGTCCACAAAACTCATGTAGACTGGATTAGCAAACTCCCATGACCCCTCAAGGACCCTAGTGATGGTAAAGAGTTGATCTAGTGTGGCCAGGATGGAACCTGAATTGTTCCTCCAGAATCTAAGGTTTGACTATCAATCAGCCTCTCCTCTCCAGTACCCCTGAAAAAACCTTACCAGGAAGGCTAAGGAGAGTGATGCCCCTGTAATTGGAGCACACCCTCCAGTCTGCCAACCCAGTGGCACTACCCCAATATCCATGCAATGTTGCAAAGGCATGTCAACCAGGACAGCCCCACAGCATTCAGAGTCTTGAGGAAACAAGGGAGAATCTCATCCACACCTGGAGCCCTGCCACCATGGAGCTTTATACCTACCCCAGCGACCTCAGCCCCAGTTAAGGACGGAATAACTCCGAAGTCCCGAGATTCTGCTTTCTCCATAGAAGACGTGTCGGTGGGATTGAGAAGGTCTGAGAAGTATTCCTTCCACCTCCCAATGACGTCACTGGTTGAGGTCAACGTCAACCTATGGTGTTCTGGTGCCACGCGCACTTATGGACTCCCTTATATTAGAACATAGTGTTCGTGATGGACAAACTGTGACTAGCACACAAGTCCCACAATAGAACACCATTGGGGTTCAGATCAGAGAGGCCTTTCCTCCCAATCATGTCTCTCCAGGTCACACTGTCCTTACCCACGTGGGCCTTGAAGTCCACCAACAGAATAAAGGAATCCCCAGCTGAAGCACCTTCCAGCACCCCCACTAAGGTCTCCAAGAAGGCTGGATACTCTGAACAATCATTTGGTGCGTAGGCACAAATGACCATCAGAGCCTGACTGGGCCCCATGGGTAGAGACCCAACCACCAGGCCCTCACTGACAAGTCCCTCCCCCAGGCCTGGCTCCAGGGTGGGGCCCTGGTAACCCACGCAAGGGACACAGAATTCCTTGGTATTTTATGTCTATATGAGTTGGTTGAACCATTCTTTGTCTGGCTTGTCACTTAGGACAAATTTGCCCTGGGAGACCCTACCAGGGGCAATCAAAATTGCCCCTGATAGCATAGCTCCTAGGATCATTTATTAAATATACTGTATATACTGTAAAAATATATAATTTTGTATGGGAAGTGGAGGGCACCATGGAGCATGCTGCATACGCTACGAGCCCTGTAGCCCTTTGATACAGACTGTTAGGTCCCTGTACAACCGATATCAGAGTATGGTCTGCATATTAAATCAGACTCGTTTCAGGTTAGAGTTGGACTCTGCTAACATTGCCCTTTGTCACAAATTCTGTTCATAACTTTTATGGACAGAATTTCTAGGTGCAGCCGAGGTGTTGAGGGAACCTATTTTGGTGACCTTAGGATTGCATCTCTGCTTTTTGCGGATGATGTGGTTTACTGGCTCAATTTACCGGTTGTCTACGTTCCTACCCTCATCCATAGTCACAAGCTTTGGGTAATGACTGAAAGAACAAGATCATGAATACAAGCAGCCAAAATGAGTTTCCTCTGCAGGGTGTCTGGGTTCTCCCTTAGAGATAGAGTGAGAAGCTCTGTCACTGGGAGGAGGCCCAGAGGAAGACCCAGGACACGCTGGAGGGACTATGTTTTCCGGATGGCCTGGGAACGCCTTGGGATTCCCCCAGAGGAGCTGGCCCAAGTGGCTGGGGAGAGGGAAGTCTGGGTTTCTCTGCTTAGGCTGCTGCCCCCACGACCCGACCCCAGATAAGTGGAAGAAAATGGACGGACAGACAAACTGTGGTTCTGGCTTTTTTTTTCTTTTGGGTTTCAGAGAGGTCCTGAGTTCTGTCTTAATATGCTTTATCAAATAATTTTAACATTCTCACTCATGGTTTGACCAAGTTGTTATATGAAGCTTGACAGAGAGAGAGCAATGACATTTCACTTTTACTAGACCTTCGTAAATGGGTGGCTAGAAGGGACTGAATCACCACCTGCGTCTGAGAGTTACTTATTTCCATAAAGTGTTATTATTAATAAAATATTTTTTTGTTTTGTGACAGTATATAAAACGATGTTACAAGTTTATCAAATTACCTTGCAAAAATACTGCAATAAGACTTTTTTCTGTACAGTAAATGCAGCCTTTCTGGATTTTGTGCTGTTACATACAGGGGTTGGACAATGAAACTGAAACGTGTCATTTTAGTGTGGGAGGTTTCATGGCTAAATTGGACCAGCCTGGTGGCAAATCTTCATTAATTGCACATTGCACCAGTAAGAGCAGAGTGTGAAGTTTCAATTAGCAGGGTAAGAGCATAGTTTTGCTCAAAATATTGCAATGCAGACATTATGGGTGACATACCAGAGTTCAAAAGAGGACAACTTGTTGGTGCACATCCTGCTGGGGCATCTGTGACCAAGACAGCAAGTCTTTGTGATGCATCAAGAGCCACAGTATCCAGAGTAATGTCAGCATACCACCAAGAAGGAAAAATCACATCCAACAGGATTAACTGTGGACGCATGGGGTGAATGGGGTTTGTATGGGCTAAAACCAGAAGTTTCACTTTCATTGTCTAACCCCTGTATATGAACAGCTTTTGCATACATTTGCACTGAACATATTTACAGCATTCAGTGGTTCATAAACAAACAAGCCAAAGATGACCTAAAGATGTCCTAAAAAGGAACCATATGAAATGTCCAAAAGCTTTGAGTGTCCTGGTTGGATAGAAAGGCTCTATATAAATACAGACCATTTACTATAAAAGACAATAGAAATTTTCAACAGCTAACAAATACAAAAATCCTAGCTTGTGACCTGACATGGAAAATATACACTCACCGGCCACTTTATTAGGTACACCTGTCCAACTGCTCGTTAACACTTAATTTCTAATCAGCCAAT
>JAUBOC010000050.1:14383835-14396280 GCA_032275365.1 Anablepsoides cearensis | reverse complement strand
AAATACTTATTTCACACAATAAAATGGAAATTAATTATTTAAAAATCATACATTGTATTTTTCTGGATTTTTGATTTAGATTCCATCACTCACAGTTGAAGAGTACCTATGATAAAAATTACAGTCTTCTACATGCTTTTGCAAGTGGGAAAACCTGAAAAATCAACAGTGTATCAAATACTTGTTCTCCCCACTGTATTTTGAACAACATATTTTGAATAAATCACAATATTCATAGAGGACCAATTATATGTGTTAATTGTTCTTGCACACAAATCCCTGGTTTTTGTTAAATGTATACATTTAACAAGTCACACATGTTTAAACACTTGTAATATTTTGTAATTTAAAAGAGCTTGCACATTAAATTCTCTGTACCAATTTTACATATATTTGTGTAAATATTTACTGTACATAAATAAAATCCTCTCAAACCACATTTGAGAAAATGCAACCATTATTTGTCAGTTGAAATACTTTTTTTTTTGCAGAAATGTTCACATTTTATTAAAGGGATCAACTATTACCTGTAACATTAGACATTTTTTGATAAAAATTTACTTTGTAAAATAAAGACTAAAAATACAGTAGGCTGTTTAGTTTTTACAAGTCAAACAAACATATTTTCACATGGAGGACATAATTTTATCAACACCTGGAAGCATACCATACCATTTTCTGTTGCAAGGCTGTGCAAGAATATCCTGTGCTCTTATCCACCCTGAAGGTTGTAATCTTGGTCAATATCTGATGATCAGCCTTGTTAAATGAAACCTGAGCCCAGTGACAGAGAGAAGAATGTAGAAAGGACTCAGCCTGCAACTGCAAATGTAGTTGTAGCTTGTTAATAAAATAGTGCCGTTTGTGTGACAATATTTTGAAAAGTATTATAAAAACTACATAGCCTATAATATCCAGTCTTTTGTTTTTTTAATCAAATAATGTGTAATGTTACAAGTAATCAGGGATCACTTTAAGAAGAGGAGAAGACTTCTGTAACCTTGATTCATGCTGGACTTTATTATTTGTCTCATTAGCAACACTAGCGTTTGCACCCAGAATGGCATCAACCATCATCGCTCTCAAGCAAAGGACAGACGATTGAGAGGACAGCAGCATTTCAGGGGACCAATCAGATTTCTGGGTTTAGACCAGATTAGTTATTGCTTACTGTTAGTGTGGCCCTATGATGGCTTCAAATCATTCAGTACAGTCCTCAGAAAAAAGGGTCTAGCTCACGTCGGTCTTACAGCCACAGAGTTTGATGTACACAGTTTTTCTTGTATCTGACATTCAGTGAGATAACAATCAGAAGGTCTCTCAAAGCAGTATCTGAATTTGCACAGACATTTTGTTCTGACATCTCTATTGGGTACCCGTGTGATGTGGCTTCAACAGAAATTCCACAACAGCAGGGCTTTAAATAGATGCCTCAACCCTGACTTTGAACTAACTTGAAAGTTTTACTATAAAGGCATTCAGTGAATACCAGGACAAAAGCAGATTAAAAAGTCACCTGATCTGCCTGTTTGGCACAGCGAGTCAGGAAGAGGAGAGCAGGAAATAGTCTGGGTGACATCTGTTATATTTACTGAAGATACGAGGAGTTGTAAGGGTCAGGCAAAATGCTGATCACAATAGCAAGACCCACAATACGCTGCAATTTACGTAAGCCCAATCTCCAACAGGGATTGTTTATTAGTTATTTATGGGACAACAATGGTTGGCGTAAACAGGTCTCGCTGACCTTGAGTGATCTGGCTTACTGTTTTCTCTGAGAATAAATATCAGTGGGATAAATATAGCCCAATCTGCACTGCTGTCACTTTTACGTTGGGAGAATGGACACGACAGGAAGGGTTTGCTTTTGTTTGAAGGCCAGACAGTTGTTATTTTAGTAACAGTGATTAAACAGACAGGACCACAACACTCAGACTCACTTTTGAGGCAAAGCAGAACTTTGCATGTTTTAGAGACGGCGACTCCTGTTGTACTGTTATGTATTTCACATTTACAAAGTCTAATAAACATTTACATAAAGACAGAGTCTAAAAGTCCTGCAGCTCTGCTGTCTACACAGAAAGCTGAAGCTCAACATGAAGCTTATTTTCTAATTTATTTTCTAATGTTAGAAAATTTGAATTAGAATTAGAATTAGAATAACTAATTAGTTTTTTTCTAATGTTTCAAACAACCCTGCATGAAAAACTAATAATTAAAATACATCTATCTGTTGGTCCATCCACACACACATCGTTTTTTAGCTGCGTCTTTTAGTTGAAGCTGCAGGCGAGCTGATGCCTGTAATGATCAAAATTCAGTTCTACACTCCCAGCATGATAAACTACAATGAAAGCCTCATCCTTGAAGCTGCAGTAATTTTTCCACTGGATCATGTGTAGAAACTGGATTTAGGAGGTGATTATGTGTGTTTGTGTTGATTAAAATCAAATGCTGCACATGTCTGTATACGTCACATCATACACAAATAATTCTGCTTGCACTCTGTCTGTGCTATGCACGTCCAGCATTTGTAACACAAAAAAACATGTTGAATTAAAGTTAAATAAATGATTTTTCACTTAATGTGTGGGCTTTCTATAGAAGTCTAAAGAGGATATGCTTAGAAAGGTATCTATATATTATCTTAAAATAAGTTATTTCTCTTATTTCTCATTAAGATAATGTTGCTTGTTCTATCATGATAGCTTTTACACTGCAAAAAATGTCTTTCTAACCAAGTTTTAAAATCTTATATCCAGCCAAATAATCTATTTGATCTTGTTTTGAGACTGATATACTAAACAAGAACTAATTGTGTCATAATAATAATCTTGTTTTTAGATTATTTATCTTGTTAGCCTGAAAATTTGACTCAACTTAAGTTAAATTATCTGCCAGTGGAGTAAGAAAAACTTACTTGGTAAGATTCTTGAAATAAGAAAAAAATGAGTCAAAATAAGTATTTCACGAATCTTACCAATGCATTCTCACTATGAGGTAACAAAAAACACATGAACAAACACTAGTGGTCTGTTTGGTAAAAAGGGAGGGTGTCACAAGCGTCCCCCTCTGTCTCTGAGTCCTTCCTGTCTGTCTCGTCCTCGAGTCTTCTGCTGACACTTTGTTGTTTCTCTCAGTCTTTGTGTTGTGTTTGTCCACGGGGAGCAGCTGAGGGGGTTAAAGGCCTTACTGTTGTTTGTGTATTTAAGCTTAAAGTATAAGTTCATCAGTGATGAAACATTTCTTTTGTTCAGTTTTATCTAGAAGTCCTTCAATGACAAACTAATTAATCTTCATAACCAAACCTTACAGGCATAAACAACAAAACAACTAACACCAGAGTTTTAAAAAAGATCTGATATATTGTGTTAGCCATCAGAAAAGATGCTGGGGATGACCCTCAGCTACAACCACATCAAATATGAGCACAATCTCTGTAAAGTTGACTGAATTATTGTTAGTTTTTGTTTTACCAAAGCTGATTAATTGTTGCAGCCATCTTGAACTTGGTTGTAGATGTTCATCTTACTATGCATTAAAATATGTCCAGTGGTTCGTGAGATGTTTAGCTAATATGATGAAACGTGCCCACTGCTGAAAGGCAGGTGATAAAAATCAGACCAAATCTGAGCAGCCTGATGTTATGAACTGGCATCAACAATTCAGCCAATTGTTCTCATTTTGTTTATTTCTGCAGACAAAGAGTGAGTGAGTGTTTTTGTCTTGTTTGTTTACTTAAAGCTTGTCCGAATATACAGAAGGAATGTTATACTGGCTAAATAAATCCATCAAAGACAAACAAAGCCTTGGGCTCTATTTATTAAATCAACAATTAAAGTGCTACACGATGTTAAATCTGTCTCACTTACGTCTCAGTTTATTTGGATTAAAGAGTTGTTGGTTTTTTGCACATTATGACAAAAATCTTTACCAGACCTGATAATACTGGTCTGTTACGCCTGTAATTGTATATTGTCTATTAAAGCAGCTCCATGAGAAGATTGTTGGATAAAAGCCCATGTTGTACATTGAGTTTATACATTTCTCTGTTTATGTTTCTTTGGCTTTAGGAGGCCGATGTTAAAATCCCCACAGATGTACAGAATCTTTTGTGTTGCTGCTTTTGAGAACTTGTTTTCCATCCAGTCCAGTTTTTCTATATTTGATCCAGGAGATCTGTACATACAACTAATCATTATGTTTTTTCAGCTTTTAAACTTAAAATTCTGTTGTAATGCTCTCAACTGGGCCATCCACAGCTGCAGTCATTTTGTCATCAATTTTACATTTTAGACCAATTTCAATATACAGTTGTAGTGGTCATCTCGAGGTGGAATAAACGGTTCCACCTATTGCCACTCCATTTCCATTTTTTATTGATATAATTAAATTGATAACCATCTGATTCAAAATCTGTTCCCTTCTCATTTTTGAGCTGAGTCTTTGAAACAGCAATTGATGAAGCCAATAGAACTACATCATCTGCAAAAAGCAAAAATTTGATCTTAAGACCAGCCAGCAAAGCAGACCAAGCCCTAATAGCCCGTATCAACGGGCCTGGTACCCCATACTCCAGGAGTTCTCCCCGATGGACGCGGTCAAACGCCTTCTCCAAATCTACAAAACGCAGGGTTGAGCAAACTTCCATGCACCCTCCAGGACCCTGAGGGTGTAGAGCTGATCCAGTGCTTTATGTTCAGTAAAATGTCCAGTTAATTTTGTCATGACTGCAGTTAATCCCAGTCAATACATGTTTGATCATTTTCTTATTATGTTCAATTGACTTCAGTATCTTTCCAGTTCCTCAGTGACCAAAACCTTCTTCTTTTCAGTTTGATGAGTATTTTTGTTTTTGAGTGCAAGTATTTAGTATTTTTTCTTGCTTTCTGAGTGGTCTTGCCTTTCTAGCTAGGTCTGTATTTTTTGTCAAATGTTCATTCAGATAGACATCCAATCCCTTTAGTTGTCTCATTTCTTTTAATAGTTCAATTTTATGCTTTCTGTTATCAAATCGCATTTTTATTGCAGGTTTTCCTGTGTTGTTTTTCCGTTTGAGAGTTTTTGTTGTTTACCTCTATCCCCTTGGAGTGGAGGAAAGTTGACACCTGCAGCTCTACAGAGTGTGAAGTCTCCTTCGACACAGCCCATGCATATGATCATAGTTTTATTAGCAGCCCGGGCACAATTACGCTGTTAGTACCAGTGTATTGCTCCAAGTCGGCAAGTGATTCAGCATGAAGAAAGGTAATTCTTTTATTCTTCTCTATGTTCTTTAATCGTACAGCTTTTACCTCCTCCACCACATCCAGGATATTCTTCTGTTGTAGTCTGGAAGTTGAGACTTCCTCATCTAGAAAGTCTGGGGATTTCTTGAAATCTCTAACGAGGAATTTCTTCTCAGGTTCATTTTACTGTGTTTGTGTTTTATCCCTGGTGACTCTGGAGAGGCCTGGTGGGTTAGACTCTAGAAGCCGAGTCTTTTGTTTTTCCCAGGGTTCCTTACCTGACAGCAGGAGATTGCCTCTCCTGCAGTGTATCTAACAATTATTGTTTTTGTTTCCAGTTTGTTCGGGCTTTGACTGACTTTATCATGTGCTGGGCTTTTTCTGAAGGTGATTGGAGAATCAGAGGAAGTTGACAATGGGATGCCATGCCCAGGTCAGAGCGCTTTTTTTTAGATAAATCCTTGAACAACTTGAATTTGGAAAAACAAGGTTTGAATCTGACAAAAAGGCTAAGCCAAGTAAAAAAAATAAAATAAAAGGTAATTTTGAATTTGATGACAGCAACACATTCCTAAAAAGTTGAGATAGTGTTTCCCAAGGTAAGGCATTCCCTCCTCTACAGTCTGCAAACATCTGAGCACTGAGGAGATCAATTGAGTTTTTGGAGGGGAATCCTTGTCCCGTTGTTGTCTGATGTAGTACTCCAGCTGTTCAATAGTCCTGGGTATATTTATTTACAATTTACACAATATTCCAAATTTTGTAAAACAGCCTAAAAATGCTAAATATGGGATATTTAACAAAAATGTCAAACATCAGTCTCATGGTCTTTGGATCACTGTCTAAACATGTTTGATCATTTGTAATATTTCAAAGCTTGTGCTGACTTCGAAAGCAACACCAGTAAAGCAATATCAAGTAGAAAAAAAAAACTTATTTAATCTAGAACTTCTGTCAGAGTGTGTCCGCCCTCGTTAATGGTCCTCATTACAGAGCACACTCTGATCTAATGAGCCATAATAACACCTCCTGATGAAAAACCTGATAAGTGGCCCCTTTGGATTTACCAACCTTTGACCGGCTGCCTGGACGTTGGTGCGGAGACGCTGATAGGCTCTCGAGATGGGGGGGCTAAGGGGGTGGGCTGGCAGCTGGCCAGTGTAAGTGATAAGACCCTGAGGGACAAAACGGGACTGGCAGGGTGGACGTTTGCACTGCACAGATGAAAGGATGGTAATCTGTGTGGGCTTGGGTCTTTTAATAACTGAAGATCAATTGCTTGACCTTTCTATCATATTTTCATATGGAACATTAAATATCATTTTACATTATATAAGATTCAGGTAAAAAACAATTCTGATACATGTTATGTTTTAGCTCCATAGATATTTGTAAAAATGTTTTAGCATACATTAAACATTATCCCAATTCAATGATCTGACTTTTTCTAAACTAACTGTGAAACCTTGACTTTTATATTATTTAAATCTATTTCATCACCAGTTGATGATGGCATCTATTGTCTTTCATCCCAGCCCGTCACCCTTCTGGGTGGAGTTTACACGTTGTCTATGTGAGTAAATGGGTTTTCTCAGGGTATTCTGGATTCTTCTTACACATTAGCACCTCCAAATAAACCCTTTAATGGGTTAAACGTGAGGATACAGGGAATCCTGGGCTGGCATCAAAACTAAAAGTAAGAACAGATTTGCAGGAGAATTGTTTTGTTGTTGTTTTATACAGTAGGTTACTTGATAAATATATAAATACATAGTACAGAAATCTACCTTTTTTTCTTATATTTTACAGTAAATATTACGTATTGAGAAAAGCACTTTCAGTACTCAACTTATAGCGTCTCATAAATTTATATTTGCAAAAAATATATTTTGCATTTAAACTCCTTGAGATCCTGCATTCTAATGTTGAGGACATTGGGTTTAGACTGGTTGCCCTTCATCAGGGGGGCTAGATTTTAAGTTTTATTTAATTTTAAATAAAATAGCATGTATTCTTCTGATTCCCAATTGATCAAAAACACAGTTTGTTTATGAGGTTCTAATTATCCTAAATGTAGTTGTTCTTTCAGCTGCTCCCTTCTATATAAAAATGAAATGCACACCAAGCAAAAGCTTGAGACTCAAAAGGACAAAGCTGTCTGCAAGAGGTGCCAGCAATTTCTCTGAGTTATAAATGCTTACTGTGAACACTACAGTGAGCTCCAGGACGATCTTCATCAAAGCCCCACTCTGGTCAGATCTTGACTTTGTTGTTGATTTGTTAGCCTCTGCTCTGTCAGTGTGTGTCCATGCCATTGTGTGTGTTAGGGAAATGTAAAAAAATACATCTTAATTCTAAGTTGATGGATTTTCATAGATACAAGCAATGACATACAAATGTAATTTTCATTGATTTTTGGATTTGTTGCTAAATCCTACATAAGCTATGCAGACAATTCCCAGTTCAATCCCACACAAATGCCAGAAATGACTTCACCCTTGCAACATTGTTTGACATTGTTTGACATTGTTTTACATTGTTGAAGCAAAACATTAAGATTACGAGTTTCACCCGTGGAACGTGCTTCTTGTCCGGTTTGTGTGGGGGATAAGGCTGGACCTATAGAATGATAGTGACACCGCCTTCTGATAAAGTCGTAGATTTGATATCTGTGACCTAGGCTGGACCCAGATCCTGATCTTTCTCTGATCCCAAACTAACTGACTGAAAATATGGCCACAATGAGTGGTCTCTGGAGGACACAAACTCTAGTTTTCTAAATCTGCTTTTGACATATGTCCCCTCAGACAAACTTCCTTCTATGACTCTGTTTAGTTTTATATTATTTATTTGCTTCAAGTTTAATTTTTATATTTAAAGATGTTTTATCACAGATGTGCTGCTATATGTCAGGATCTGTATCTTGAATTCTTTTAATGGGTTTTTGTAATTGTTATTTTCTATATTTCTTTCCTTTATTGGTTTTCAGTTTTTCTTTCCCCATCTTCAGCTTCATTTTCCTCAGTATTTGTCACGGTTGGTTTCTGCCCCTTGGTTCTGCAACACTATACACATGTTCCCCTTTATTGTTAGTCACAGGTGCAGCTAAAGACTTGGTTATAGTCGCACTTTTGTGTGTCATGCAGGGCTGTTTTTGACCTCAACCAGAGTAGGTGTTTATACATTGGTGAAGTATTCTCCAAAAGGACACTTTAAAACTTGTCAAAAGGTCGCAAAAGCAGAACAAATGCTTAATGGACAAAGTATATGAATGGGGTGCAGACCGTGTGGAGTTACAATAATTAGTGTACAACCAGGTGCAGCGACACTAGGCTGAGCCAACATGCAGCCAACACGTCAACCATAAACCTGTCATCAGCCCCAGTGCTTATAACTCAGCTTACCTCACTCAGCAGTCTGTCATTGTGTGCTCTTACACCATGTCTAGTTCTCCTCTATGTTCTGTTTGAGCTTTGTTAACAGTTGATTATATGTCAGACTGTTGTTTTGTTTTTTTAATACTTTTAGGTTTTATCCACTGTAACTTCTACGTCTACTAACGGACCTTAGAAAACACAAAAACTAATACAACTCAGCCAGTTTTACTAATACTGGTCCAATATCAACACATACTGTGAGCTGTAATAGATCAATCTGTGTAACATTTTTCAAGATTTGACCAAATTAGTTACAACTCTAGAATTTCTCATCATAGGATGATCTTGGCATGAATAGCAAGGATATGTCTATCATCAAGTACATTTGACTTGCTGTTTTTTTCTTTCTTTTGTAGTTATTTTAGTTATTTTGAGTGCTTACTGAGGCCCTTTTGGGTTTTCAAGTGTTTTATTTTTCATAAAATTAAAACACTTAAAAATCTAATCAATGTTAACTTTTGTTTAATAAATATATTTTGCTAGTAACTAACATGTTCAGACAATCTTTTACAATCACATCGACCTATTCTGATTATTATTGGAGAAGGTATTATTGATTTGTTGTGGATTTCAGCTCTACATCAGGATGATCATGGTGGCACTGAGGTAGTTTTGTTTTACAGTCTGTATGTGCAAGAAACATGACCTTTTAAAACAAAACAAAAAGAAAATGATAAAGACAAAAAACTGAAAGAGTATTAAAACATATCTCTCCTTCCTTACTTTTATCCAGTTACCATAAAAGGTTAGGGACCAACTGAAGACGTGGGGAGAAAAGGGACAATAGGGTAACAACACAACAAGGATAAAAACAGAGAAATAACACAAACAAAGGGAGAATTCATTTGTGGATTAATAAATAAAACAACAGAATAGAGAACAAGGAGTAAGAGACTGGCTTCTTTCAGTCATACTTTCTTCTTTTTCTGAATGACCAACAGAAGCAGTGAGGAATGGTGGTGGATGACAGCTTGCTCTTTTTGTCCCCCCACCCCTTCTCATTTCCTCTCATTTCATCTGCCCCTGTGCTCCTATATAACCTCTGACACAGAGAGTGTCTCAAGCAGAAGACGATAGGAAACATCAGGTGTCCATCTGGTACCAAGACACAGATATTTGAACTTAATTTAAATCGAGGAAATACCGTTTGCGGTCAGCAAAGTTCTAATTTGAAGGATCTGTAAACTGCCTCCATGCTGAACCAATCAGCAGCCATCCTGAGGATTACCTCACTGCTTTTACTGCTCGTGTGTGGCACAGGTAAGGCCTGCTGACAAACCCTGAAATAAGACGAAACATACTGTGTTGTAGTGAAATGTTTTGATTTGTGCCAGATTTCTAAGCAGCTTATAGTTGAACAAATGTAAGGTTATAAAACAGCCAGTACCTGCTTTGTAAGTTGTGATAAGAATGCATAAATCTATCAATCTACCACAGAATGAGACAAAAACAAGGGAATTATAAAGAAATGACGAAAATAATGAACTCATTATTGACTTTTGAACTTTTAAACCGCATTTATAAATGTTTTATTATTGTATTTTTGTTTCATAAACACTACAGACTAATGCTTTATTATGAAGCTAAATCATCTCAGTAATTATTCTCTGCTCAGTTGTAGTTCATAGACTATGTATATATTGAATATATTGAAAATGTAGAAGAAAGAAAACTCCTTTTTTGTCAAATTCAGATGCAAAACTGGACATTATTTCAAGTAGACAAGATTATCGAGTGGGAGAAGAGATCTTGCTGTTATGTAAAGGTGAGCAACACTTTATCTGACGACTTCTGAATAATAACAAATAATAATGTGTACTTTATCTATGTAAGCATGTTCTAAATGAACAAACTTGACAGAAGTTTTATCCATCCTCCTCTTTCTTTTCGTCTCCTGCAGCCACGGGAGAAGGAGAAATCACGTGGCACAAGGACGGGGAGGAAATAGACGATGAAGACATTGTGTCAAAAGTGGACTACACCTCCTCTAAACTCCTCATCAAGAAGGCTAAGATGCAGGATGCAGGGAAGTACACCTGCGAGTGTGAATTTGAGAACGGGCACAAGTCTGACGAGCAGATAGTTCTGTATATTTATGGTGAGCAACAACTAATGGCACTCACACTAAATATTTAAATATTCTGAGCTGTTAAATCGTAAGTTAGAAACTGTCCAAATGTGCTTTAGTTGGGTGTGTTAAAAGTAGGCGACCCTGCCTTGTCTTCATTTATTAGATGGGCCATCATTTGGTAGCAAGAACACTTACCATGAGTTTCTGGAAGGCATGGACGGAGTGGTGCCGTGTCTGGTGACTGGGCTGCCGGCGGTGGACGTCCACTGGCTCCGAGACAAGCAAGACATCCCTTCTGCTGGTGAGAGCAGCCTTCACGGCCTGGAGCGCCCCTGTCTCCCCAGGGGTGGACTTGCCAGTGAAAACATGTTTCACATATTCTTTTGATTGGTCCTGTGCAACAAATACAGTTTTCAGTCCAGTTATCATTGCAACTAATGTTTTTTTATGCATTTATTTAAACAAACCAAATATCTAATTCGCATTCTGTGCACAGGAAAGTCTTTTGTAAAGTCTGTGGGAAATTATTGTGCAATTTTTGAAAAGTAAGCTTGATATTCATGCTGTAAAAACTAAAACATTCACCTCCAAATCCAGATTCAAATAGATATAAAAGTTGCACACGTTTGCTCTTACATGACTCAAACGTGGATGTAAAAAAGGAGCACGGGTTTGTCTAATATATTTCTCCAAATGTGTATTCCTCAGGAGACAGGCGTGTTCGTAAAACACCTGATAACTCACTTTATATTGAGAAAGTTCAGAGAAAAGATGCTGGAATGTATGTGTGCCAGGCCCAGATCAGAGGCAGACCCATCTCTCAGCAGCTCACCGTCTCTGTTGTTGTCAACGGTTTGTAACTTTCTTACATCAGTTATATATGGTAGCCATTACAAGCAATTATTACTCTCCTTACTGATATTTGAAGTAAATGTAGTCAAGTCTGGCCTCCTTTTTGCAGCTCCTCCTTCAGTGAGGCTCAGAGAGGAGGTGAAAAAAGTGATGGCTGGGCCTGAAACCAACGTGTCCCTGCTGTGTTTGGTAGACGGTCTGCCAAAACCCAACATTACCTGGACCATGTAAGCCACAGTTTTATACAGATCACATCAACAGTGAACAAGTATAATGATATGATCCAAAAAGTATTTTTGTAGGGTCTCAGACCCATTCTGAGCCTTTTATCGTCAGCAACAAAACTTCATACTGTTGCATGTTTTAGATTTTTGTCTGGACTATCTAAATGTCTAATGTAAATATTCAGTCTGAATCTCTGTGGGTGGAGAACCGAACATGTGTGTCCATTGAAGAGTTTGGTGTGTTTGTGTGTGTGTGTGTACGTGAGTTTATGTGTGCCCATGTTTTTGCTTCTTGATGGAGATGATTGTTCAGGAAAATACAGCCTTGTGGGGACCAAAGCCCAGTCCCCACAACTTTGGAGGCTGATTTTGGGTGGGGGAGTTAGGTTTAAGACAAAAGTGTGAATAAAGTGTTTGCTAGATTTAGGGTCAGGTACGTACTGGAGTGCTTAACTTTGAAGTAAGGGGTCAGGGTTAGGCTGCAGAAATGACCAGTAAATGAATGGAAGTCAATAGAAAGTGCCCGCAAGGATAGAGAAACATAGTGTGTGTGTGTGAGTGTGTGTGTGTGTGTATGTGTGTGTGTGTGTGTGTGTGTGTGTGTGTGTGTGTGTGTGTGTGTGTGTGTGTGTG
>JAUBOC010000050.1:14366737-14378564 GCA_032275365.1 Anablepsoides cearensis | reverse complement strand
GTAATGTGACAAAATATGGAAAAGTTCAAGGGGTATGAATACTTTTGCAACCCACTGTAGATAGATAGATAGATAGATAGATAGATAGATATATTCTGCATCTTTTTGTCATCATTTAAGTGGTTATTTATTTTTAAAGCAAAGTTTCAGAATCCAGGTCTGATATATAAAGAGTAGATTTTTTTTTCAAACATTCAGTAGTTCAGATAAAGACTGGATTGCACCTTATCTTCAAGCTGAGAGGAAACCTCGAGACCTTTTTGGAAAAACCCCAAAATCTACAACAAACTGTTCAGAGTCACATCAATATATTGACAGAGAATTAATCTTGTCTTCTTTGGTGTTTTCATTTTTAATGATTACAGAACAGGAAATTTCACTTAGCATGGCATGGAGTTAGAGTTTGCTCACTAAATATTGTTAAATATGTATTTTTTAAATGCCTTCAATAATTTTCATTCAAACAATGAAGCTTTAGTGCGTGTTTTTTTCTAACAAAAATAAAAACCTGTTTTTGGTGTAGTTTGGGTAATAGTTTTTTGAATGAGCGCTGTATATGGGGCGCACTCTAGTGACATTGATGGGAATGATATTTTTTCTGCAGTTTTAATGTTTGAAGTTACTAAGTTGTGTTCATCAAATGGTTGGAACATACATACAGTCGGTCTGAAGATCATTTGTCTTTGATACTGTAAAGGGTTATTTACCTGTAAATAATCTGGTTTACTAAATAAAGGTCATCATTCTATTTCTCCTCCAAACAAATATTTACATTTATTCAAATGAAATAATCCTGGTAGGCATATGATGCAAGACAAATGCTGAAGTAGTCTTCGCCCCCCTACCTAAAAGCAACTCACCCAGTGACCTACAGATGGTTGGCAATTGGCACCCCTATTGGGCTTGTTATGCTGAGAATCTTCTCTCACATCATTGGCAGGGGGCTGGCGGATGCGTGTCCAAGTCATCCGACACAGAAGGGCTTTGTAGAATCACCGGACTGCTCAGAAAACCTATTGTGCTCAATGGTCTCATCTCTTATAGCAAACAACCTAAGAGCAATCTCACTGTGGTTCTTATTGACCTTGCCAAGGCCTTTGACTCAGTCTCCCACAAGCTTATCGATGCCGTACTTCAGAGCAGGTCCATGGACAAACTTGTCAGAGACCTTGTCTCTAACTCCTACAATGGATGTCGGAACTCCTTCACTAATGTCAGGGGCAGTACGGGAGAATATTACAAATGCAATTTTTTATATCTGATTTTTCCTCAACCAATCTGACAATGTGGCAGAATTATTTTTATCATCTGATCTAAGTTACAAAGTGAAACACTTCTCTCTGATAATAAATGTCCACTCTTGCTTCCAATTTCCTTCTGAAATCATTGTAAAGGGATTTAACTCAATTTACAGTAATTACAGAATACCATTCTGAATCCTTTGTTATTTGATCTTGCTTTAATTGATTTGACTTTTCTGCTTTTTTATTATTTTATTTTTTATTTTGTAATAAAATTCTAAAAATGTGCATTTAGTTTAAGTTATATAGGTGTAATGACCGCTCAGTAAAGTAATTTAAATATTAATGATTTTCCATAAGATACAGAACAATCTGGTATTCATTAAATAAATGAGACCTGGTTTCATTAATAAGAAAGCTATGATACACCCTCCTCTACAAGACACAACTACATTAAACTTTTGTTTGTTTTTAGTGGGTGCCTGTGTGTTGAAACAAACCTGCTTGCAGAACTAAACCACAGTGGTTTTTATGGATAAAACAATTTAATTATCTGATTAAATCCCCAAACTGCATCGAGCAGCTCCATGTTTGTCTCAGTGCTGCTCGGTGGAAACGCCCCCAATCAGGCTGATTATCTTCCTGCTGACAAGAAGCACATGACCACCAGGCGTGTTTACACCTGCAGGCACACGCTCACACAGCCACTGTGCCATTTGTCAGTCTGTCAAACCAAGACGAGACCTGACCTTGTGATCTTTTAAAGCGTTTCTGATCGGCGGGACGCTCTCTGGTAGTCGGTGAGTGAAAGTTAGCATCATTAGCTCTGGTGTTGTTTTGGTTCTGGTTGTTGTGGAGGTTAGCGGCACTTCCGTAGCAGCGGCTGCTAGGTTAGCATGCTAACGTGTCTCAGTGGGTTTGGTCGCTGCTGCACCTTAACCACCAGGTTTACTGATTCCGAAAAGATAATATCGGCACCAAACGCCACGATTCTGCCTGTTTTAGTTGGCTGTCACCAAAAACTGGTTCTGCCTTCAGTGACATACATATTTAGATTGTATTCAGCCTCGGCAAAGAGGTAAATGCGTTAGCTTTTAGGAGAAAACAAACAAGTGTGACAGCTGTGATTGACAGTTTAAATGATAGGCATATTGTAATAACTTTTGACCAGTTCTCAGTAATCCTGTATAGTAATAGTTTTGTTGTAATGCTTTTTAAAGCCACCAAACAGTTTAGGAAGTATATAAACATCCCCCTGTCAGCAGGTATCTGATGATTAATTTGCAGTAACCGTAAACTTTTGTTCAGGTTGAGTTCCTGCTTTAAAACACTAGATACTCAATAGTGATCTTAACACAACCAATACACACCACTTTCTATTACAATTTACTGGAAGAATGTCTTAATTATGAAATACTGGGATAAATAATTTGTTTGAAAAACAAAAAAAGCAAAACACGGACTGTTCACTTTGCAAAAAATAACAAATGTTTAGTGGACCTGTACTACTGTTTTTTGGACTCATGGAAATACTGATTCACATTTAACTCTGTTTCCCAGCTCCAGGGAGCCTCTGCTAATCTGTCCTCAGGAGAAAAGTTGAGTCTTTGCTCCAGGACGCAGCCATGGATGACACAGATGTAGAACGTGAGTTCTGCTCTCATTTTAAAGACTTGTTACATGAAAACATTTTCCTCCACAGGCCTCTCAGACATGTCTTATATGTGTTCTGTCTTCTCCCCTTTTAGAAGTGACACTGGCTCTACTAGATGCAGCCAACGATAAAGACTCAGACGTCCAGGAGCAGGTCAGAAAGTCCATGCTGACTTTGGGAAAGCAGCAGCCGGACCGAGTGTTAGCAATGTGTCAGGATTACCTCATGAAGAATCCTAAGGTGAAAATCCCACAATACACCTTGATTATCTCAAATTTTTCCTCCTTCAAAGTAGGACAGTAGTACAGTAATAAACATTTCCTTTGATGATTAAAATGCAGAGTAACTCTGCTTATTGTTTCATTCATAGCCTGGCAATGAATGAATGAATGATCTATTCTTAATGTTTCAGAAGTCCTAATACAGACTTTATTTCACAGAAGTCAAAACCAAAAAACATGTATTTAAGAAATATATTTATATTATGTAATTATCTCTTAAACTATAAGAATTCAAGGTTGTACATTTTTAGCTGCTCTACAACCATCCTTCTTGAGAATTATTTACATTTATCTCAGATAACATGACGATGATAGGAAGGAACATTTAGTGTTGTCTAATTTTTTTTGTTTTTGTTTTTAGTAGTATTTAGTCATTTTCACTAACATTTAACATTCAGGGAACTTGTTCACAACCTGACATCTTTAATAATGCAGAGAAGTCCCAGAGTCACACAACAGGAAAATGTATTGATCTAACTCACAATGACTCAACAATGTTTACTGTTGCTGCGTCTGTCCTCACGATATTACACTTTCAGACGGCAGTCATGTGCAAGTCACTCTAACTTTTTGGGGAACTAATTTCTAAACAGTATTAGCTTTTTTTATTTTGGGTGAAGATCAGCAGATTAATGGGTTCTTGTGTACTTTGTACAGGATGCAGTTTGAATAAGGAAATGAAACTGTTTCAGACATCTGCTTCAGGCGCAGCAGCAGGATAAATCAGTCAACATCGAAACAAAATCATGAAATTAGTTGATCTGTAGAATTTTTAGTTTAATTCATCTGAGTTAAACTATTCATTTAAATTTTTTTTTACTTTTCTACAAATTGTAAATGTTAATCTCAAATAGACTCCAGTCAGCTTGAACATGCAGTAACTTCTAATCTAAGCTCAGTTTGTTTGTGTTTGCTGATTGGCGAGCTGCCAGCTGCTCCACTTGTATCTCGTGTAGCGAGTTAAATTCAGAGATCAGATTGTCATTGTGTCCACGCAACATATATCACCTCAGGAAGTTCTTTATTAAAAATCCTCTAATTTTTTTTTTTTTTTTTATCCCAAACACTAAAACTGCCCAAAGAGGCAGCTGAAATGTTGTATATGACTACAAAATATCCAGAAGTCTGTCTGAAAGTGAAATATTGTTAAAAAGTTGCTTTTTACAGCTGAATTTGTTTATTTGAAAACATTTTAAAATAATCACACACTTTGTATGCCTTGATGCATATTTTTTTTTAATTATTAAAACACCATTCAATGAGACTCTTAAACATATTTGTCATCATGAATCAAACTTTATGAGCAAACTAGTGAATTAATAAAAAGATAAAGGAGGAGCTACATGTGAGGAAAAAATGGTTTGGAGGTTTGTGTCTTTGTGTATTTTAATTCAACAAGCTTTGGTTGGAAATAATTTGTCATTTTGGTTGTATTTTACATTTTATACAAAGATCATACACTGCATCATCAGTTATGAACTGGCTTACATTAAAGGTGATTCGGAGTTGTAGATTTTTATACTTTTTAAGATGTTGTCTGACAGTTTTTTTTTATTTTTTATTTGCCACATTTGAGTCTCCGACTCTTTGGTGTAATAAAAACGGACTATAATCTGCTGCTACAAACACCTGATGTCTAGTTTCTGAACAGAAAAATGATCAACCAAACATTTTCTAATTGTTCCATGTAGTTGGTTGAGAACCACTGGCTTAGAAAACGCCTGAATAAAGATATGGACTCCCCCTTTACTATTAGGGTTGTTTAGAATTTTAAATATTTAAAACTTTAAAACAAAAATCTTATCATTTCAGTAAGAAAACAAACTTTTATTTCATTGATGCTCCTCACGTTTCATTTTAAAGCTGGTCTTTTTTTTTTTTCATTTCTGTTTTGAAACACTCTCATATTCTCCTCTTCATCGTCTCACCCTGCTGCAGTTGGTCGTGACTCACAGAATTGTGATTCTTCAGACCATTGAGCTGATCGTTGGCTGCAGTATAGATGATCTGAGCGCTCCCAGAATAAAAAGCCTCATTTCTCTGGCCTCAGATGAGATGACTCGGTCAAAGGTAAATCACTGGCTCTTTATTTTAGCTTACTTTGTTTACATGACATCCAAAAACGTAGCTTGGATCACATTGTGCATTTGAAATATTTTATTTCGTAACATTTCCAGCTCCAACATGTTTGTATTGTTTGTTCTGCCTTGTTGGTTGACTCAGGAGGTCATTCCTAACTGGCAGAAGGCAGCCAGTAACATCTTGGTTGCTGTAGGAAACAAACACATCAATGAAATCATGGAGGAGATACTAAGCAAGTTCCAGCCAGGAGTCCTGCCTCACTTCTTTGTGGTTCAAACACTAGCCAACCTCTCCGACTCAAATGGTATGAAAACCATTACAACTAACAAGTTAAAGGAAAGAAACCTGCAGTGTTATCTATTATCAAAGAACACTCATTCAACACGGTCACGTTATGACGGTGACGTTAGGAGTTTAGATGACAAAGTTTGTTGTAACCGTTGAGTAAAACAGGAACCTGTTAAACCTGCTCACAGCATTTACAGGTCAAAGATTTTATTTGCTTTGAAACAATCAATGACTTTAAAAGATTAGAAGTGGGTTTTAGCTTTAAATGTGAAGTTATTCTGATTCATCAGAAGTTAAACTTGTTTATAGTCCAAAATCACTTTACTTAGCATTTTCTAAACTGCTGTAACTCTCAGATGTGCTTTAACTACTTTAGTTAAATAAACAGATCAGCAGGCATGAGCAAATAGATCAACCTAAATTGTAAACACACCGTGGGATAGTTGGCAAAGCAAGCTCAGAAAGATGCGTTTGAGCCGTTTTCCCCTGAAGTGTATTTTGCTTGAATGTTTGAAGTAATAATGTGAATTTTATTGATTCATAAACTCTGTATAAACCTTCTGCTATAAAGACTCACTGAAGAGGCATCAAGAGTTAATAAAGAATGAGGAAACTAATGGTTTGCTGTTTGTGCTTTTCTGGCTCAAAGATGATGTTTTAAGCCATAAAGTACCACTAATCCTGTTCTTCTCTAGTTTATGGGATGGTACCGTTTCTAAATGCTATACTGGGCACCATGTTGCCGATGCTGACTTTGGCCAAACAGGACAACATGAAGTGGGTCTTTTCTTCTGGTACGAATCTTAAAAGTATTCTATTACCACCTTTTCTGAAACGCATGTTTTTGTACCTTGTCTATTTTTTTGTTTAATCCTAAAGAGTATAAGTTATTGGATAAATATGGATAAAACAGAATTACAGATATCTCCACATTTATTCCTCCTCTGCTTCCAGCTTTGTGTCATTTCAGTGACAGCATCTTGGAGTATTTGGCCAATCTGGACAAAGCACCAGACCCCACTGTCAGAAAAGACACATTCTCCAATGAAATATATTCTGCTTTTGATATCCTCTTCAATAACTGGCTACAAAGCAGAGAGTCCAAGGTAAAGTCACTGGTCTGCTGTGTTTCAAAACCATCATGCTCCACCCACAGCATGAACAAACTTCCTAGAAAAAGTCTGTTGCTTGTTAAAATGTAGGGTTTTAGGGGTTTAAAAATTGATAAATGTTATTTTAGTCTGCTGGAGAAACCGATGCTCTACTTAACAATATCTTACATTTGTATTAAGTTGAGACAAAACATGTTCTGTTTCATTTTAATAAATGCACCATTTCATTTTGAAATAGTATTATCAAATAAATTAAATTCTGTTTTCCCCCCTCTGATTGAAGTAAGTTGGTGTTGGAGCAGTGAATCCACACCGCATCACTCGGCCTGTCAGCTCTGATCCTGCCTGTCTCTCTGTGTCTCCTTCAGCTGAGGCTGACAGTGGCTGAGGCCGTGGGCTCGATGTGTCATCTGATGCCCAGTGACAAACTGGAAGAGCAGCTCCCCAGGATCATCCCTGCCATCATGTCCCTGTACAAGAAAAACACAGAGCACTACATCATTAGCAAAGTGGGTACCAACGGTCCAGAACAAACTGATAAAATAAAATAAACTCTATTATTTCTGACCTAAACTTTAATTTTTTAATAATTGCAGCATGATAGGCTTAAACCTCGCTTGAAGCTAATCAGTTTGTTTTTCGTGTTGACCAGAGCTTGTGCCAAGTCCTGGATGCTTCTATCAACATGGGCAGCAGAGTGCTGGAAACCCAACTGGAAGGCCTTCTGTTTGCGCTGCATCAGCAGGTACACCGAGGGACATGATGGAAAAAAATACTGCAGCTTTACGCTGAGTTAACCACATGACAAAATGATGCCAAAGTGTTAAACAGAGTAATATACATTTCTTTAGTTTGCTGTAAAACAACACGGATCATTTCAATGTTTTTCTAGATGTGAAATTATGGTTGTGATTGTCAAAGGATGGATTTAACTTTCACCTTTTTGGAGCTGCTGTTTTCATACTGAAACAATAGATTAGTGGCTAAAACGCTGGATTGTTTGTTTCTTTTGGGTCATTCGCCCTCATGGCTTTCCTTAGGTTGTCAAATGACTCACATGAACTTGTGACTTGGCTGTCAGTTTACATAACAGTTGACGTTGCAATAATTCATAACAAAAAGCTTTATACCCCATAAACCTCACAAATGATCTTAGCCATGTATTATTCCTGCACTTTTACAAATCAATTACAGTATGTTGCCTTGTTTTAATTGTATGAAGGATCCATTTACTATAAATAAATTTACTATCTGCTCCAAGCAAGAGTCAGGCCACAGAGAGAAGAGGAGCATTAAGCCCCAAGTTGTACTTTTTTAAAAACTTGATTTTAAGTAGTTTATTTAAAAATACAATATTTATTGATCAACATTTTAATAATGTAACTGCGCTGGAATTAGTACAAAAGTTAGATTTCATCCATTATGTGTAGAAAATGTATGTGGGTGAGAGTTTAGTTGAATCTGAATTTACAACCCCTCTAAAACAAAATATTTAAATATAATTAAGAATATTTTAATACTACTGTAAACTATACAATGTCTCCTGCAGGTGTCTGCCCCTGTTCATTACAGTGACCCCCCTACTGTCAAGAACCATAACGAGGTCCTGCGCTGCTTCAGCTTGCTTGGTACAATTTCCTTTTTTTTTTACTTTTATTTGTACTTTTTTTTTGTTAAGTGGTAAATATATTTGCAGTAAAATGAAACTGAGTGGAACAGGTTGAGTGTAAAGTAACAGCAGCCTGTTTATCTGACAGTTTATCTAGATTTCTATGGAGTCACATGTGCAGTAATGAAATTACGTGTTAAACTCGGTCTCCTCCAAGATAATCATGTTAACTCTGAAAGTTGCTCTGCAGCTTCACCCTCTCACTTGTTTTGACCCTGTGATTTCATTTATTTTAATATTATTCATCATCTTGCAGATCTCAGATTTTTGTTCACACTTCTTCATTTCCCCCTCTTCTCTTTTAGCCAACTCTTTCCCTGACCGGATGGTGATGTTTGTTCTTCAGAAGTTGGAGAACAGTAATGAAAGAAGCAGGCTGGGCTCTCTGGCTGTTCTCCGTCACCTCATCAACTCCTCCAGTGAGCAAACTGATCCAACATATACTCTTTGTAATTTATCAGTTGTTTTGCTCTCTTCAGCGATTGTTTTTAATATTATAATAATATTTAAATACATAAATACTACATTCTGTGTGTTTCAGCTTCTACAATGGAGAGCAAAAAGCTGCTTCTTCTGGCCAGCATTAGACAGCCAATGGCTGACCACAGTAACGAGGTAACACACCGCTGTGCTTTATTTTATATTTTCCTCATTAACATGGCGTTTCTATATGAATCCATATTTATTGCTGTTTCGTAGGTGAAGAAGCGTGTGGTCCAAGTAATCAGTGCCATGGCTCATCATGGTTACCTGGAACTAGAGGGAGGAGAGTTACTGGTTAGATTTATAGTTCAAAACTGTGCTTTACCTGACACCTATCAGGTAAACCATCCTTTCACTTTAAATGTCTTTCTATAGATTTAAAGTTTATTTCTGCAGATGTTAACTCTTCCTTCCAATAGAATGTTTTCTTGTTTTTATGTTGCAGTGTTTATGCAGATATATAAAATGTTTTGTCCTTCTCTCCCTGTGTTAGAGAGGTCAAAGGCCCCCTGATCAAGAAGAAGTGACTAACGAAGCATTAAGGGTGATGTGTGACAACACACTCCATCTCTTAACCACCACTGTTGGACGACTAGCTGATGTAAAAATCTGCTTGTCTACTGCTCTCTGTGCGTGTGTTGTCAGGGGGATAATAATTGCTAATGTATTTAATGTGTACTTTTGTGTTTGAAGGTACTATGGCCCAAGCTGCTGTACTATCTGACCCCTTCACAGTACAGCAATGCCACCACACCTCTCTGTAAGAGCCTCATAGTGCTGGGAAACAAGAAGAAAAGCAACCAGGATCCCAGCTTCAACATCAACTTTAAACAGGAAGGTTAGTGGGATGTTTCACAGACTTGAGGTTGATGTAAAAAAAAAAAAAAAGTGAATTGACTGTACATGACCAGTTTAAAGTGTTAATCTTGATATGGAAACAGCCTTGTTAACACATTCTGGTTTTATCTTTGTCCATCAGTTAATCTGCCGTCTCCTCAAACTCTAATGATCAGACTCCTGGTAAGAAAACTCACTTTACTTTAGTAAAAACTACTGTGAATTTGACATCACACTCAAAAACTGTAAAGGTGCTTAATGGGTTTTGCATCTGGTGGAAAATAAAGGCAACTTAATTGAGCCAGTTTTTTGAGATTTGAGTCACAAACCTCAGTTTTATGGTTTGAGCAGTGTAGATGTTAGAAATCAGAAACAATCAATACAACTTAAGTTTTACACCTTTCCTGCTCCTCTATTTAAAGATATGTTGTGTGGTTTAATTTGTCGTGGTTTGTGAACAAACCACTGTAGGTCAATGCAGCGTTCCCGTTCAACAGCAGAGGTCACGGAGCCCCGTCCTTATCCCTTCTCCAAATCCTCAGTGTCAACATTCACCCCAATGCAGAGAAAGTTTGGGAGAAAGAAATACCTCCTCTGATTTCACTGTTAGAAGGTACAAAAACCTCCTTTTTCAGTTTATTCATATGAAGCGATGGTTTTAGAGGAAGCCTGTACCGTCAGAGTTTACACTCATTGTGTTGTTGTTTGTCAGAGTCAACAGCAGAGAGTCTGGATAAAAAGGAGTGGGATGAGAGGCTGCTAAATGTAAGCTATTTTTTTTTTTTTTTTTTTTTTTTTAGAGAATGTATCATTTAGTGATTTGTTTTGGGGATAGATATTCATTACCGCTTTTAGGCTGTTGAAGTTTAAACAGGAGAGAGTTTTTGTCAGATTTTAATTTGTAAAAGTCTGTTTAGTCAAACATTCAGGATGTGATTATAATCGTCCTCAGCTCTTGTCTAAAACCTTGACATCAATTCAAGATGACAAGTGGGTGTGTCAGCTGGCAGCTGAATCAACAGGATACCTCTCTACATATAACAATTCCCTAGAGGAGAAGGTAAGCGTATTATTGATGGTTAAAGATGTAATGAATATGTTGGTCGACGGGTGTGAAGATGTTACAAATGGTTAAAAGCACAGTAAACCATGAAACACTCTGCAAACACATGATCAGGTGTTCTGGGGTTTGCTTCTTAACAAACACAACAGAATAATGCTACAAAAGGGAAAAAAATGCTGCAATTACAAAAAATATACAGAAGCAAAAATGTGTAATCAACAAAACAAAAGTAAAGGAAAAATGCTGCAAATACAGAAGACACTAATAAAACCTAAAAACAACTGCAAATAAGAACCGCTGCAAACTCTCTCCACAAAATGGAAATGCACCAATCCATATGGGTCAGACCCTCAGTAAAGACATTAACAGAATGCAGAAGAAAATAGGAGGGAATTATGACAGGATGTAAAGTTAATAACTGACACTATTCTGGGGCTGGAGCCCATTTTGTACGTATTAGTAGGCTAGTTGTATCAATACTTTGTCATCCTTTTTCATGGGTTCTTTCTCATGTGGTCAACAAATCTGTCCCACAAAACCCAAGCATAGCCTGCGTGGCAGACGATAGCCTAGGATTCATTGTGCCATCATTCAACTAAACAGAAGAACAAAGACAGCAGAGTTTGGAAATTCTTCACGAACCAAAGAATTTATTTTTAAATGTACGTTTAGCAACTTATCTGATGAAATCCATGCTGCAATCACAAGCACCAATACTGGATCTAAACCCATATTTTTAATGTTTTATTTATTTACGTGTAACATTTAAAAAAATATATATTCAATTTTGTGAAGTTACTCCCCTTGTAAAAATACATTTTAAAGGCATTTTATGTCTGAAGCCATGTGGTTTAAAACAAAACACTATAATAATGGGCGGTGTTTTTTCACGCAAACTTAAGTCATCCAAAGACTCAACTGTCTCATTTTAACAGCTGTTTTATGCAGCCTACCCAGACTTTAAAGTGCCTGTGACGTCAAATTTTTGTAACACATATGAATGCATTTTTAGACAGAGGACATTGATAAAATATTGCAATAGAAATTTCATGTCGCTGAGATAAACAGTTGTTGAGATATTTGCATGTGAAGTAACAGGAAGTGATGTCAAAGGGGA
>JAUBOC010000050.1:14335112-14350518 GCA_032275365.1 Anablepsoides cearensis | reverse complement strand
TTTGACTGAGGCAAATTCAAAAGAAAGTAGGCCATTTATGTGACAAAATGGGTAAAATCATGTGTACTATGCCAATTGTCTTAAGTATAAAGATGCTTTCTTTGACTTTTTGTATTTGAAGGATAGGCATGTCACAGGCACTTTAAAGCTCAACACAATGTGTTAAAGTTCTTTCTTAGTGAATGAACCAATTTTAAAGAATTTTATTCCCATACAGGCTTATATTTATGTCGATGGTACACAGATTCATGTGCCCTCATCTCAGATGACCCAACATGTGGTATGTCGGAACTTTATTAAAGAAGTGAAATACTGCAGAGAAATCACAAGCATGAGAAAATTATTAGTCTTTTAAACATTTCTGTAGCTTTATCTTTCGGAGTCATTATTAATTTTCAGAATGCCAGGAATGTAGGGACCATTTTTGACTGAGCACTTTGTTTTTGTGCTACAGACAAAATTATCACTGACATCATTCTGACAATTCTTGCAATGCAATCAAAGAGTCAAAAATAATGAATGCATAGAAATATAAGAATAAATCAATGAACAAGTAAAGCTAAAATAAATAATCAGGTCAAAAATAACGGCCGTAGATACAGAAACACCATAAACTCATCAGCTCTGATTGAATCTTAAACTCTGTCAGAATCAAACTCCAAGGAAAAAAGACATGTCTTAAGCATGGGTTTAAAAGTCTCAACAGTTTTTTTTTTTTTTTTAAAGAGTAAAGCTTGATTAACTCTGCAACACATCAAGAACTCTGTTCTCATTGTTGCAGTTGTGCAGTGAACATTTCATCATTTTGTCCTTGCAGGCTTTAAAAGAAAACATTCTGTGCACAACCCCCTCCTGGCAGAATATTGTTCTCACAGGGATATGTGTCCAGACTTGTGATTGGTCAGAACTATGCTAAAAAAAAATTCCAAACTTAAAATCATTTCTCTAATAATGACTTAGTTATTGGAACTTTAATCAACATTGTTAAATTTAAGTTTTTTTTTCAGTATTTAGTTTTCTGTTAAGAGTTTTAGTTTCATGTTTTGTCTCATGGTGTTTAGTTTGCCATTGTCAGTACATTTCCAAAGTTAGCCTCTGCTCCCTCTCTGCCTGCCACACCCATCTACACCTGCTTCCTGCTTGGCCTGTCACAGCTGCAGCCCCTTCTCCCACCAGCCCTGGTGTGTGAGTTTAAACTTTTGTTTTATTATTCTTCATCTACAGATAGATTTGGGGTTAGACAGTGAAACTGAAACACCTGTCATTCTAGTTTGGGAGGTTTCATGGCTAACTTGGACCAGCCTGGTGGCCAATCTTCATTAATTGCACATTGTACCAGCAAGAGCAGAGTGTGAAGGTTCAATTAGAAGGTAAGAGCACAGTTTTGTTGAAAATATTGCAATGAACACAACATTATGGATGACATACCAGAGTTTAAAAGAGGACAAATTGGTTGGTGCACATTTGGCTGGTGCATCTGTGACCAAGACAGCAAGTCTTTGTGATGTATCAAGAGCCACTGTCAGCATACCATCAAGAAGAACCAACCACATCCAACAGGATTAACTGTGGACACAAGAGGAAGCTGTCTGAAAGGGATGTTCGGGTGTTAATCCGGATTGTATCCAAAAAACAGAAAACCACGGCTACCCTAATCACGGCAGAATTAAATGTCCTCAACTCACCTGTTTCCACCAGAACTGTCCGTCAGGAGCTCCACAGGGTCAATATACACAGCCAGGCTATAGCCAAACCTTTGGTCACTCGTGCCAAATGTCTGTTTCAATGGTGCAAGGAGCGCTAATCTTGGGCTGTGGACAATGTGAAACATGTATTGTTCTCTAGTGAGTCCACCTTCACTGTTTTTATTTTTCCAGGAGAGTTACAGTGTGGAGAAGCCCCAAAGAAGCGTACCACCCAGACTGTTGCATGTCCAGAGTGGAGCATGGGGGTGGATCAGTGATGGTTTGGGCTGCCATATCATGTCATTCCCTTGGCCCAATACTTGTGTTAGATGGGCGCGTCACTGCCAAGGACTACTGAACCATTCTGGAGGACCATGTGCATCCAATGGTTCAAACATTATATCCTGAAGGCGGTGCTGTGTGTCAGGATGACAATGCACCAATAAACACACAGCAAGACTGGTGAAAGATTGGTTTGATGAACATGAAAGTGAAGTTGAACATCTCCCATGGCCGGCACATTCACCAGATCTAAAGATTATTGAAACACTTTGGGGTGTTTTGGAGGAGCGAGTCAGGAAACATTTTCCTTCACCAGCATCACATAGTGACCTGACCACTATCCTGCAAGAAGAATGGCTTCAAATCCCTCTGACCACTGTGCAGGACTTGTATATGTCAATCCCAAGATGAAATGATGCTGTATTGGCCTCAGAAGGAGGCCCTAAACCATACTAATAAATTATTGTGGTCTAAAACTAGGTGTTTCAGTTTCATTGTCCAACCCCTGTATATTCCTGTGATTTTATTTGGGCCAATATTTTACCTGAAAGCCGACAAATTTACTGTAGCTACATTTTTTTACAGAGATATATCCTAATTTTTTAAGAAATAAACCATGTTTTTACCATTTAATCTAGCTAATGTCAAAACTAATGCAGATTTGAATGTGTGGTCTGTGTGCACTGACAGAAATCTAATTTAATTTGTTCAGCACCACACATTTCCCCAGGGTTTACCCTCTGGATGCAGAGCAAAACAGATTATTTGCTTAACTTTTCATCATTTATTACAGACGTTCTACATAGTCTGAAACTGAAAGATCCGAAATGTCAGTTTTCTTTTGCAGACGGCATTTATACAAAAAATTTTTTTTAGTATGAAGTAAAGTGAGGCTGTGAGCTGCCGTCCTTACCTTCTGAACATTTTTGCCAAATAGGGAGCTGATTAAATTATTAAAGGTATTTCTTGGATTGTCATAAAAAGAGAAACTATTAAAACATCTCTGACACCAAGTCTTTTTAGTGTGTCTTTGGCAACAAGACATTTCATTTGCATTTCTGCCCATCTAGCAACGCAAACTAAACAAAAATATGTAGCATAACCATGAATCCCATGAGGAAAAACAACAAATGAGTGAAAACCAGCCCTCTGGCTTCACAGCTTGTCTTCAGTGAGCATCAGTTCTTTACAGCTCGTCAGATTTAAACAAATCCTCCTGTTAAAAAATTATACTTGTGCTAAATCTATGGGTTTGACACTCAACCTAAGCCCAAATAAACATGCAATAATTAATCATAAGTAAGAAAAACTGCAGGACTCAAATGATTTAAGACATTAGTTGTTTTTCTCTTTAATAAAATGAAATGTTTGAACTGTGTGGAGGGGAAAGAAAGCATTGGGAAATGAAAATAAATAAATAAAAAATTACATGAATGCTTTTGGTTGTATCAACAAAAATATTTCATAATGTCTTTTTAATCCTGTCAAGTTTTTGATACACTGTGAGAAACTGTTTGCTGGTTTAATGTTAGCATCACTGTTCACAGATTTCCTATGAGATGATGAGACACTTGGATCAGAGGGTGGATGAAAGCCTTTTACGGCGAGTATTCGTACTCCTCTGCGCTCCTTCTTCCAAAGTCCATCCAGCCCAGGTAGTCTCTGTCCTTTATCCTGTGGCTGGGGGCCACGGCTCTGCTGCTGAGGGAGGATCTGCTCTGGAAGGAAGAGCCTGGAAGAGACGGGACAGGATTATGGGAC
Organism: Anablepsoides cearensis; assembly: GCA_032275365.1. Taxonomy (NCBI): domain Eukaryota; kingdom Metazoa; phylum Chordata; class Actinopteri; order Cyprinodontiformes; family Rivulidae; genus Anablepsoides; species Anablepsoides cearensis. The sequence goes on along the minus strand of JAUBOC010000050.1, from coordinate 14,346,790 downwards.
GCTGCTAAAGCTGCGTTAATTCTGCTGCAAGTGAGCTAACTTATCCTGACTGGTTTCTATTTCTGTCTCTCTGTAGAACCAGTCAGCTCAGCAGGTCTCCCAGTCACACAGAGCTGACTTATGGGGGGAGGGGGGGAGGGGGGCACAGAGATATGTGATGACAGCATGGAAGGACACGAGTGGGAAAAGCGATGGAACCAGAAATGGAAGGGACAGGGAGGAGTCGTGGGACGTGGACGCAGGAGGGAGTTGGGACGCGGCAGATGGAGCAGCGTGAAAGACAGCAGACAGACGGAGCAGAGAGGAGAAAACAGGAGAATGATGCGCGGGACGTGGCTGGAGGACATTTAACCCTGATTAGATTCATGCATTCACACCTTAAAACCAGGGCCACCTCCAGAGGGTTTGGAAGTGGGGACAGAAAAGGAGGCCGGTGGTAGAGCAAATAGCTGTACGTATGTTATTGTCATGTATAAGTTTTATAAAAAAATACTGTAATTTGATAGAAAATCAGCTTATTTTTTATTTTAGTTTTATTTTTATTTTACTTTTATTTTTATTTTACTTTTTATTTCACAGTCAAATATTAAATATGACGTAGTTTCTGCAACACGTTTGATTCTGTTCAGCTTAAATTGGTTCTTATTTAGCAAGAGGAGCTTACAAAATTTTAAGGAACAAAAGAAATGTTTTTTTAATGTCTTTTTAATCTGTTAAAATTAAATTCGCTACACCAAACAAAAACTATAAAATCAAAGGGAAACGTTTGGCCAAGTGAGGTGCAAATGTTTTTAGTGCAGTCATTGCCCCCCATCTACTGCACTTTAGTGGCACCCCTGCTCAGACCCCGCCCCACCCCCGGCCCTCACCTTTTCTGGGCAGGAGTCTGGCCAGGAGCTGGCTCAGGCTGCTGGGAGTGTCTGCGTCCCCCTGGAGCTGGCTGTAGTGGGCGTACTGGTCTGAGGGGGGAGCCGGAGCCGAGCGGACCTGGTGTGTGTGGAGGGGCGAGGGAGCAGACAGGCTCTCTGTTCCGAGAGGTTCGCTCTCGACTCTCTGTGAGACAAAACAAAGGTTTTATTACAGCTTGTAAAAGAATATGAATTTATAACAACAAATTAATGTTATCTCTACTTTTAAATTGGGTTGTAGAAATGATTTAAAGTCACCTTAACTCGTTATTTCTTTGTTGTTATCTTTATTTTAAACCTACATATCAGAATGGCTTGTTTGTCTAAGAAAATCTTAGGGGGTCCTACCATGAACTGTGAAGGCAGACTTAGGGAGCCATTAGACAGAGCAGCCAGGATAACGCACACGTAGATAACTACATTCATGACTGGAGAGAAGAAAAAAAAAGGCAGCTTAATAAAAAAAAAAAACATTTCCTGCAGCTGATCTGAGGCTGTTGAGCAAGAAAATAATTACAAGCAATTAAAGTTTTTTTTTTCTGAAAGCCGCAATAAATCCTGTAGCTACTGATGAATAAAGAGAAGATTAACATTTAATGAAGTTCACAGCAGACATCACTTTGTGTGTCTCTACCACAGAGTGAGGCAACATTCAGCCAACGTTCATCCAGCCTCATATGCTCAGATTATATTCCAATGGTTACATAAAGATCAAGTGGTCAAATCCCAGATTTTTCTGTTCTTTTACCATGAAAGCAGCTCAAATTAAGGACAAAATTAAATAAAATCAAACATTTATGCTCCAATTTTAACGTTCACTTATAAAACCCAACATTTATCTGACAGATGGATATTTTTTTCAACTCTATGTTGATTTTTTTCCCCATTAAATATGATGAATTCATATGAAAAAAAAATCTAAGAAAAAATGTTCAATTACATAAAAACAGGACCAGCAGCTGCTCGGAGGCTTTCGATCTGCAGTAATTGAAAAAGTCTCCGTCTGTCTGAACTCAGCCTCCTCCTCCTTTGTTAGAAATATCTCTTTTATCATCTGCACTTTTTATTTACCTAACATGTGCGTGCACAACACACACAAATAAAAACTCTTCAGAATTTCCAAACTATTATCCTGTAATTGAAAAATGTTGCTTCTCATCAGTAAATCGGACATTACTGTTTCAGCTGAGGCAGATTTATGTTCGGGGATTTTCATTACATCTGAATATGAAAACACTGAGCTGGAATCTGTTTAATGTACGTTTTTAATCCAAATTACATCAAAAATTACTGTTTTCATCTCTGCAACAGTAAAATAAACAATCATTTTAATAATAATATTGCAATCAGCCCACTGTGTAACAAGTCATTGTTTTGATGCTAATCTAATTCCTGACAGCTGCTGGTTGTTGTGTCTCATTGATTATTCATCCAGCTGATAATGAGGTGATACAGTGAATGAAAACCTCTCACAACACTGACACTTTTGGTCTGTCAATTCTCTTTTTTTAATTTTCATAAAAAACAAAATAAATAATTGAACCATAAATATGAGAAAATTATAATTTTTTCCATATCTTCATCTGCAAAATACTTATATTTGGTCATAATTATTATTTGTTTTTTATCAATGATAATAATAATTATGCTTTGTCCAACTTTACTGTGGTATTATTTATTTCCGTGTTTAAATTCTAATCACATTTATTTAATTAATACACTTCAAGCTGACAGTTTCTAATTTTGTTCAAACTAGTTTATAATGTAAAATAAAGAGCCAGTTTTGTAGATAGTTTCAGAATGATGCTCTTTTACACATTTTCCTCCTGAAACCTAAAGTTTCTGTCTCATGAATCTAAAACAAAGCGTACCAACAACAGGACAAATAAAATAAAGTTCAGTAACGAGTGAAAACAAACAGCTAAATAGGCATAAATATACAGAAGAATTCAGTTAAACTGAAATATTGCTCTGATAAAATGTCTTAAACGCATATTCGACTGCCTATTTAAAACAAAGAGTAGAATAAAGTGAAAATTATACTGTAAAACTTTTTTTTTCTCCTTACCTGCAGTTGTTGGCATCAACTAGGAGAAGATGATCTAGAGATGCTGAGCCTGGCTCTGATGTGGAGACGTGATAGAGTTGGAGAGGGAGGGGAGGCCCTGTTTTATTCTGACTGAGAGGAAGTGGGTGGGGCCTGGACTTGGAGGAGGAGCCGGCTGCTGGCGCAGAGACTGCCAGCATTGACGCCAGTGAAGACGCAAAAGTGCACACATGCTGAAGACACACATCTCATACACACACACACACACGCAGGGAGATTTCACTTTAACATCACACATGGCAGCTTTAATCGTGATGCCCACACCTCACACACCTGAGTGAGAAAGCGCACACACACACACACACACACACACACACACACACACACACACACACACACACACACACACACACACACACACAAATACAGTTTGTAAGAACTGAAAAGGCGTAGAAAGAAAAGAAGCTGACAGGCTTTTTAAAAAGGACCCACAATAACTGACTCAGTCCATTTTATCCAAGCAGAGGTTATTGTTTCAGTCTGACTGCACCTGCAGCTACATGAAAGAGCAAAGTTTCTTCCTGAGGTTCTGTTTTCTTCAAACCATCAATTACGCCTCATGGAATTCTCCCTAAATGAACATGAAGTGCGTCAGATTCAAACTCCGAGAGTTTTTAACGATTCTTTCTTTTATGCACATTGTTGGCCCCTCCAGAAGTTTGAGGGGAAATGTTTGTTTGAGACTTGTGGATCACTAAAACAATTCATCCAATCAGCACTGAGGAGTGCCTGCAGTTGGCTGCAGTTTTATTATTTACTATCACTTCCCTGCGTGTCTGTAAAGATTTAATATCTTTAAAGTAAAGCTAAAACTTGGGTTTACTGGATAAATAAACTAATAATAAGTTCAGTTCTTTATAAAAATGGTTTTATACACATTATATTAAACTATAAACTAAACACACTTTAAACTAAGCCATACCATCTGCTATGTTTAAGTTTATTAATTTCCCTGTTTTCTTGTCTCTGTTCATTAGCATCTCATGCCATTTCTTCTTTTCTTCCTCAGTCTTCTGTGTTTTTTCTCACTCTCTCCATCACTCTGACCTGTTGTCCCTCCCCAATCAGCCCAGCTGCCTTCCATGTCCTCATCAGATTATTCCTATTTATTCAGTCTTCTGTCACTTCCACAACAGTGCTGCTATGTCCAAGCTTCTGCTAGATGTCAGGCTCTCCCCTTGTTACCTGCGTTCACCAGCTCTAGAGATTTGTAAGTTTTGCCACCTCATTTGATCTTTGGTACTTTAATAAATTTGTTTCTTTGAGTTCCTCCTGCCTGACTGCATTTGAGTTCAAATCTTCCCATGACCTGATATATAAATCTGTACAAACTTCACAGCACACAAGCAGCTCTTACCAAAACCGCTATTGGACTCCTCTCCATCCTCATCCTTCTTGATTTAAGTGCCGCCTTTGACACCATCTCACAAATCATCCTGACTGACAGTTTTAACTTGTTGGTATTTCAGACTCACCCCTTAACTGGTTCATTTCATACCTTTCTTTCAGTTTGTTCAATTAAAATCACTTACCTCCCATCCATCACCTCTCTTTTCCGGTGTTCCACAAGGTTCTGTCCTCGACCCTCTTCTTTTTATCATTTCCCTTCTTCCACTTAGCAATATCTTTCCCAAACTTTATATCCAGTTCCAAAGTTACACCAATGACACGCAGCTCTATCTGCTTTTTTCTTTTGTTTTCTGCCATATTTTATATTGTTTCATGAAAGACACCTTCATTATTATTAATATTAAGTATTACTAATCATTTATAAAACATTGTTCATATTTGCCAAGATAATGTGCTGTAGTTTACTTTTTTCATAATTTACATGTTAAATACTGAACATTTCTCAAAACGTTTTCCATACAAAGTTTGTTTTGGCAACAGTAGTTATTTGATTTATTCAATTAGCTAAGCAACTAAATTGTTAGCCTGTTTTTAATGTTTTCTAAATGATTTATTAATCAATTCCTTACAAATTCAGGAATAAAGCATTGATAATTTAGTTCTTAGGGTATAATCAGCATTGAGACTTAAAAGTTTAGGTCATTTTAAGAAATTTTGTTCTTGTTATTCAAAGGTTTTGACAGCTTCAACAGAAAAAAAAACATTCCACGAGCTTCAAGGTTAAAGCTGAAGAACAGAAAGTTTGAGTGAACTTTATGAGGACAATAAGTTTCTAGGAATTCAACGTTGCAGCATGAAAGTCTTTTATGAAAACATAGGATGAACAGAAGCTAAACTGAGCTACACACTGAAATATCAACCAGAAGTCAAAATGCTGCAGCTTTTTTTTTTATAAATCTCTTCAAAAAGGTAAAATAAATCTAAAAATATGTAGAAACAAACACACAGTTACACCGTGTAATTGTTCCTCTTGAGCTCATTCCAATCCAGATTTGGTTGTTTGATTAAATCATTCTGAATTCGTCAACCATTGGGCTGCTGTGAAGGTCACAGGAGGGGGTTTGAAGTGTTTGTGAAAATCCTTTCCACTTTTTAGCTCTTTGTACCTTTTGGACGTGAAACCTTAACCTCCCTGGAGAGATTCTGACCCTCAGGCTGGAATGAATGAAATGGTGTTTTGTGGCTGTGAATAATTCTAAAATGCTGAATGTCATTAAAGAGAGTGGAGCTGCAGCTTTGGATAGAGTGACTGAAGTTATGCAGATGTTTTAAACATTCTGGTGCGTTGGTTTGTGCCTTATGTCTCTGGAGAATCCTGTCATTATGACACAAAGATGCACTGACTGACCTGAGGAGGATATTTACATCCATGTTTGTAACGTCTGACACCAGCATTGTGTGAACAAACACTCACTGAAATGTGCAAAATAATTTTTCCTTTCTGTATTTATAATCACTCTCCTTTTGTGTGTGTGTGTGTGTGTGTGTGTGTGTGTGTGTGTACATGGTTTGTTACCTGGTGGTGGGGCTGATCTTTGACCATATTCGTGGGACACACAGCCTGGTGAGGAGACTCAATATGGGGACAAAAGCCTGGTCCCCATTGATGGAAATACCATTGGTGGGTCAGGGGTTAGGACTAAGATGTGAATTGAGACTATAATTCTGTCAAATTTTAACACAAGACTTTAGTTTAAAACTGGCAAGAGAGGCAGAATCTTCAAAAACACTAGACTCTACACTGCAAAAACTGTATTTCTAACCAAGTTTTAAAATCTTATATCCAGCCAAAAAGTCTATTTGATCTTGTTTTGAGACGGATTTACTAAACAAGAACTGATTGTGTAAGAATATTAATCTTGTTTTCAAAATGTGTAAGATTATTTTTGTTAGCCTGAAATTTTGACTCAAATTAAGTAAAAAAATTTTGCCACTTATTATTGGCAGGCAGGAAAGAACCCAGGGTGCAGGCAGTTTCAAAAAGAAAATAAAGATTTATTTAAATAAAAGGGCGCTGACTGGCAGCTCAAAAAACTCACTTGGTTTAGTGAGGCAAGGAACCATAAGGGCTGTGGATAACACAAACAGCAACAATGATCCGACAGGGAAGTGAAGACCAGACACAGAACTTAAAGGTGAGACTAACGAGGACAAACAAGAAACACCTGGGGGAGAAACATGAGGTTCAGGTGTGAGTGGGCGGGGCCGGAGCAAAGGCAAACAGGAGGAAGAAAACAGATGACAAGACAGAAAACTAGAATAAAACATAAACACAGACACCAATCAAGACAGCCAATGGAGTAAGAAAAATTTTACTTGGTAAGATTCTTTACTTGATTTGACTCAATTTTTTCTTATTTTAAGAAACTTACCAAGTTTAAGCAGGCAGGCAGAGCAAGACGTTGCCATGCTTGATGTTTTGATTTCACTCTTCTCCATATCTGCTGGCAGTATGAAATATGTTTGCACACAATAAATATCGAAGGCTTTACCTGACCTCTTTGTGAAATGTTTTTTTTTTTCCACTACAATAATGAAAACTGAATTTAGCTGTAAAACATTCAGATATACACCCAGCTCCATTTGAATCAAATAAAATCTTACAAACAGGTCTTCCTGATCACTTTTTATAACTCAAAGGAAGTCAGCTCAGATATTTCTTTTTCTTCTTTCTTTCTTCTTGTTCTACAATATTGCTCCTCATGTCGTGTCTACAGCACTTTTTTTTTTTTTGGTTTTTAAAGCCTACAGATTTAATATCTCTAAATCTAATCCACTCTGTCTGACATTTTGAGTCAGCATTTGGTCAAAAATACTGAGTTAAAGCCAACTAATCCATCATGCTCCCATAGGATTTTATTACAGGACTGAAGCTGCAGGTTCATTAGACAGGGTCTGTCTGTTCTTTGGGGTAAAAAAAAATATATGACAATCAAAATGCATCAAAAACAAACAAATTTGTTAATTTTCCAACATACATATTATATGCATGAGAATTATAACTGTCATTTCAATTACTACATGCAAATGATTTAATTAAATAAAAGTATATTACATCAAACTTTAGTAAATGTAATTTGTTTTTTTTTTTCTTTTGTGCATCCAGTTTGCTGACAGTCCTTTGAACCAATCATAACTGATGTGATGAATGTACAGAAACAAGAAACAGACTTTAAAAGTGAAATTCCAACTCAGTGTCAGTGTCTGACCAACATTACACCTAAACTATCTAAAATAAGAGCCTGTTTGACCTCCGCTTTAAGCACAGTTCAATAGGTCTAGTGGACATAAGCAAGTCTGTTTAACTGTGAAGAGAAAAATTCCATGTCGAGTCGCAGCAACAAAACCATCTCTAAAAGCTCAGAACAAGAAAAAGAGACCTGCCTGGAGCATGGAACACCACCTGTGGATCAGTGAAGACTGGAAGAATCTGTCGACAGGTGAATACATCATGCAGGATGTTTGTATGGCTTCTCAATGTGTGACGACTGTTACACAGGGAGGAAGAAGTGTGATGGTCCTGCAGGATCCAGGTTTGGGTCTGACACACCTCTTCCTGTCAGAGTTTCCACCAGTTTTAAGTGCATTGAAGGAAACTGGACTCACAGACACCTGGACTTTCAGTTTTGGGTAACCTTACATTTATTAAAACCTCTGTCAGTTCAGAACTTTCCTTTGTACACTTTCAAGCTGTTCATTGAACCTGAGCTGCTTAAATATTTAATTAAAAAACTGGATAAAACCTTTGAACGATGGTGTATGTCTTATATTATCTATACTTTATCTTACAGAGCTTATACAGTATATTGGTAAATATGCCAAAAGTAACCTTATCCTATATGTATACATGTATACTTGTTGTATGTACCTGCTTTAATTATGTGGGAAGCTGCTGTTTTTATCTTCAGGCTAGTTAACAGTGAGTGGAACAGTTTGGTGCAGCATGAATTATGAGTTTTAACATATTGAGTTACAGTCTGCAGGTTCTTGGAGGATCCTCAGCTCATCTGCTCCGTCTTTTTTTTTTGTTTTTGTTTTTGTATTTTATCTCTGATCCAGACCTCAGAAGGACCACAGCGGTACTTCAACATGTTGCTCGCTGGTTGATGTGGTTTGTCACAGGAGTTATTTACATGTACGCGCACAATGGTAAACAAACTGAAAAAAATATATATAACTGGGTAAATGTAAATTTCGCTTCTGAGTCTTGCTCAGCTTGCTGATTCATACAGTAATGGAATATGACCAGTGTTTACTCGTAAGGCTCATAAGGTTCCCCCTGAGGTTGTATTTTGTTTTGTTCAGTAAACAGGACTCCGTTTTTTTGTTGGCTCCGTGCAAACTGAAGTCTTAGGAAAATGTTTCACATTGGGGGTACATTGCGTTACATTATTTATGGGTGCTTTAGTATTTTAACAGAATTATTTATATTTCATATGCATACAGAAAGCTAGATTAAAAATTTCTCCTCAAGCAATGCAAAGTTGGACTTTAAACAGTTTTAACCAGAGCATATTTTATAGGTCTAGCATTACTTGACAGAACCCACTGCGCTCAAGCTTTTAACTAAGATCATTTTGGTTAAACCCTAAAAATAAGGTGATCTCATGTGATGTTGCAAGAAATCCTGCTCAGACTAAAGCACTCAGCACAAACACATCAAATTTAGGCTCAATATCTGTTTAAACCGGTGAGTTACTGCCATCTTGAATCTGAGTGACTCTAAACATCAGCTGTAGATTTTTATCCATAAGTTTTTGTTTCTGAAGTTTTCATCAAAAGCGCATCTTAAACTTTATCAGTTTCTGTAGATTTGTCTGTATAGTAAGCAATTGATTGTGATCTTAACCCCTGGAAACATCTGTCTGTATCTCAGGGCCAAAAAATACAGAATATCTGGAGCAAGATTCTCATTAAGTGCGAAAGTTTGATAAAGTTAAGAAACAACAAAAATAAAAAATCCAATTAAAGTAACGTATGCTGACCCAGAACTAAAATTCTAACCTTCAGCTGGATTGAAAAACACAAACCGATCTATTCCTTGTGATGATGTAACCCTCAGAGAAAACATACATGACCACAGCTTCTCTTTTGAATACATCCATGTTTATCACCTCTGTCTCTCCTCCAAGTGGTGAGTCATGGTGCTCGAGTTAATTGCAGTGTTGTTATGTGTGGGTCAGAGACCTCTTCAGCAGACGGAGCCTCTTTTCTGCTCCAGTTGCTTGGCATGTTCTCCATTGTCCCACTCCGAGGCAAGGCTGGTGGCTGGGTGAGTGCGGCAGAGGAGGAGTCGATGAAACAATCGCATTAATACATATTTATGTTCATCACTTTGAAAAGACAAATGCTTTTTAGCAACAAATATTGTGCAGCAGACTGTTAAAGTGCAGTTAAAGGAACTTGGAGACAGCGTGAGGATTTCTATTGCACTAAAAATGACTAAATATGAAAGAGAGGCTCAAACTTTCTTGTTCCTACTGAACTATTTTAACTACACAACCTGGTTTCTAAAGATAAAAAAATATAAAAGACAAAACTTTTTAAAATTTGAATGTGAATGTATGTAAATTGGATGAGACTTGCACAGGGGGCACGACCTGAAGTCTTGCCTAGGGTGCCAAACAGCATACATATCATTGTGAAGCACACTGCAATTTATTTTGATAGTCCGTCCACATCAAGTCATTTTCCCCTAGAGGGCCAAAATGAAAATGTATCCAGGGCTGTGGGCCAAATGCAGTAATATAATACATGAAATACAAATACTTTTTAAGTAAAGTCCTTTATTTTTAATGATTAGGCGAGCAGCCCACTTTTGTTGTAGCCCGTGTGTCAAGGGACATTTCATAAAATGATAAAATATGAGTTTTTGTGGCCTTAAGTGTGCAAATGGGGTTAAATCTAATCTAATCTAATTAAACCACACCAAAGGAATAAATAAAGTCCGCTATTTGGTCCAGACCACACAAGTGGACCAAAGGACTTTCCTGGTGTGAATACAGCCTATGTGAAAATAGGACGACAGCTTCAGGTGGGCCAAGTTTGGCCCACGGGCCCCACTTTGGGCTCCTCTGCTTTAGATATTCAAAATATTAGTCTTTTTCAGACAGAAACTGTTTTTTGCAAAATGTTTCTGTGGCAGCTCAACAACTTAAAGGGAAACTGATGAAGGTGAAAACCATGATAAAAAGAAAACATATTTTAGTCTGGAGGTAAATGTCAGCAGAAGCTGTTTTCCACTGGTTTTGTATTAAACAGGCCGCTTTAATGTTCAGAATAATATAGAGAGCCTGAGTTATGGTGCTGCTATAGCTGAACTCGACTTTTTCCTCAGAGGAAATAATCTTGCTGAACTTTGCTGCTCCCTCTAACTGTCTTCACTCCACAATGAATGTTTAAACAATTACAAAATCTGAAATAATGCAGGCAGAGATCTAGACGCAGTCTAAGAATATAACTGCAGTGTTTAATTTCTCCTCGTTCTGAGAATTTAATAAGATGAAACTATCTGGGTTTGAATCAACAGTCTGTGAGTTCGCTTCTGGTTTGCTGAACTGTGAGGTTTAACAGAGTTTCTCAGGGGAAATAACCCAGAACTAAATTCTGCTGCTTTTTCTAATAGATCCTTTCATCAATACTAATGCTTCTTCCTGGGCCATAAAAACACCACGTGTTGAGTATGTTTGTCTGTGTTTGTGTCACCATGTCTGTGTTTGAGAGAGTAATGAAAGAAGGTTTAGCAGCAGCAGCACATAAAACAGTATTAAACAGTGTTATTGGAAGGTAAAGTCATTCTGTCATGTTATTAAATATTGTGGAATGAAACGAGGGGAGAAACATGAAGGTGATACCGTTTCTGCACTCTGCTCTTCTACCTGTTGGGGCACCAGGTCAGATTTTTCTGATCGATCATTTATTTACTCTTCTAAAAATCAGACTCATATGTAGGGAACCCCTTTTCAGAAACAATGAATACTCACTGAGGTAGAAGCCTACTTTGGCTTTTGGAACTTTATTACAAAAATAGAACAACAAAACTTCATTGGACAAATAGTAAAAATTATAAAACAAAAAAGATAAAAGTAGGCCTAGAAAATAGTTTAAAGTGCCTGTGATATCAATTTTTGTAGTAAATATGAGTGTATTTTTGGAAAGATGACATCGATAACATCTTGTCAAAAAGATTTCACGCCGCTGAGATGAACAGTTGTTGAGATATTTGCATGTGAAGTAACAGGAAGTGATGTCAA
>JAUBOC010000050.1:14303194-14313560 GCA_032275365.1 Anablepsoides cearensis | reverse complement strand
CACTTTTTAAATGGAATTACTGAAATAAATCTACTTTTTCATGATATTCTAATTTTATGACCAGCACCTGTAATTCATTTTAACTTGGTTTTAGTTGCTCAACTCAATCAGTTTAGAGAAAAAAAGAAAAACAAAAGCCAATTAGTCTTTTTCAAACGTGTCAGGTGGTGGATTTGACAGCAACACAGATCAAATGTGTCAGAACTGCAGACACCGAAACTGACTCAGTTAAGACAGAAATAGCCGAAAACAGATTAAAGCTGGGATTCTGATGGTAAAAAATAATTTAATGATTACAGTCAGAAGTCTCAGCTACAGTTTTACTCCCAGCAAACTGACAAGTAGTTAAGTATGAGAATGAGTCTGAGATAATGTTCATTCTTATATGATTGAAAAGAAGATTTATGCTTAAAAAATAATCCTTCATGAAGAAATGCACACCTTGCAAGTCAAAGTTTGAAACAAAGATGTTGCGTGATCTGTCATGGCTTATTGTTTGTGATGGAGGGAAGTCTCAGCTGCTTACTCCTTAAATTTGAGCTCAATGACTTTAAAACTGACTGATTTATAGTCTTTTGTGTAGATATCCTCTCGAACGTATATCAGATAATCAGACTGTGTCCACCTAAACAAATAATCCTGCATTCGTCACCATCTTCAAACGCTCTTTACTGACTGGATAAACACATAAACAAGAGAAACCTAATTAAAAAAAGCTCTGCAGTCACAGTGATCGACAACATGCTTCCCTGTTGTGTCGAAACCTCCTTCAGACAAAAAGCAAGAGGCACAAACACACGTTTTGATGAGAGCATGTGGCCGCATTCAGACGCAAACATCGGATTGCACAATTTTTCCTTGTTTACACTCTTTCTATTGCACTTTGCATAAGAACAGGCAAACAAAGACACAACAAGTGAGGAAACACAACAAATGCAACCAGGTACAGTGCTGTTTTTGTCTGTAGGCACATTAGAACATTCAGTCACAGCAAGAGGACACGTTAAAGCCCCAATCTGGAGTATTTCTCAATGTGCAACTGCAGAATTGAAATGGAGGGAAAACGGCTTATGGTAGAAAATAACTGGTGATATTAACAGGTGTTTGACTTTAGAACATTAATTCAATTTCAGAGCAGAGTAATTGAAACGCAGACTTAAAACTGACCCACTGATGATGCCATCGATGCTTTGATGTTCTTCTTGTTTTTGGCACGTGTGCTCAGGCATCCCTTAATTACAGATCTGTGGTCTCAGCAGGGTTCGACCTGGTTAAATGTTAATATTTAAGTAAAACACAAACAGTGGTTCCGCAGCCTGTTTGCACAAATGTTCAAAATTTAAAAGCAAAAGGCACAAACTCAACAATTTACAGGAAGTAGTTTGAAAAAAAAAAAAGGCTGTTTATGGAAATCCCAAAACCAAATTTATAATCTCATTAACAATATAAGAAAACCTTCATAATCAGCATGGGTTAAAATATATCTGCATAATGTACACCAGATTAGGGCTTTAACAGGAATATATGCCACAGTATATTGCACGTACAGTACAATTCATAATTTAAAAAAATGACACAAAGGAAGGCAGCAAACTTCACCATCATTAGTCTGGTCTGACAGTTTATAAAACAGGGTAACAGCTTCAGCCACTACTGATTTTCTCTTTTTTTTTTCTTTGAGTTGTTTATGAAAAACAAGCATTTTATGGGTGGATTGTATCAGCCACCTTCCTGGGAGAACAGCTGAGCAGTTAAATGCAGAATTTGGCCTGATAAATAATAAATGGATGATGTGTGTGGGGCTGTGGGCTGGAAGATGAGCTAATACACAGTACAGAGATGCTCCTATGTCCTGGTCTCATTAATGTCTTGGTTTAGTGAACCCTGAAGCCTACAGTCGGCTCTGGTGTGTCTCTGTATGATGCTCTGCGGTTGGACTGTTTTCAGAGCATTTAACGTGTGGGGGACGTGTGAGACCTTCCTAATCACAGAGGGGTTCGGTTTGTCCATTTCTGTCGTGTCTTCCATGTCTAGTGTCCGGGAGTTTTGCTTGGTGTTTGGCATGAGTGTGCAGGGTGGGCCGCCCGGGTCTTTCATGGCCATGCTGGCCCCCACCATGGCTGGATAACTCCGGTTCCTCCTCAGCCCTGTGTTTAAACCTGAAAGCCCCCCGCCCAGTGTGTTGTTAGCCATCCCTGTGGCGCCGAATGGGGCTAACCGAGTGTTAGCAGTGGAGCCTGAGGCTGAGAGAGGGGATAGTGTGGGGAAACACTTCAGTTTGTCCAGGAGCCCGAGGCTCGTTGTCTCACTTTGGTTGTCGTCACCCGCCTGAGCGATACCTTCTCTCTCCAGCTCCCCCAACACTTCCCTCAGAATGCTGCAAGCCGGTTTAGACGCCAGGAAGGCATCGTGATACGGTGGGTCGTCGCTGACAGGACTGAACTGAAACGCAGGACGAGCTGCGGTGGAGGAGACGCACATGGAGGGAGGGGAGCTGGGTGGGGTGGAGGGCGGCAGGAGGAGGCTGCTGGGCCGTTCCACCGGTTGTCTGACTTCAATCTCTCCAGGTCGAGCGGAGAACCTCTGCGCCTGAATCCTCCCCGCAGCTGCAGACACTGCGCCGGCGTCCAACGCCCGGTCCCAGCTGCAGGGGTTGTACACGGAGGCCGAAATGCCCTGCTCCAGCAGGAGGCGCACCAGGCCCAGGGAGGTGCTGGTGGTCTTGGTGGAATCCCGCAGGTTGGTGGAGGACTCGGCGAGGGCGTGGGAAAGAGAGAGGCGGCGCGGGGTGCAGCAGGGGGTGTAGGCAGGCGTGTGCGGCGCTGAGAACAGTACGGGGGAGGACGTGTGGGACGGCGTGCCGATGCTAGCGCTGCTGTGAGACGTGGCCATGGCTGGACTGCAGATCCACAGAAAAAAAGAAGGGAAGGAGGAGAAACCGAAGTGGAAAAAGAAGAAAAAAATGATCATTGATTAAGTATAATGCACAGACTTTTCAATACAATCTTTACAACCCAAAACCAAACATTAGGGATGTCCCGATCCGATACTCAGTATTGGCATCAGTGGCCGATACGGCCATTTTTTGAAAATCGGGTAGTATTGGATTTAGTCATGGTATCGGGGCAATCCAGTTTTCAGCATCATCATGCTTTACAACTGCTGTTAAGAAGTCAAGACACACAAGTATCCAACCATGTCCACAGTGTGGGAACACTTTTCAATGGAAAACAATGATGATGAAACTGCATCTTGCAAAATCTGCAAACTGGATGTTTCTCGTGGTGGAACAACAGGGCTCGCTTTAATACTACCAACCTTGTCACTTGGAAAGAAATAAAGGAATCGGATCGGTTTCGGAAAGACTAATCATTAAAAAAAAATCGGATCGGATCGGGAGCCAAAAAATCTGGATCGGGACATCCCTACCAAACATCAAATCATGCTTAATTTAAAACTTGGAGCACTTTAATAATTCAGCAGTGAGTAAATGAATAGTTTAGGCTGCCAGGATTATAGAACCAATACTACAAACATCACACAGTTCACCAGGTTAGAGTATTAAAGCTTTAAAAGAACGTGCTACATGAAAAATCACACATTCACTTCATCTGGTTTGTGAGTTAGGTAAATAAAGTTGTTCATTTTTAACTTTCTGGATAAATCTGACCTAAACAACATATATTTAGACAAGTCTTGAATGTACATTAATGCTATAATTAAAAAAATACATAAAAATGCACTTATCAGTTATCAAAGTTTGCAAAGTTGAAAATAAAGGAATAAAGGATGTCTGGGTGTTATTCTGGTTCACACAAACCCAAAGCATTTAAACACACACTACCATGCACTTTCTCACCCATCTGCACTCAGTGGGTCTGCTCTACTTCTGTCATAACAACCATATGATACAAGTCCAGCTCTTTCTCATCACCTGACCTGCTAAACCAATCACAGCGCAGGGACAGATTTATTCCATTGTGAGCATTCTGTAAAGATCTATGCTTAAAACTCAATGTCAGTGCTGCTTCACCTGTAATACAAACTTAAGAGTATTTCAAAGGTGATACCTGGGGGAAACGGAGGTCAGCTGATCCGACGGGTGAAGGATCCTGCAGGTGGTGAAGGTGTACGTGGAGCTGGTCTGGGACAAACATTTTCCTGGGAAATGAACTGAGATGAGAAGAACAGAAGAAAAAGTTCACATCGACACAAACGGCATTCAAAAACTCTTTTTACAAGATAAAAGTGCAGAAAAACTGGTCAAAGTTATAGTTCAGGCCCCAAGAAAAAGCACCATCTTAAATTAGCCTCCAGCTCTGGTTTATCACACAACACTGATCCAAAACTATGAGGATAAATTAGTCTCATAAGGATGTAGGAGGGAAAGCAAGAAGATTTGCAAGAGGAGTAAGGTCTGAGAGAGAGAGGAGTCAAATTTGAGAGAGAGGAAAGTAAAATTTGAGAGAGAGAGAGAGAGAGAGAGAGAGAGAGAGAGAGAGAGAGAGAGAGAGAGAGAAAAGTAAGATTTAAGAGAGAGAGAGACAGAGAGGAGTAAAATTTAAGAGAGAGAGAGAGGAGTAAAATTTCAGAGAGAGGAGAGTAACATTTGAGAGAGAGAGCAGTTTCAGCAAGATTTGAGAGCAAACAACAAGACTGGAGCAAGCAAGCAGCAGCATGTGCATTGGTGCACCAACCTGCTCGCTTGCAAATTTAACTTTTGAGACTTTTTTACCACTTCAGGATTTGCATGAGCAAGTGCTGCATTCAGGGCCGGTGAAAAGCTGGGAAATCTGAGTTTTAGCAGCTGTACTGGGCTGTTGGAAATGCTGTTTTGTGATCTCATAACCACTATATTAAACATAAGTGCTGACACTGCCCTAAAATAACAACGTTTTACAACTGGTCTTTGAAATAAATAAATTTACATGAGTAGTTTCTCATTTTCTACAGAGCATATTTGTCATGGAGGAATATACTTTTCTGATCATTATCACGTTTGTACAATATACTTATTTTGTACCAACATGATCTCTCTCAAATCTTCTTACTTTCTCTCTCAAATCCTTATGAGACTAATTTATCTTCATACAAATCTAAACCAGAGGTGATATTGTAAATAAAATAAATGTACCTAACTGGCTGTAAGGCAGGGATAGAAAATGAATAATATGAAGCAAAGAGCAAATGTTTGATAATAAAACAGTAATTTTAGGAGTTTTGATTAATATGAACTACATGTTAATGCATGCTGTGTAACAGAACACACACCTGAGAAAGCTTTCATTAATATAAAGACAAAATAACAGTGTGTGCTCAGAAGTGAAGTCCAGCGCCAACATGAAGCAGAGCTGGATGTCACACATGCATGTGACTCATTCACACACCTCAGATTAAACTGGATTACAGCCATGATATTTCTGCACGACCACTGTAAGAATAACAAGCTTGGTTTAATTCTACTTTCAAAGCAGCCAAGCGTGGTTAAAAACTGAGAAAGTGTGATTGGCTGAAAGAAAAGCGAAGCGTGATGCTATTAGGAAGTGAGGAGGAGGAGGAGGAGGATGAAGCAAATAAAAAAAAATAAAAATAAAAAAATAAAAAGTACTCTGTCTGGGTCCTGGTGGCTGCGTGGACTGCTCCTGGGAGGCGTGGGTAGGTTTGCTGGTGAGCAAACATGCATGAGGTCATGCAGGAGAGGGGGGGGGACACGTTACGGAGGTGAGATGTCAAGTGAATGTTTCTCCTGATCTCAACCCCACGTCTACCTAACCCTCCTTCCCGTTCCTCACGCTCCCTCCCTGCTCTCCCCCCACCTGGTGCTCCAGATTAAAATGAGGGTGGATGCTGTGACTCCTGCTAGGAGGCGCCCTCACCAGGCATGTGGTCCACAGTGGTGGGCTGCAGGGCTTGGAGCTCCTTGAAGTCCATGTGCCTGCTGATCTCTGACGGGGAAGGGACGGGAGAAAGAGAGGACAAACCGGAAAGGGACGTGTTGCCAAGGTGTCCGTCTCTTCTGTCACCCGCCTCTCTAGCAATACATATTCCTCCGTTGAGTCCTTCTGCTTGGCCGTTGGCCTCGGTGTGGCTCTTCTTGTTGCAGCAGAGAGATGAAATCGAGGTAGAGTGAAGCAGGCTGATCGGATCGGAGCTGGCGAACGAGTCACACGACGCCTCGTCCTCCTCCGGTTGGTCCAGCTGCCAGCTGTCGTCCTGCTCCTGCTCGTGAGCTAAAGTGCGGAAGCCCTTCGTGACCACGCCCGGTCGGTGATCGAGCAGAGCCCCCATGTGGGGCTGAGCCAACTGCTGCCATGCATGAAGTGTGGCAGAACCTAAAAAAATAACAATAAAAAAACTTAGACTTTTTTATCAATAGCAGGCAATGAAAAAGGTTAAATCTGCTCTATTTTTTACTGTAGGTCTTTAAGAAACATGCATACATGGAGCTTCCCACGTGGGATTTATAATGAGGGCTAAATTTAAACCATGTAGCTAAATGTTGCACTACATAACAGTACAGTTTGATAAATACTGTGGTAAAAATATTGAAGATTCTTAGTTTTTAGTTACGTTTTTTCAGAAGTTTATAGAAATTCCACAAGTGGAGCTTGATTTATTCAGCTTTAACTTGACCTGAGTTTTTGAGGACTCTGATCTTTTTACACTTGGGTGTTATTTTTTTTTAAGTAAGACTGTTTCCACATACCTAAACAAACCTCTTTAGCCATTTCCTGGTAGTAAACAAACACAGTAAACTGAGACAAATATCTCCTCGTGCAGTACACAGTAGTCATCTGTACAGAAAAAAAGTCATTTTATGGCAACATTTTTCTAATAAATAAAGTTTTCGTGTTCTCGTTGACCTCGTCAGTTTTAATGAATGCATATTTTTTCCATGACATGTGATGAATATTCAATGAAGTACCTCAAAACTAAAAGAGGAAAAAAAGATAAGAGGAAGGTAAGAACATCAGTAAGATTTTATTCAAGGATTGAAGAACAACATAAAACAAAATCTGAGCAGAAAATGAAGTAAATATCAAAGACAAAAGGAAAATGAAGAAATGGACACAGCAACAAATGAGAAGTGACCTGAGTGGACCGAACATACACCCCCATGCAAAGTCATAAAAAAGAAAAAATACTTTGAAAACTAGAAAGTAAAGTAGTACCAAATACATTTAAAACAGTAAGTGTGTTAATGGCCCACACACTAACTTATATTTAAAAACTTTCTTTCTGAAAACGGAATTGATTATTTCTGTTTAAGAATATATATCTATATATTTTTCTAGATTAGATGTAATGTCCTTCTCTTGTTATTGCATTTTCATAATATATGATATTTAAATACATTAATGGCTGTAATTAAAGCTTTGACCACCAGGTGGAGTGTAAAAAGTAAAATGCTCTTCTATTCAAAGAGAAAATGAACATACTGACAAGTTACATTTAATATAAGTAAAATGTTATAGCATTAGATCTACAACTGTTTATCAATATTATTACCAAAACTGACCGATATGATATAAACCAGGGATGTCTAATCCTGGTCGAGGGTCTCTAACCTGCAGATTTTACTTGTTTCCCTGCTCCGACACACCTGATTCAATGATTGAATTACCTCTTCAAGTTCTGCAGAAACCTGTTAATCATCCATTCATTCAAATAAGGTTTTTTAAATTGGCGGAAACCTGTAACCATTTAGGACATTGGGCCTTAACATAGTCTTGGATAGACTAAAAAAATTAAAACTGCTGTACATATAAATAATTTCACTTTTTAACAGGGTCAAATCAAAGAAAATATTAGTTCTCTATTTAAAAAACAAAAACAAACAGCTGACATTCTGTGAAGCATTTCAATCTAACAAGAAAGGTGTTTTATGTAGCATATCTTAACCCATATATATTTTTAAGTTTCTATACTATTTATAACATCAAAACATTTTTTTTGCTTTGACAAAGTATAGAACACATTATAAGTGCAGTATTGCTGCACCGGCAGCTGCTGTCTGGTATATTAAACCTCAAACCAGCAGTGTGGCTGTGTGTGTTGGAAATAAAAGGAGTGCTGAAAATTTAGACCTACTTCCTGTTGTTCCAACATTTTCAGCAGGACGGTGCTGAGAGCCAGTGGAGCTCTAAAGAAAGGCTGTAAACTCGACAAACTGGAGCTCCTCTGAAGCTTGTTTACATCCAGAGAAGCTCTCAGAAAGATCCTGGACTGATGGTGGTTCTGAAAAATTACATACTGATTCTGCTGCTTATCAGCTGAATAAAACTGGCAATCAGTTTTAAGAGAACTTTGAAAAACATTACTGGATTTATGCTTTAGCTCCTGGTTCTGACGGTGTTTTTTCTTTAAAATGTCATCTTTTTTATAACGACGAGGATTTGCCGACGTGCTGCTCTGAGAAGAATGTTCACCTTCTAGCGGCTTTACGATCTGCAGCTTCTCCGGCAGGTAGGACCTCGCTGTGATGGAGTACCCTGACAGGATGCTTCCGAAGGAGGGGTGCGAGCACAGCGACAACAGACTCTCCGTCGGGGTCCCTGGTCCTCCGCTACAGTCCCCGCCTCCTTTCTCCTCCTCCTTTGCCAGGTAGGCCAGCTTTCGCTCCCTCTCCTCCTCAAAGAAACGCTTTTCCGAGAGGTAGTTGTCGCGGCGGAGGGAGAGGCGGCGCAGAGCTGCCTCCAAGTCCCGGCTCCCCGGAGTTCCTGGGGTACCAGGGGGCCGCTTGTTCGAGTCCTCGGAGCTACAGAGAGACATCGAGAGAAAGAGGAGGAAGGAAAAATAAATAAGAAAACAAATAAATAAATAAACAGAACATATATCCAAGTTTGAATCTGTACCCATCATCTGAACACTCCAGGATGCTGCTCGTTCTGTTGTCCGGGAAGATCCCACTTCCCGTTTCGCTTCCATAAATGGAGTTGGAGCGCGGCGTGCCCACCCTGCTGGAGCGCCCCGAGGTGAAGCACGAGGTCTGATTGGAGCCGGGGATGTTGAGAGGAGAGGGGGCTGCGGAGGAGGGACGCTGCTGACGCATCAGGTTCAGGTTCTTCACCGTCTGGAACACTCGCTTCGGGTGTAGTCTGAACACGCAGAACAAAAGACCACTTAAACAGAGAACTAGGGGGGAAACTATTGTTGTGGGCCTTTTTTTTAAACAGAGATTTAAAAGAAACACGTACTTCTGTTCCTCTACATCTGGATCGTCCATCTGAAGCTCCTTCCTCATGGTGCCTTCTATTTCAGCCGCCAGAGAGTCCTGAGAAGACAAGTCATCCAGTTTAATGTGCTGCACCCTGAATGAGCTGTGGTGCTGTTGCTCTCTAATGGAATAAAACCCGTTCAGCAAAGATGCAGAACAACGAGGCAACACGGACCATGGGGAACAGGCCCAGAGAATGGAAACGCCTGGGGTTGCTGAGCGGCAGCGTTTTGTTCCTCAGGTTTTTCAGCTCCTCCTGAGCCTCGTGGAGCATCTCCATACACTCTGCGTACTTATCCTGCAACTCCTGCAACTAAACCAGGAGATAGGAAAGGAAAAATAGGCAGAATGTAAGAATAATGCACACATTTACAATTAAAACTGAGGTTGCACAAGTTAAAGCAGCCATAAAGTCAGTTTGTTGAGCTGCTTCACCTCAGCAGTGAGTTGTCTCTGAGCGTCCTTGGCTGCACCTAAATGCTGCGTCAGCTCCTCGTTCTCCACAGCATACTAAACTCAGAGGACAAAACAGCTCTTTACTGTAAAGCATTCAGTGTTGGATCAGTTATTGTCAGATATCAGAGCTTTCGTACAAGCTTGGCTTTCTTCTGCAGGTCTACTATCTGAGAGAGGAGGTGCGTGATCTCCTCCTGCTGTCTGGAGGCGTCCTCGGTCTTTTTGGCCAGCTCTTCTGCCAGAGAGGAGATCTGCACGTTGGCGTCACCTGAAGACAACGGCGAGCGGTGACGTGAAGGCAAACGCTGCTGACAATCCTTCTGAAGTGGCCGGTATTAAAAAGGAAATGAGCTAAACGAGACGAGACAAACACTCACGCAGCTCTTTGACGCAGTCATTGACGAGCTGCTGTTCTTTCTCCTCGTATGAAATAGTTTCTGTCTCCAAACGACTCGCCTGAGAAAACAGATTCACATTATCAGTAAAACACACTATTAATAGGATTAACCTCATTAATGTCTTAGAATTACTGTAAACTGTTGGACTTAAAATGCTTGCCTGATAATGGTAGGGGAAACACTGCATTATGTAAAAGAAGAAATATTATCTTTTACCTTTTAAATTTTTACTCTGTTGTATTGATTCATAAATTTAAAACAGATAAAAAAATTTGTATTAGATTAGGTTTTATAT
>JAUBOC010000050.1:14257015-14274514 GCA_032275365.1 Anablepsoides cearensis | reverse complement strand
AATTAGTAAATCCGCTAGTCCGCAATCGACATATTTAGGTCCGCTAATAGCGGATAAGCGGATTTGCGGACTTGTGCCCACCACTGGTACCCACGATTCACTTCGGTCCCCATGAGGCTGCTTTTTTGGTAAAAAATACCCCACATTGTAGGAAAAACTCAAACTCACACATTATTGTACTTTCATTAAACTGAGGACTTTGTATTGACTTCCATTCATTTTTGTAACTGCATTTATGCCTAACCCAGACATTTCCCATAAAACTAACCATTACTAGTCTATTCCTAACCCTAACTTTATTCAAAGCTTAATTCACACCATACCTCTAAATCTAACTAGTAAACATGCAGTAGAACTGCAAAAAAAGTGAGGACAGGGAAAATGTCCTCTTTTCCCCAAAATGGCCGTGCAAGTATTCACACACCACTACCCATTTTCAAAACAAAACGTTACATATCCTTCTGCTGTTGTAAATCATGCCACATCTAGAGATTTTCAATAACCTTAACAGTGTCACACATCTTATTGAAGATGATATTTGCTCTGCACTCTCAGTTCTAAAGTGAACATACAGTTGGTCAAATTTATGCCGTTTTGTGTTCCAGGATTGTGAAATGCAAATTGTCACTGAGCCTCGTTTGTCCCAGTGTGGTACCAATGGTAAACCCAGGAGTCCGAAGGCATAATTATCATCAGCCACCCCTATCACTACATTGCTAACATCGTTTTTAGTATAGGTGTAGTATTTGTTCAGTTAGTTTTGCTCTGACATGTAATTATTCAACCTAAAAGAGGGTGGCAGTATCACACTGACCTCAAGCTTCAACCACCTTCCAAATTAATAAAAAAGAATGATGGATCACTCAACCAGCATGTGCTTTCCCCCTTTTTACAAACCAGGTACATTATTGTACTCATAGAAATTTTTGTTTGGGGTATATTTGACCTAAGAAGAATGCATAAAAAATTCCAAGGAAGAAAACATTTTACTGACAAAAGAAAATGCTGACATAGCAGCTTAAAACTATATGCAAAAGCACTGGACATTCTGGCTGAGCAACATCGACAAGTCAAATATTAGACATCAGTCACCCTACGTGTGTTTTAGACTAGAAGCTGAACAATGGCAGGCTATTATCAGCCAGCCTATGACCTATCAGCATGCCTAAAAGCTTTATAACATTAGCCTTTCTGCACTCCGACAGTCAATACATTGGTTTACAACACATGCTTCTACAGCACTTTTTTTAGCAGCTGAGTGCTCAGATTTGACCTTGCTCAAAGAGATTTCAGTGCTGCCAAAAGTAAATCATATGAAGCACTCTAACTTTGAGTAATGCAATTCTCAGAAGTTAATGAGTAAAAACAGTAGAACTTAAACATGTAGTTTAATATGCAGATGGGTTACTGGTACCAGCTGTCTGATGGCAGAAGGCTATATGCATATACTGACACAGACAACTGTCTTCAAGAAGAAGCTCTGACACAGGAAACAGAGTTCACTATAACAACTTCCTGTTATTTTTCCTTTGCCAAGAAACACAGAAAAAAAATTATTTTGTCTGTCTCAGATGGACTATAACACAACCATGAACAAAACTTCAACAAGCAATAATTCTTACGAGACCAAATCAGTTAAAAGGTCTTTAGACTCCACAGTAGCAACTGTAAACTAAAATTTCAATATAATCTCACACAGTAACCCTGTAGGAATGGCATAGAGAATATGCAAAAATGCAAATTCTTAGTTCAAACTGAACAAGTTGTTTGACATTGTGCTGGATAGAAAATAAATTTTAGGTATTCAGATAAAATAAAGTGTATATATTTGCTAACTAAGTGAAATTAGTGGTAAATGAAGGTGTTACTTTGACAGGTCACAACAAAACTTTCCGGTCATCCAGTTTGTGATCAGTGGGTTCAGTCAATGCTCCATTAAGCTGTCAACAACAGGAGCTATTATCAAATCCAAAAAATACAGATGAAACCAACAGTGGACATAAAAAGTTTACACACCCCTGTTAAATTCCAGGATTTTGTGATGTAAAAAATTACAAGATAAAGAGAAATCATTTCAAAACTTTTTCTACCTTTAATGTGAGCTATATTTTATAACTAGGAATTTGGGTGTTGAGAATGAACTAATCAGATAGAAACTCATGTTTAATCAGAGTCTGTACACCTTCCATCAATGAAGTACCTCTGATTAACCCCAGATATATTTCAGTTCTATAGGCTTTTCCTGACATTTTCTCACAGCATCTTACAGCCATGGTCCACCGAGAGCTTCCAGGGATCTCATTGTTCAACTATATCAGCCAGAAGTGTACAAAAACAATTCCAAGGCAATAGACATACCATGGAACACAGTGAAGACAGTCATTATCAAGTAGAGAAAATATGACACAACAGTCACATTACCAAGAACTGGATGCCCATCCAATAAAAAGACAAGAGGCAAACCAGTCAAGAAGGCTGCCAAGAAGTTTACAGCAAAGATAAAGCAGCTACAGGATTTTTACTGGTTGTGTAGTACGTGTCACAACAATCTCCAGCATTCTTCATATGTCTGGACTATGGGATAGAGTTGCACAACAATAGACTTTACAAAAACACATTTAAAGAAAGACAAGGAAAAAAGTGTCATGGTCTGATAAAAGTTATGGCCATAATTCCATAAGGTTGGTTTGGTGCAAACCCAACACTGCACATCACCAGAAGAACACCATGCCCACAGTGAAGCATGGTGGTTTCAGAATCATGCTTTAAGGTTGCTTTTCTTTAGCTGGGACGGGGACTTTCTTAAGGTGGAAGGGATTGTGAGCAGTTCCAAATACCAGTCAGTCAAGCTTGGCACAAAACCTTCAGGCTTCTGCTAGAACGCTGAAGATGAAGAGAAACTTTGTATTTCAGTATGACATCCAAATCAACAAAAGAATAGCTTTACCTCACTTTAAAACACAAAGGTTAAAACCAATTTGGCTGTGCATTAGCTTCAACCCCCCTTGCCTCTTAGGTTGACTCAGAAATCACACCAAGGTGGCCAGAAAATAGCCAAGTCCCTGCTTGGTGAGTTTTTCTAAAGATCACTGAGATGTTGATGTCTAAGATGACTACCCCCAAATATGAAGCTTGCAGGCCTTGAAGTGGAGGAGAAAGAGAGGAAGCGGTGTAACCCCTCATGTTGATCCATTTACGTCATGGCTAAAAGGGGCTGGGATGAAAAAAAAGAGCCACACAAAGGGAATAAAGGGTGAAGTGTTAGCAAAACAAAAGGAGACATTCCTCTATGTGCTGAAACAGCCTGAGGATGGAGTTTGGGCCTCTTTTCTAAAGAGTGAATAGGTGGAGCAACCGGCCACATTTATTGTTTGGCAATGATTTCACTCCTCGTTTTAATCAGGAGTACCATGCAATCTTGAAAAAAATATATATTTTCATCACATGTAGGTGAATTCCTGAGTCTTTGTTCAAGAAGCAGGTTCTAGTCTGAAATACGCAAACTGACCTGAGATACAGATGAGTGATAGACTGATAACCTGCCCTCACTTGTTTGCTGACTGCTTTGATCAGCACCATCTCCTAAAGGGGTAGTCACAGTCCTTAGACACACACGGACAAAATTGTTGGTACCCCTTGTTTAATGAAATAAAAACCCACAATAACTAGAATCTGACAAAAAATAATAGAAAATCTAAAAAATTAACAAATTAAAGTCAGACATTGTTTTTTTAACCATGCTTTAACGGAATAAAAAAAATAAAAATAAAAACAGGCCTGGACAGAAATGATGGTACCTTTAAGTTAATATATTGTTGAACAACCTTTTGAGGCAATTAAACGATTCCTGTAACTGTCAGTGAGACTTCTGCACCTCTCAGCAAATATTATAGCCATCTCATCATGAGCAAACTGTTAATATATGCAACTGTAATCACAAGAACATCAAGCTGCTTGGAGATGGTCTTATAACCTTTACCTTTAACATGCTTGCCTATAATGTTCTTTCTAATCTCCAGAGACAACTTTTTTTTGCTTCCTCTGGTCCATGTTGAGTGTGGTTCACACAATGTCACCAAACATCAGTGAGTATCTGTATCAGGCCCACTGACTAATTACAAGATTATAGACACCTGTGATGATAATTAGTGGACACACCTTGATTTATGACCCTTTGGTCACATTATTTTCAGGGGTACCATCATTTCTGTCCAGACCTGTTTCATGGGTTTTTTTTTTATTCTGTTGAAGCATGTTTGAAAAGCAATGTTTGACTTTCATTTGTTTATTTTCATATCATTTTTTTAATTAATACTTTTGTCAGCTTGTAGTTATTTCTGTGACCATTGAGGGCTTTTTTTATTAAACGAGGATAAGGACTGTATCTGTGTATAAAATATTTTGTATCTTGACGCTGCAGTAAAGTAAATATTACTTTTGTTCAGCTTAAACCCAAAAATAGTGGGGAAGACTAAACTGATGCCACCACTGGAACTGCACATAGTAATAATAGTGTTAAGAGGCCTCCTAGGCCTAAAAGTGGAAACTTGGAGAATTGGTTCCTGTCCATGTAAGCGAAAATAATTATGTGACATTGACCACAGATGAAGGGTTGGAAGAAGCTGAGCCCTCTGCTGATCACATTATCAGGAACTGACCAGCAAATGACTTGCTGTTAACGCTTGTGAAGACTTGCTGCCTCTGTGACATGAGAGTAGACCACGTCTGACCCCTGGCCAAACTGCTGGACAGATGAACGATGGGCTGAATGACATCACCTCACCACTGCCCAGAGCATTACTGTATCCAATATACCCACAGCCACAGATTATTCCTTCACATGCTGAGCTTCTATTGCTGAAGAGACTGTGTATCCTGAGACTGGAAGAATAAATGATGCTCTGGCACAGGTTGTAGATGAGGCGGATGAAGAGCAGAAGAGAAGAGACTTTTAATAAACTCTGTGTGTGTTTCAATAAATGACTTCATTTTCTGATGAGCAGAAAAAAACATATTGTGTTCTAGACTGTATGAAGTAATGAAAATCTGTTTTGTCCTTGTGAACACCGGAGAAAGGTAGGGGGTATGTTATCACATCTACATAATCAAATAAAATAATGTCATTTGAGTTTGCACTCTTTGAGACACAGATGAGTCTTAAAAATATGCATGATTATGAGCAGAAAAAAAATATAGTCTTCTGTTTTCAGAGATTTAGAGGAGTGTGATGCTTTGGATACAGTTTTCTGTGAAGCTTAGAGAGCAGACCGTCCTGCTGCCCACGGGAGATTGTGGTTGGGAAGCGGCAGGAGGTGTAGTGACACTTGCATTTATAGGCTCTGTGACACTATAATGTTTTAGACAATTTATGCCAACTTATGAAAACAATAAAGACATCTATATTGAAGATGGCATTGAAAACATCAACTGGAAGCCTACTTTAGGTGTGTAAATACTGTAATGCTAACAAATTGATCAAATATGTGACTTTTATTAGTAATTTAGACATAAAAAAAATCACAAGTTGATATAAGTTGTCTAAAACGTTATAGTGTGACAGGGCCATACTATAGCTAAAGATTTTTGTCTTTTATTTTAAAGGTTTTGGGAGAAAATCACCTGCAGTTTGTGAAGAACACAGCAGATCAGTAGATTATTTATTTTCACTTTTTTGTCTTTTATTTTTAGATCTTAGTAAACCCATCCTGTAAATGTTATACAACTTTTTTTTTACATTTTTTGTTTCACTAAACACTTGATCTCCAAGCATCTAAAGTTTCTTCATCAAAGTAAATATGCCTTCAGTTTAACTCTGGTGGGTTTTTTGGTGAATGTGACAAAACACGTAAATTGCTAAGTATGCTTGAATTGCAGCATCTACACCTCTGAGCCTTTGCTGGTTTTCAGGTTTTAAATCCTTCTGGTTTGATAGGTTTGCAGAGTTCTTCATGGTAATTTGAAGCTCACTGCAGGTTCAAGCAGATAGTCTGTAAATGGAGGACGCACCCAGGGACTCCCAGAAAGTATAATGACAAAATAAGGTAATGGAGGAGAAAAGCCTGTGGTGTCTATTGAAGCAGATAGCATTCAGTGGTAGACGAGAAACATCACAATTTTATTGAACTGTTTGATTATTATGGGTTTCCAAGTTTTAATGGCCTAGGATAGGGCTAATTTGAACAAAGAGTGAGCATGCGTGACTGGATTCCTTGGTTTCAGTGAGACAATGTTTGCAAACAATTCATGGGCTGAAACAAACCAGAGCTGCATACCACAACCAGCAGAGTGATAGTGATACCGTTACATTACGTCACATACAGTGATAAAAATTTTAAAAGAATTTATGGTAACTGTCACATAACAATATTTGAAAACAGAATGAGAAGATTTTTTACAGGCCACTGTTACAGCAAGCAGTTCAACCAGAAGCCCATAAAGGTGTCAAATGTTTCAGGCGGTACAAGGCAGGAACGATGCTGCAGATATGCTAAAAAAATGTTAAGGATTTATTTTACCTCCTCTAATACATTTGATAAAAAAATAAATAAAAACATATAAGCCAAAAACAGTGGCATGCAGTGAAGGTTGGTTTTAGGACTACACAATTTTTTTTAATTATATTTCCAAGGTATTCAGAAATTAAACTAATATGCTTTCAGATACATGTCAAACTGCACTGTTGATGTTCTGAAAACATTTATTAGAATGTTTTAAACAAATAATGAGATTGAAATTTTTGGTTTTACAAATAACTTAAATAAGCCTGTGATCAGCTCTTCACCACACTCAGTTTCATATATATTTCAGCTACAAACTACAAATCAGCTATATTTTCTTATGGAGTTCAACATTACAGTTCCATTTGCTACAATTAAAATTCACTTTAAGACTTTTGTAACAAATCAACAGAAGATGAAAAGCTTCCAAAAACTGAGACAATTACATCTGATTTTTATGGGATCATCATGTTACAAAATAAACTGCATGAAAATCTCCTTTCTAAGTACAGTTACAAAGTACTTTTTGAGTTAAATTCCCAAACACTGTTCACTGTAATACAGCTGATTGCATCACTGGAGCATCTTTGAACCTTTGTGTGTTTAGTAATGATACGAAGCTGTTTGAAACAAAAATAAATAAATTAATTAAAAATAAATTAATTAAAAATAAGTAAATTAGTTAATTTTTTCCTTTATGCCTTTTCATTATATCGGACTCTGTTGTGTTTTCTCCTCCTTGAGATCTCACAAAGGCACATGGCGACAATTTTTTGTTTTTCCCTAACTCAACAAGCTTGTTGTCAGTGTGCCTGGATCAGCTTCCTCTTCAGAGGAAACACCCAGACCATAAGCAGAAGAACAACATGAACACATATGATCTACAAAGCTGCAAATGTTCCATGAAAAGAAACATAGACTACAGATCAAATACATGATGCCAAAGTAGGAAGCTTCAAGTCCTGTATAGTATGGATATTTTTTCAAATAATTGTTTTTTTCTTGTTATAAAAAGAAAACCTCCATTCAGATAATTGTATAACAGTACTGAAATAATCATGACACATGATCAGAATGTCCACAACAACATATCAACATACTGAGAAATAAAATCTTAGCTTAGCTAAAAGATCCTTTAAAAACAACTGTAGTGCCATTTTTTTTTTTTTTTGGTTCAACATCATTTACAATCTCCTCTCAGTTATTTGCCTTTTTAGGACACAATTAAAGCTTAATGTTGACAGGACTGGAATAAAGCAAGAAAGGCTCTGTTTTGGTTTCTAGGGTACAAAATGGGCCTGTGTCTGCAGGGCCTCTGCAGCTGACACAATATGCTGTATAAATAAAACTATAAGTATGTACCCTTTGCACTCAAAGTGTCTATAACAGTTCTTTTTGATGTTTAGAAAGTCATGACTAAAAGCACCTTTATCCTGACGTGGTATTTCATTGAGGACTAACAAGTGTGTTTGCATGATTATCCTGTTGTAAGTCATCCACTCTGCTTCATATATGACAAATATATATATTTTTATGTTCTGTAATTTATCTATCATAACTTATCAACACAATTTAAAATTTGATGTATAGCCTGAAGTCTTATTTTGACACAGTTTGGAATCGATTTTTACGGAGATCAAATCTTTCCCACTAAAGTGATTTAAACAGGTCATGTGACCAGGACATGCATGTGTCAGGCGATTAATCATCATATTAATCATTATCAACTAAACACCACAATTAATTGTGATTTTTTTTTTCGCCAACATTGCCCAACCCTACAATCACCTAGAAATGACATACATTCATTTGTACTTTTACAAGTGTGAGATGTCCTCTTGATCACGAACTCTGCTTGGAAAGGTTCAGTTCCGCACTATTTTTCTTTCAGTCCTTTACTCTAAGTTCACAAAACCTGTTTCAAAAACTCATCAGGCTCAGCTCATTGTTTATTTACAATGATTTTCTTTGTTACAGATTTAAACAGTTTTGCATCAGTTTTATTAATTTGGAGGGGCCGTGGTAAATTAATGTTGGAACAAGAAGCCTTTGGAAATAAAGTGGAATATGTTATTTTATAGTTTTATTATGTCTATTAAATTTAAATTACTTAATGAGCCATTCGGACTCAGTCTGTTTTAATTTATATATATTTTTTGACAAGTTGACAATTATTGGGGAAATTGATTTAATATCTTTGTTAACACAGCTGGCATCAGTGTACCATTAGACAGTTAAAGCTCTCAAAGGAACACCCTGGCCAATAAAAAGATGTAGAGGTACAGTTAGAAGGTACTGACATCACATAAATCACTGTCTACAACACTTTAAAGAAAAAAAAAAGTTTTGGTGAAACAGAGAAATGTGAGATCAGTTTGCCCTTTGTGACCTTGGAGCTGTGTGTTCAGACAGTAGAGTCCCAGTGGTGTAAATGTTGTCAGCAGACACTGTGTGAGGTCAGCTGTGTATCTGAGGGGTGGGACAGCACGCAGGCCTTCAACAGATCATGTTAGTTGGCAAAACATCTGAAACATTAGCGTCTCAGAAGGTCAAATAACACTACCGTTCAGCTCTGCAGCAACCATTACTGACTGTTCAACAGCATTTAGTTTTATTCTGAAAATCTGTTAGCACCATTTTATCACTAACACTCTTTGTGTTTTAAATTTATGCTGTAAAATTTTGTTATATTCTTCTGTTACTGATCAGTATTTAAATGGTGTAGGTATATTATGAATAAAAATATACCGAACATTAGTTTATTACAGCTAATAAACTTCCCACGCCTCTAATTTTCTGACTTGTTTGCAACTTTTATTTTGAAATAAACATACACAAGTTGCAAACCACACCAGATTCAACTCTGATTTTTGCAATAAATTTAAAGTTTAAGTGGTTTATAGCGGATATGGTGAAACTAACGAGCCATCCTCACTAAAGAGGGAGTTATTATTTTAAAGTGACCAGCATTTTAAACAACATACATAAACATCAGAAGACTTTAAACTGAGACACAAAAACTCACCTCTTATGTGGCGCAAACTTTTCTGAAGAGTCAAAATTAACTTTAAACCGGTACGAGCAAAACAGCAGATAAAGATTCACCCCGCTTTCCAGAGCCGCGCTGAAGCCTGTCACAAACAATTAACCAATGTTTTAAAAGTCATTAAAATTACATGCAAAAAGTCTTGAATTGTAATCCAAAGCGAGAACTTTGCGCCTCTAAAGTTGAATAGCCTTTCCTTGCCTTTTTTGTTACTTCCTTTGCAGAACGAAGAAGGTGCTTGTTGAACACAAAACTGAAGCGTGAATCAGAGCAGACCATATATGGATATACATCCGGTTTGAGTCCTTTCAAAGTAAACTACACTACCGCCACTAAAGAAAGGTGGTTTGACAACAAGCCAAATTTTTATACAAAGAAAAAAGAGAGGAGCCACGCTCAGAGTGAAGATGCTTTTTTATGTTAGAAAAAAGTACAACAAACATTTTATCATTACAGCAGATCATTTATCCTCAATGATGGGAAAAGATGGAGTGAAACACAATCTTTGCTTTTCTCTAAAGAACCACCAAGAACTGCAAAAGCAGAGAAACTTCAGCCCAAAACAAACTTCTGTAGGAATTACTTATATCAATGTAATAAACCATGATAAAACCACATGTTGCTATATATTGTTACTTTACTAGACAAAACAAACTCTCAGATAAACACAACAAATATAAAAAGCACAGTTGCTATTTAGGCTACCCTTTGTTTGTTTTTTTTTTAGAAAGATAATAAAAATCTGGAGCCTGCATTAAAGTTTTATTTTGTTTAAATAGATGTGCTGACAGGAAATTACATTGTGTTTCTCTGTAACTTCCCTGATTAGTAAACCTAAACTAGATGAGGCAGTGTCCCCTGTTGTTCATTCTTTGACCATGCATACTGCAGATGCACTGAAGCTTTTCTTTGACAAGTTCATTTTTACTTATTACTATTTGGTTTAGGTTAATCTTTGTTAGTTTTTAACTCAAAAGTTCAATTTTCACAGAATTATTGCTGGTTTTTCCTGCACATGCGGCACTAAATTAATGTAGTTTCTGCAAAATGTACGCCGATGCATGGTATATTTTTACTTTTTATAGTAATGAACGCATAAAAGCTAAACTGTACACATTCACCACCATAGACATATATAAAGGCCTTTATATAAAATCTATGTTCCCCACGCTCTGTTGTCAGCGGTCTTGTATCCTAACAACGCAGGAATAGTCCATTTAGAGGGGGGCATGGGTTACAGGTTTTATAATGTTATCAATAAAGAAAACGTTTTACTTAAATGTTTACATGCAGAAGCGTTTTAATAAATCTAAATACGATTATGTATGCAAACTTTCTTGCATCAACGATCAGCTGTAACTTTCGTTTTATGTGAAATAAATCTAAAAACCCCTCTTCCAGCTGGCACAACCTAACCCGTCAGCCTTCCGCCGACAAACAGCGGGTCGTTGAAGAGGTATGTATGTTCAACATGTGGAGAAAAAGGTGCAACACAGCACCGCAAAGTCTTAAAAGGGGGTAACGTATAAAGAGTTTAACTTTTTTGTAGTATTACTTTGTTTATAAGTTAAAATTAATAATAATAAAAAAGAAAAAGAAAAAAAAAAAAACTCACCCGTGTCCGAATAAACATAAAACGTTCGCGGTTGCGAGAACATGTAGAATAATTTAGTCCAATAATTGTTGTTGAACTCACCGTTAGTTTTTATTGGCAACTAAAGCTTTACAAGGTATTAGTTCACATGTAATAGGTTACTTCACGTCAATTAAATCGCTGGTAAAAATGCTTACATGTCACTCGTTCCCTACTCTAATTAGACCGCTGTTTTTAAACAGGTGTGCAGCTAATTAGTGCCAGCTGTTTCAATTAAACGCTGCCAGCCTGTCTTCATGACTTTTTAGTCTGTGAACTGTAGTGGACATTAGTTTTTTAATATACACTGTATAGTTTTTAATGTTTACTTTCCTATAAAATATATACTTTAGACAGTGCCTGTTTTACTTTCCTATAAAATATATACTTTAGACAGTGCCTGTTTTACTTTCCTATAAAATATATACTTTAGACAGTGCCTGTTTTACTTTCCTATAAAATATATACTTTAGCCAGTGTCAAAACTTTCAAAGAGCAAATAATCCAAAGACTTTGAGGTTACTTTAACAATAGTGCTGGATAACGAACAAAACACTGGAATGCTTTTATTTACTTTGTGTTTTAGCAAAAAACTTTCATGATGTAACACAATCCCGACCTCTTACATGTGTTTATCTGTTTTTCTCCCCGTACAGGAGATGGAGAACTTTATCTTGTATGATGAGCTTGGGGCAGGACAGAGCTCTGTTGTCTATAAAGGAAGGAAAAAGGGCAACCTGAACTTTGTAGCTATCCTTTGCACAGACAAAGCCAAGAAATTGGAAATCACTAACCATGTAGGATACTATTTTAAACTATATATTACTAAATTGTTTTCATTTTCATTGTTTTAAATAATACTAACAGAGCCGGTTGCCATTGGGGTTTGGGGATAAGCCTGAAATAGGAGTTCATGTATCTCATAGTCTTGTTTGTAAATGATGGTAAGATCATAGAAGCTAAATTGACAGATTGGGGTCTGGTCCATGGTAATAAGGGTCTTGCTTCAGGTTGGTGTGCAGAAGGAACTGAGCTGAGAGGCAAAACTGTAAAGTTACCGGTCTGTCTACATTCCAGCTCTCACCTAAGGTTGTTACGTATGGATCATGACCAAAAAAACAAGATCTTAGAGACAAGATGCTGAAATTAACTTTCTCCATGATGGCCAGGAGCTCGGAATAGAGCCTTGCAGAAGAGAGTCCTGCTGCTCCTCCACATTCAAAGGAGTCACATGAGGTGGTTTGGGCATCTGATCAGATTGTTTCATGGATCCCTCCTCAAGGTTTTCGTGGCGTGTGTCATTGGGAAGAGATTATGTGGAAGACCGGACCTAGAACTAGCTGGAAGGATTATGAATTTCCTCAGGCATGAGAACGCCTTGGGATCCCTCGGGAAGAACTGGAGAGAGTCACCGTGAAGATGGATGTCTGAGTTTTCTCCCATCAAAACCTTGGATAAGCTGTAGTTCATGAATGGATGGATGGACACCCAGCTTTAGTGATCTGCATGAAGCTGAAAGTG
This sequence comes from Anablepsoides cearensis, assembly GCA_032275365.1. Lineage (NCBI taxonomy): Eukaryota > Metazoa > Chordata > Actinopteri > Cyprinodontiformes > Rivulidae > Anablepsoides > Anablepsoides cearensis. The sequence continues at coordinate 14,261,817 of JAUBOC010000050.1, read as the reverse complement.
CTTATAAACTGATAAATAATGAAATACCCTTAAGAAATAATCCAAATGAATATGTAAAAACATTTTTTGTGGTTCTTTGTGCAGCATTTTATGGATGGATTTAGTACTGCTGAGCCTTGTGATAAAGACTTATTTTGGTGACGTATTGTTTTTTTTTTTTTTTGTCAGGTACGACTCAGTCATTATGTGGATCATCCAAATGTAGTCCGCTTTTATGAATGGTATGAGACAAGTAACCACCTCTGGTTGGTAGTTGAACTTTGTACAGGTTAGTAAATGAGTTTTCTGCTTGTGATTGGCACTCATTCTGTAAAATACATTCTGCTCTTTTGCTCTCACAAAATTACATTAAAAAATTGCCAGCATATATTATAACAACCAGAAAAGTTTTTCAGTGATGATTTTTGGTTTTTTACTCCTGTTTTAGTCTTTCTAATGTAAAAAAGAGGTATAAAAGTAGTGAGCTGAGCATGCCTTACTCTGCTCTGCGCTTACTTTTTTTTAAAACTTTTAATCTTTTATATGTGTTTGATATTCTGTCAGGGGGTTCTCTGGAGTCTGTTGTTGCTCACGATGGACGTTTGTCAGAAGATGTTGTGAGAAGGTTTGGATGGGACTTGGTCAAAGCTTTGAAACACATTCATGAATTAAGAATCATCTTCTCTGACCTAACTCCTGCTAAGGTTTACGTCTTCATTTAAACAGATGTAAGCGTAATTACCAATATTATTACAACTGTGCGAATCTAATAATGTTTTGTTGCTTTTTAGATTCTTCTTGATGGTAGTGGCATTTTGAAGTTGAGTAACTTCCGCCTGTCCAAAGGTGAAAAAGAGAAACTGGAGGAGATATTTATGTTCTTGTCTACACGTGAGAAGGAAGAGGAAAGCAACGACAACTTTGAAAACATGAAGGAAAGAGTACAAGGTTAGATTTTAGTCATGATGTTTGAGCACATGAAGATGAATTATCTTTTAACAGATTTTTGATCAGTCTAATAAGTGAAATACACCTTTTAAAGTAAAATATTTAGATTCTAATCTTTTGCATTGTTCATATTTCCTGCAGCATTTTTATTTCTCATTTAAAAATCAAAAAAACAAGTGACTCTTGGCGCTCAGAATTTTGTTTAACTTTCTAAGCTTTTTTTTATTATTTTCAGTTCAGTGTTTGTACATTTTAAGAAAGATGTGTTCTTGAAGTCACAAATTTAAAACTTATAAAAGATTCCTAACCACACAAAGAATTGAGTGTTGTTGACGCAGAAAATAAAAAAAACAAGACATTTTTTTTCTGCAACTTTATTATCAGTGTGTAACAAGCATATACTATTTCTTCAGTTTCATCTGTGAAATATATTAAAGATACTAAGGTGTGGTAGATATATGTTTGTTGTTGCAACAATAAGTGAATGGCAAAGAGTAGAAAGAAAGAAATGCTTTATGCAATATGTTTTCTTGCACTTTTTTCTTGCACGTTGTTTGGTGTTTTTTTTTTTTTTCAAGTCTGTTTATGTTTACTTGTAGGTTCTCTGATGTACAGTGCTCCAGAGATTTTGCAGGGGTCAGAAACCAGTGTGATGTCTGACCTTTGGGCTTTTGGTTGTATTCTTTACTACATGCATATGGGTATCCACTTGCACACACTCATACATAATAACATGAGCATGCATCGCAATTATATAAAAATGGATAAAAGATTATTAAATTTAATTTGATTTTCAATATTTTTTATTTCACTATTTGGAAATCATGCTTAAGAGATTTTAATAAAACAAAAGTATATATATTTATAAATTGTTCTGAAAACTTAATAATAGGGTTAATAATACATATAAGATCATCAGTCTGGACTTAAAATGTAAAATATTACAGTTGGTTAATTAAAAGCTATGACACGAAGATTATTCACATTTTAGACAAAATTAAGTTATACTAGCATCAAAATGATAATGTTTTTGTTTTCCAGGTAAACCTCCATTCTGTTGTGACAACCACACTGATCTGAAAGAAATGATTCTGCATCAGGAACCACCTCTTCTCAGAGAAACAAGTAATGTTAACTTTATTACATCTATCTATCTATCTATCTATCTATCTATCTATCTATCTATCTATCTATCTATCTATCTATCTATCTATCTATCATTTTATTATAATTATATAATTTTTATATATAATTTTCTAATGCAAATTCCCATGTCTAGTGTTTGATAGAGTTAACAAAAGTAGTAAAAGACATTTATTAGTCGTTTGTTTTACAAAGTAATGCTAAAATAGTACAGACATATTTGTTGATACTTTTAAAAAGGCTATTAAACTTTGAATTATAGTCAAGTTTTTTGAAGTGCTTGATGAGTGCTTGGTTTTGTTTGGGGCTGCTTTACTCCATCTGACACAGGCAATATAGAATCTGCACAGCACAGTGAACTCTCAAGACTACCAAGGCATCCTGGAGCAAAGCATACATCCAACGTCAAAAACCTCATGAACACTTGTAGGTCATGGTCCTTCATGGTAATGACCTAGAACTTGCAGTTTAAAGCACTCAAGAGTGGCTGAAATAAAATGATTATTTTTAAATGGCTCTTTGTAATCCTAGATCATAATACTGCTAAACAGCTATTGAAAGACCTGAATTTTCACTGTGGAGATGCTTTCTGCCAAACCTGATACAGCTTGGCCAAACTACTTTTTGGCAAATGGAGATGTCTCATTTAGAAGCACAGAGATCACTTGTTGGCAGTGATTACTTTAAAAAGTGTTGGTAAATAATAACTTCAGGATACCTGTGGTTTTTTTCATGTAATTTTCAGTTGTTTGTTTATGATATATTTCAACTAAATCAATAATCAACAGCAAAGTCAGACTTGTGTTGAATATGAAATAAGATCCATTCAACTTTAGTCTCTATAGTTTTTCAAAGATAGTTGTTTTTAATTATTTTGGGAAAGTATTGTCAAATGTGCCTGTGTCTGGTTCTGATAGACAGTGTTGGTCTAAGAAAGGCAGTTTAACCAGACATATGACTTTGTTTATCCTGGATGTTTTATACTTTGTTGCTGTGTTTTCAGCAAGTCCTCCCGGTCAGGACCTCCAGACTCTTGTGAAAGGCTTGCTTAACAAAAACCCAGATAACAGGTTAGTTTCAGACACACAGACCTTTTATATATTATGTTACTGTTGCAACTCTTAACATCCATCAGAGTAGAAAGCTTAGGATTACTTGTAGTTTGACTTAATCAGAAGACAACATTAAATTTGAGCTTTAAAATAATATCTATGATCAGCAGCAATACTCTGATAGATAGTGCTGGTCAAACATTGAATTATTGGTGTTTTGGTTCTTAAAATTATGACCAGACAATGTACCGGCTATAAATAATAGTTGCACAACACAAAATTATTTGCTGTGAACATCAAAGCTCTAGAATTGTACTGACATGATTTTGTTAATGTTACTGATGCCATGATACTGTCGAGTGCTTAAACTAGTACGAAGGTTTTTATTATGATCTTAATGAAGGGCTCAAGAGTTTCATCTGAATATCTAAATCAGGGGTGTCAAACACAGGTCCTCGAGGGCCGCCATCCAGCATGTTTTCCTTGTTTTTTTGTTTCAACACACCTGATTCAGGGCTTCAATTAACTCCTTAAATTCTGTAGAGGCCTGTTAATCATCCATTCATGCAAATCAGGTGTGTTTGAGCAGGAAAACAAGAAAAAATGCAGGACAGCGACCCTCAAGGACTGGAGTTCGACACCTGTGATCCAAATGCTGCTAATGCTTTTAGATGCATTTGAATGTAATTCTATAGTTAGTTTAAGTTTTGTTTTTGTCATCAACAGATACAATTTAAGAGCCTTTCCTCATGTTATTTGATGCTTTTTCATCTGAATATATAGCTTTATATTCATTTAGTAGCCTTTATTTAATCTGGCAAATTCCATTGAGATCACAAATCTCTTTTCCATGGAAGGCCTGGGTCTGAAGGCAGCTTAACATGCATGTTTTTAGTCTGTGGGGAAAAAAACCCATGCAAGCCCAAGGAGAACATGCAAACTCAGACCCGGGTCTGAGCCGATAATTGCGAGGCATCAATGCTAACCACTGATTTGTCGTGCTGCCAAAGCTTTTGTTAAGAACATTTCTGTTTTAAAAAATAGTTGTGTTTTCATGGTTACCTGTGCTATTTTTTCTTCTGCAGAATCAACTGGCCAGAGTTGTTGGATCACCCTTTCTGGACACAAGTAATAAAGGAGGAAGTTGATGCAAAAGTTTATGAGGAAAACAATAAACACAGTGAAAAGGGAGATAGAAATGGCTCTGTTAACTGGAGGTGTGTTGATGCAATTTTTTTTTAGTATTAAAGATTCATCACAACTGCAAATATTTTTTTGTTGTTGAAGTAGTTCTGCTGCATGTTAAGTTTGTTTATATTTTGTGATTAATAGTAATTACAGGACAGTGGTAGCTCGGTTGTCAGTGCCGCGGTCTTTAATCCTGAGGCTCATGTTTGAGCCCAGGTTGTGTCAGGAGAAGCATCTGATGTAAAACAATTCCCAAAACTTTCATGCAAGTTCACTCACTGGTGACCTCTACAAAAGGGAGTAGAGGAAAACAAAAACAAAAGTATTTGTAGTTGTGAATGCTAATATATTACACTGAATTAAACCATTTTATCCCGGACACAGATCAAAACTTTGAAACAATTTATTAAAGGGTCTATATCATGTAAAATCAACTTTTTTGAGTTTTATATCATGTTATAATGTTATCCTCTCATCAAAAACGTGCCCAAA
>JAUBOC010000050.1:14181723-14191973 GCA_032275365.1 Anablepsoides cearensis | reverse complement strand
TCCGTTAATCGCTAATGAAATAGTTAGTTCCGCTAATAGCGGATGTGCGGATCAGCGGAACCGTGCCCACCACTGGATACCGAGTACTTACTGGGTTAGAACCTAAACATTACACCATTGTTATATTAGAACAAGTTGTCTCTCCTTCCTTATAGACCAACTCTGACTGGATCAAATCAAATATACAGTTTAGTGTTAAACATTTAAAAATAAATCAAAATAACATATAAGGTTTTATTTCAACTTGTGTGTGTTTTTCAACATTTTTCCATGGCTTTTGTTTAATTTGTTTTTGCTTCTGTCTATTCCTTGTGATTGCAGCATTTTTCTTTTATAGCAATTTACTGTTGCATTTGTTTTTTGTAGGTGTTTTACGAATTTCATCATTTACCTGTTTGCAGTGTATTTAGCATTTGTTGTGCGTTTAGATTAATTTGAAAGTGCCAGCCACAGTAAACATTACCATCAATATTAAATGTCTTAAAAGCCTAACAAATTTTATTTATTTAATTTTGTAGATTCTTTTACACATCAAGTCATTTTTTACATTTTGGTACAGAATATCTTGGCAGTTATAAAGAAAAGGACTGTATATACAGAATTTTGAAAAATAAAATTAGACACAAAGTTTAGATATTTACTGTATTGATGCAAATGTAATTTAAAAATAAGAGGCAGGAAACAGATGCTGAAAAGTATATTTTAAAAATACTGGTGGATTTGTGTGTTGTTGTCTAAGAACGTATGTGTTTTAGAAATCAAACAATCCAACAGTCCTATTATGCTTTATTGGTAATGAAACTATGCTCATTTTCTCAAATTCCAAAAGTAGCTTGATAATTGTTCCTGTGTGTCTGTCTACCTTTTTACTCCTTCAATGCTGTTCTCTCTATCTTTCACTCTGTGGGTTTAAATCTACTCTCAACCCCTCCTCTTCTTCTGTTTCCTGTGGGTCAGCAGAGCAGCAGTTCACTAGTCAGCATCATTATCATCCAATCAGCTCTCCTCTCAACAAGAAACTGTCAACCCAGCACTAATACTGATCAGGCAATAATGATATCTCCTCTTTCTTTCTGTTTTACTTGCTTTTGTTTTTCTTTTCATGTTCCTTCTGCTGTCCTTCTCTATTTCCAATCTTATTAGCTCACATTTTGCCCCATCATCTCCTATTTTCCCCTTCCCTGCTCTCAGTTTTACCCTCGATTTTGGTGTCTCTTTTTCTCCCTTGTTTTCGAAGTGGTTTGCTCCGAATCAGCGCGGTGATGGGAGGGAGAAGGAGAGAAAAGAAAAAGGAGGAAGCGTGCATAATTGGCTTTTTAAGGTGTGACAGAGAGAGGAGGGAAACGGTAGAGTGTGAGCCTGTGTGTGTGTTTTAGGCAATAAAAAAAGACACTGAAGAAGAGCAAAACAGGGTGGTGGATTTTGTGTGAAAGTATTTGTGCAGCCGTGGAGCAGAGGATTCAGGAGAACCCTGTGTGTGTGTGTGTGTGTGTGTGTGTGTGTGTGTGTGGGGGTGTGTGTGTGTGAGGGAAAGAGATGAGGTTCATAATTGGGCAGATTTGCCTCTGACTGAGATAATACCCCCTGGGGAATGAAGACAGAGATAGGACAGAGGCGGCAACAAGAAAAAGAGGGCAAAAGGAATGAGAGGAGAAGATGAAGACAAAGAAGCCCAAAAAAAAGTAAAAAGGAGAAGCAGAAAGGTGACAGAATGGGATACACAGAGAGAACATGGGCTCCATTTGGGATGAAGACACATGGGACAAATGAGATTATAAGCAATGAATACTGGAAGTTAAAAGGAGTAACGTGGTTAGAGAGAAGCAGCAGGGACAAGATAGCTTGACTCCAGGGTTAGAAATGATTCCTAAACAATTTCCTTTTGATTTTATGCAACCATAGATTGATTGATATTATGTTTGAGGGCAGACTAGAGAACATTTAGGCTGTAATCTGATTTTTAAAATGATAAGAACTTGGGTTTCTCCACAAAGAGAAAATATGGTATCTAAAGAAAGACCAAATGATTTAACAGGAAAATGGATGCATCCTGAGTATATAGCATCTAAAAATCACCCCAGTAATTCAGAAGTATCTGCGCCCTGAGCTGTCCTTGAGTTTGGTCTTGGGCTGAGTTGCTGATAAAAGATAAGATAAGTAAAACAAGACTATCTTTTAATTAACTAAAAAGTCCTAGGGAACTCTGTTGGAGTCATCTAATTATTTCTTTTGGCTTTTTTATTTATTTTTTACAAAACTCAACAACTCAACTGCAACAATTTGTAGATCTTAAAATGCCATATTTTATTCACAATGGAACATAGTAGACATGTCAAATGTTTAAACTCAGAAAGTGAAAGATTTTTAAAGAAATCATCTTCTTCATCCAGCTGTTTTGTTTTCAGGGGTTTCCACAATGAGTCACAGTCCTTTTCATTCTCTGTCCTCAGTCCAACTACATTCATGTCCCCTCTAACTGTTTGCATATATCTCCTCTTAGTTCCTTGCAACTCCATCTCTAACCTTCTACAAATATAATCACTGTCCTCCTCCGCACATGTCCAAACCATCTCATTTTGGCCTCTATCTTTATCTCATAGTCGTTCAAATTGTACTGTACTTCTGATTTCATTCCTAATTGTATTCACCCTCATCACTACCAAGGAGAACCTGAGCATCTTCAGCTCTGCCACCTCCAGTTCTGTCTCCTGTCTTTTTGTCAGTGCCACTGTTTTTTTTTTCACCTCTTTACCACAGTTTGGGACATTTAAAGTCTTCCACATTTTCTGTTGAAAACCAATATTTTGAATTTTTTTGCTTTTTTGAACAGTGTTTTTGCAAACCGGTGAATGTCTGCTCATCTTCTGAGAGATTCAGCCTCTCTAAAATTCTCTTTTTATGCCCAGTTATCTTACTGACCTGTTGCTAATTAAACTAATTAGTTTCAAAATGTTCCTTTAGCTGCTTTTTATTTGTACCACTTACTTGCAGCTTTTGTTGCCCGTATGCCAACTTTTTAAAGATGTCTTGCTGCCATCAAATTAAAACTTGTCTTGTCTTTTATAAAAATGTTACAGTGTATTGGTTTTAACATTTGATGTGTCTACGATGTTCCATAGAGATTAAAATATGTATTTGCATGTTTTTATTTACATTTTACACAACATACACTTTTTCATATTTGGGGTTAGTTCTTGTGGGATTTGCATCAATAAGTTAAAGTGAGTTTCTTTTTTTCACCAAAAGCTATCTAAAATGTATTCTTTATTGGTTCCTTCACATTTGTATGAAATCAATAATAATGCCCCATAGTATATTATATAGCACAAGCACTGTCTTCCATATTAATGTTTTTATATTAGCAAGTCCCCAGAGATAATTGCATTGACAGTTTTCCAACGTGGAAATCAATAAAATACTTTTGGCACCAAATGTAAAATGTTATTCAGTTTGCTTTAGGAGTTTGCATTATGTACATGGACATTAATGTATTTATTTTATTTTTGTTCAGACAGATAAAACATTCTGAGTGAGTCAGATTATTACATGTTGGTTATTCTCACAATAATTGCAGCAAACTGCAGAACAGAGGGTAGAAATAATTAAAGTTTGGAATCAAGGGTTGGAATGGCTTGAATGCAGGGGTCAGAACTATGAGAAACCTGGCTAATCAGTCAGTTTTGTGTTTTTTATTTTTTGTACCGTGCAAAATAACATCGTCTTTGCTTTTATTTGTCAGATATTGAAATTTTTTACTCCTTTTGAAAGAAAATCACTTTAAATGAATGTTAATAATTGAAATCATTTTAATAAAAAATAACTAAATTGAAGTTTTTATGTTAAGCAACAGACAAATGATCGCCTGAATGAAAGCATTTAAAACAACTTATTTTCTAAAGACAGCAATTGTTTTGGTAACTTGGAAAAACTATTCAGTACACCTGCAGTGTCCTCTTGCTCCAGTTTCAAAACAGGTGAACGGAAAAAAAATGCTAATGTTGTTAGCTTTGAACTACTCATTTAAACTTTGTAACACACTAATTGTGTAACATTTCACTATTTTCTTGCAGTGATTCAGCAGTTTGGGAATTAAAATATCATTACACAGGGCTCAGGATTAAGGAAATGAAAGTATGTCTAAATGACATCCTAACTCAAATCCATAGACACCCAGGCTAGATCAGACTAAAATTGGTCTAAAAGTTTTTTTGTAAACCCCTAAATCTGGTCAAATGGGGTCTGGTCAGTCTTGAATAAAAAATCTTAATTTAGCCCAAATAAACAAGCACTCCTAACTACATCTCCTCTTTGCTGTTCCTTTGTCTTTTCCCTGGCAGCTACATCCCTGTCTCCACATTGGCTGAATTTATGAATTCATCTACTCCTTTTAAAATAAAATCAGGCATATTTTTGACCTTTTTTTTTTTAGTAAATACTATTTACTATTTATCTTCTATTGTCTGCATAAATGGATGTGTTCTGTCAGCGAAAACATGCAAGTGTCATAATATATCTCTTGAGACAAAATGGTCACAAAGATATTGCTAGCATCATCTTAAGTGATTTTTTTTTGCACACGTTTTTGACATTTGTTCAGAATTCAAGTGATGATACTGTGAACTGTGAACGTTTAGAGACTCACTTGTGATTGTTGTTTGCAAACTAGTTTCCAGCACTCCACAGCCCTGTGAGATACTCCACCTGCCACATTCAAATGATGTCAGTAAAGACTGTTTACTAACAGCTTGGGATATAGATTTCTTGCTCTATGTAGTAAAATGGTTATTTTTAATATACAACTTGTTGAATGCCAGGCAGAGGCTTTCAGGTCAAACCAAAACTCTATTTGTATTGTCACAAATACATTTGTTATGAGGGCATCCTTTTTAACTCTTAGTCAGAGGTTTTGTCATATAGATGTAAGGATGTTTATCTTGTATTCAGCCACATTTTTGTTGTTGCTTTCTTGATTTTCAAACAATTCATCTGCTTAGTGGCAAACATTTTTCTTTAGATCATTATTCATGAAAGCTTTTGAACCTTTTTGCTTCTTACTTTTTACCATGTTTCTGTCTTTATATTCCTGATAGTTTTTACCCTTCTGTTTGCAAGGCAATTTAGAATATGAAGATAAAAGCATCCAGTCGAACCTTTTTATTTAATGAAACAATCGTTTTTTAAATTAAATCTCAGCCTGCAGCTGGAAAGCCTAAACAAGCCCTGTGACTTTCAAATCACTCAGGGGAATCAGCGCGCTGGGTGGGGAGGGAAGCTTTTTTGTGCTACCTGCAGGCAGATTAGGAGAACTGAAGGCAGTAAAAACAGTGCATCCATTTAGAGTTGAGTGCACACTATGCTCTGCTTGTGAATTTTTGGTTATTTTTGTTTTCCTATAATACTTTTATTTGATCCAAATCTTTTTTTATTTTTCTGTTTTTGATAGTGGGGGAAAACATTTATGCTTGTTGGGTTGTTTTCATTATTTGCTTCCACTAGTTGATTTAAAATCCTAATAATCAGTTCACTTGAAAAAAATATAAAATTTAATTCAATTTCAATTGTAGTTATGACACAAAGTTCTAAGCTTTAAGCTGCATGATGATGATATCAACTTGTAGACTGACCTTCCTACTTTATTGACATAAAAGTCTAATTGAGCACAAGGGTGCATTTGCCAACAATGATGCCATCGCACCGTCCCTGCCCCTTCACGTTTGGTTCTTGCTGTGTCACAGTGTGTGGTTGTGCATCTCCAAATCATGTAGTACTCCATTCAAATTGTCCGTCAAGCATTTGTTCTTTTTTTTTTTACATTTGACAAGTTATACCAACGTAAGAATCAAGTATAAACGCCTACATCACTCGCAAGGGTGGGCCCTCTCAGAGAAACATGCACGACACTCAAAAGCACAACTATAACTCCTGTAATTTTGTATCTTTGTGCACAGTAACTTGCTTTTCCTTTCCTTTTTATCTGTTTCTCACCTTAATAGTCCGGTACAATAATTATTATTCCTATTTTTATTTTTCTTGATCTATGTTTATTTTTATTATTTCTATCTTAATTCTACTAATATTGCTACAATTATATACTGTTTTGTGGATTGATGTATGTATGCTGCTACTACACCTGAATTTCCCCGCGTGGGACAATAAAGGCTGTTTCTATTCTATTCTATTCTATTCTATTCTATTCTATTCTATTCTATTCTATTCTATAGAGCACCAGAGGTGCCCAAACCTTTTCCCTGAGAGGGCCATAATGAAAATCTATCGGAGGGCTACAGGCTATGTACAATAAAATAATACAATGAAATGCAAATACTTTTTAAATAAAGTCCTTTTATATTTTGTGATTAGGATAGCTGCCAGTGCGGTGGCCCACTTTTTGTTTGTTTAGGTTTTTGTTTATTTGTTTTACTCCATGCACTTGGAGAAAGCTTGGGCAGCAAAGGTTCATTGGATATTTCATAAATTAGTAAAATATAAGCAAATGACTTTCTTCCAGCCCACCAAAATCCCCCTCCCGACACACACACTATTATTTAGCAAAAAAACAATGGAAACTTTAAATGTATGATTCTGTGCAACAAAAAAAGGTGAAAGACAATACTTGTGATCAGTTGGTTTTAAGTAACTGAGCAATTTAGTTGAATAGTGCTGTAATATTGAAAAAAGTTCTTACCTCTCTGCACCTGTCAGTCATCTGTGCAGTGGGCGGTGCAGCAGGAGGTCCATGCTGTCACGCAAAACTTGGTAGACAAATAATTAAATCTTCTTTTAAGCCAATGTTAAAATATCAACATTCACGATAACTGCAACAAAAAAGTTCATTAAATAAATGAAAATTTAACTAATAAAACATGTTTTTTTTTTTTATTTGTCAAGGCTAAAAAGAGTCATGGTTGCTGACCCCCGTTCTATTAAAAAACAACTCTGAATTTTGTTGTCTGGTTTGCCTCCATCAGTGACACGCTATATCCTCATTTCAAAAGGGCGGTCCTTACCACCGCTGCACCTGTTATTCTTTATGCACGTGGTTTTATTAAATCCCACTTTTAACACAGATTATTTAATAATTTGTGTGGGTATTCAGTACTGATTATCTGCTGTCTTGATAAAGAAGCTCCTAACGTTGTCTCTTCCCCTCAGGGCTCGTAGAGGTGGTGGTGAATACACTCTCAAGCCCCTCACTGGTCTACCTGGATGGAGAGAAGCATGCTGGGAGAAAAGTCAGCCATCTTGTGGTTCAACCCCTTTTGGAGATTCTTTACAACATTCTAAAACAATCGTCGTCTGTTGTCCGAGCTGCGCTGCAGGTACAAACCCTCCATTCAAATCTTTACTGCGTTGTTGTGTACAGCAGCATTCCTTTCAAAGAACTAAGTAAAAGTACTTTGACTTCTTTATGTTACTTCTGTCTAAATATACTTTTCACCACTATTTGCCCATTTTATCTATGGTGAGACCAAATTCACCAACAAAATCACAAAGTCAACTTCCTCAAAACGCTGCCCTTGTATCTTCTCCCTGAAGGCATGAATGTGTGTGTGTGTGTGTGTGTGTGTGTGCGTGTGTGTGCGTTCATTGATGAAAGCTAGCAGGTTTAAGCAACTGCAATATTGAAGTTGTGGACTCAGGAGAACGCACATGAGGTCCTGAGTCCCTGGGACACACACACACACACACACACACACACACAAACACACTAAGAGGCACATACTGAGGGGCCTGTCTGGCTATGTCCCTGCGGCCTCATTATCACCGCTGGCTTTGTCCTCAGCTTGCCTCGCTATATAGACACACACACACAAAAACCAGCCCCCATCTCCCCATACTGTGCACCTCAGTCCAACACATACATATTAATGCCTGGACAGGGGGGGGGGGACTAAAGTGAAAAGAGGGTAAAAGACTGGGTGATTGAGAGGACAGAAAGGAGAAAGGGAAGGATGGAAAGACGGAGGATGGAGCAAGGAAAATGTGCAGCGGAAATCAATTCTACCAGAAATGCAAAGCTCATTAAAAAGGAAACTTCTGCCCAAACCAAATTCATTTGGGTAATAAGGTCTGATAAGGAGAGAGGACGTGACTCGATCGCTCTCCCTAAACTTTTGGTCGAGAGAGTAATTCATATTACAGCACACAGAGGGGGGAAGAAAACTGAGAGGGGAGGAGTGACTTTGGAACAGAAACAGAATGTGTGCCAGAATTAATCACCTTATTTCACCACTAATTGGCCTGAAGTTTAACTGTAGGCATGAACTGAGCTAAAATCACTGAGTTACTGTAACGCCATTGATAAAGGGCAAAAATCTGGATAACACGAGAAGACTTAAGTTTTAATTAGATGCAAAAAAAAAATTATTAGTGTGAAAATAAAAAAGTCCTGAATATCTTTTTAAGGACGGGTAACATAGAAAAAGCTTATTTCCCATCCTCGTCTAATACAGTGTCTCTCAGTGTCAGTCTGTCAGAATAAGTCTTGACAAGTCTCTGGATAAATCATTATTGACTGTCAAATCTCTATAAATGATTTAACTTGTGTGTGCGTGTGTGTGTGTGCGTGTGTGTGTGTGTGCGTGTGTGTGTGTGTGCGTGTGTGTGTGTGTGTGTGTGTGTGTGTGTGTGTGTGTTTAGAGCCAGAGGCTATCTTGTCCAGCAGCAGAGACGGAGGCAGCAGAAAAACTGCTGGTAGCCAACAGACCCCTGAGTCAACTCAGCACTCACCTTATTCACATGGTGAGACCAACACTCACACCTCCTCTCTCTCTCTCTCTCTCTCTCTCTCTCTCTCTCTCTCTCTCTCTCTCTCTCTCTCTCTCTCTCTCTCTCTCTCTCGCTCTCTCTCTGTGTGTGTGTGGTCAATTTCTGCAAGCATGTGTAGATACATAACTTTTACTGAACTTATACTGTAAGACTACCTGTATTTATGTAGTGATGTGCTTAAGTTTGTGTGTGAGAGCATCATCAGTGCTGTCACATCTACCTCTGGTAACAATCATTACCTCCGCCAAGGGAGGAGGTAATGTTTTGTTTTGTAGATGTTTTTTGTTGCTTCTGATGGAACTTTTGAAAAGTTATCATTTAAAACGTCATCTAAAAAAAGGACCTAAAGGTGTTTGCACAATGTACAGTATGATGTTGATAAATTCCACTGCTGTGTAGTTAAGTTTCTGTATGAAGATTTCTTTTTCGGCTGCTTTTATTCCCCACATTTGTACATCTTTAGTGCACTACAGGCCATGTCTACAGTTCTTTTGTATATTTTTTCAAAAATTCAACAGTTTCTGTTGTGTTTGTTTGCATGTGAATAAGAGGAGCAGGGTTATTAGTAAAGAGAAGTAAAATGTTTTACAAGTACTTTCTAAAATGGAACATTTTAAAGCCTTGTTTTTGGTGTGTCAGTGAGAAATTGAAGAAAGCAGCTGGCTTTGCACATGCCCACTGTTGCTTTGTATGTTGTGCATACTGGAAACTAACAATAGTGCATAAATACAAAAAAAAAATGCATTTGCCTTTTTTAATCACAGAATTATGCTAGCTTCAGAACAGAAGTCTGGTTGCTTCATCTTTATTCTTTTCATTTTATGTCCTGGATGACTGAGAATCTACAGCAATAGATGATGCTAACTTAGTATCGGACTGTGTCTATGCTAACAGGTTGGGATGATATTGAGTTTATTTTACCTTCAGCTCATCACTTTGCTCCAAAAATAAAATGCTGCACCAGAGAATCTTTTAAGAGTCAAGATTAAATGTAAATGCTGGACCTAATAATAATTTGTTTCTGATTGCACAAGAACTCCATTAAAAAATAAATTTCTTACTTACTGATTCACCCAACGCCGCCCCTCAAGACCTCCTGTGCCCCCTAGGGAAGATGCACCCCATAGTTTGAAAACCCCTGGTTGAGACGATGCAGCTGCATCTCAACTAAATGTCAAATTTGTGATGATGAATAAAGCTATTAAAGTGCCTGTAACATGCCTATCCTTCAAATACAAAAAATCAAAGAAAACATCGTTATACTTAAGAAAATTGGCATAGTACAGATTATTTTACATGTTTTGTCACATAACTCAACGATTTTCTTTTGAATTTGGCTCAGCAAAAGTGAAACAGGATGTGACATCAAAGAAGAACTCATAAATAAAATAAACTCTCTGGTTTTTGTTTAGTAAAACAAAATGATTTAAACTTTAACTCTTCTTTGTCTCTCTTTGATAGGGACTCAAAATAATCTAAAG
>JAUBOC010000050.1:14150668-14162209 GCA_032275365.1 Anablepsoides cearensis | reverse complement strand
GAAACATTAATAAGGCAATTATTTGTTATACTTTGTCGAAATACAATTTTTGTAAGTGTTTATATCAAAACACTATATTTCCCTAATTCTCCATATTCCACTTTTGGACTTAATCCTCGTTTTGATGTGATGGGTCACAAATCATAACCATATTTTATATAACTGACACTTCTCTGCCAAGTTAAATACATTGTGTGAATTAACTTTTATATACAAAAACTAGATTTGTTGGCATTTCAAGTTGTGATAGCAAAATGTCTTCCACATGTACGGTTGCCAGATAATAAAATGACTACAGAGCTGAAACCCAGATGCATATAAACACTAATTAAATTTAAAAGAACCAACCATAGGTGGGAATATATCTGGAGCAGAATGCATTGTAAAATACTGACACTGTGCAGTAAAAGTCAATAACAAAGTGAGAGTTTCTGTGGACGTACCGACTCCTTCATTGCGACTGTGGAGCAGCTCTGTGAGGGGGGCGCTGGCCCCCTCGGCTTCGATGGCGTCTGCGACCTCTTTATCCTGAGCCAGCTCACACAGAACGCCTGCTGCTACACGCTGGATGTTCTCGATAGGAGAATACAACAGCTGCACACAAACATACAGAAGACCTTAACGTTTATTTTATTCTCTTATTCCTGTTAGGGGTTAGGTTTGGTTTGGTTCTAAATAAATTAGAACAGATCGTGTGTTGGGGGTGGAGTGGAGGGGCCTGGTTACATGTTTAAATACAAGCTTCAGACAAACCTGTACAAAGAGTGGAATCGTGTTGAGTCCTCTGATGACCACTCTGTTGTGGAGGTCTCTGGCCAGGATATGAAGTGCTCCTGTGCAGCCCTCCACTATCTCCTCCATTCGAACCCCCTCCTGAGAACAAACACTTGATGAGGAACAGCAGCACCTCTGACACACAGTGCTTGCAGAAAGCTGAAACAAACGGGGTGGTAACCACTTCTGATCTCATTGGAATTGTGCAAGGGGGGGTCGAGGTGGGGGACTTTCTGCTGAAATTAAATTGTGCCGAGGCCTCTGACACGCTGTGCCGTATCGACTAGTGGAGTTTATTACTGAGCTGTGAAATCAATCAGGTCTTACCACAAACTGCTGCTGTGTGCCGCCCATGCTGGTACGTCTCTGTGTGTCTTGGTGCGCTCTCACCAGCAGCTGCACCAGTCTGGGGATGGCCCCCTGCTCTCTCAGCGGGGCGTGGTTTGCAGGGCACAGAGCCAGGTTGCGAATTAGACCGACTGTAGCCTGATGGAAGAGCAGCCACATATCAGTTAACTGTGCTTTTTGAATTAAACTCCGAATCGCAGCTAATTAGGACGACACTAAACAGATTAGCTGCTCTTTTAAGATTTAGTATATAAAAATAGATTCCCTTTCTTACACCAACATCTATCATCTGATGGTACCTTAATGAGGGGCCAATGTGAGGGTGGGTGCAGCAGTTTAACCACCACAGGCAGGCCGTAGTGCAGCCGGACGGCATTCTGGGCCATTTCTGCGTCCTGGTGTCGAGAGGTGAGGTGGCGCAGGGCACAGATAGCCGGCTCTGTGATGTCTTCTCTGTCTCCGGCTCGTAGAACTGTGCGAGTTAATGCCTCGATGCCTCCAACCTGAGGAGGCAGCAAATTAATGAATTCAGAGACTAATAAAAATGTAAACATTAAAAAAAAGGATATTTAACCAGATGGGAACAAAAAGAGGCTGTGTGTGACCTCACCTGGCAGACCATCATTTTGTTCTTATAGTTGTTACAGGTCAGATTAGACAGAATACCAGCAGCACAGGTCACCACATTGATGTCGTCACTGCCGAGCAGCTGGACCAGAGTTCCTAGCAGACCCTCCATTCCTTCCTACAGAACAAATACAAAAAGTGTTAAGTCTAGGCCTAACCGTTTATTTTAATTAAAATATTGATTTGTTTGTTCTGTTTTCTAAATGTTGACACTGATAAAGAAAAAATAAATATAGCCTACAAGATGCAGATCTCACCTGCTTAGTGGCAGCATCCGATAAGTTCCTGAGAGTCCAGAGACAATTCTGGACCAGTCTCTGGCTGGGGTCTGTCAGGTGGAGCCCCAGAGCCTGCATCCCTCCTGAAAACAGTTTCATTGTTGCTGTTTAAATCAAATGAATAGGAATAAAACCAGAAGTCTCGTCCACACAGTACAGAGAACATACCAGCTTCTACAATGGCAGGTTTGTTACTGGAACACACAGACAGAACTTTGAGGACACGACTCGTGGTCCATAACAGCTTCTCATACGTGTACGTCCTCATTATGTTGACCAGTGCTTGAGGACCCCCACTCGCCAGGATTATCAACTGCACAAAGACAACACAGAAGCTTTATTCTCAAACTCAAATTAAAAACGTGACTAAAGTTTCTACAAGCTTCACCCCCTCACCTTGCTCTCCTGGTTTCCGTAGGCCAGTATCTGCAGACAGTCGGTGGTGATGGCCAGGAACTTGACGTTGGTTTTGTTGAGCAGAGCCACCATTTTCTGTAGACCGCCAGCTAAACGAACGGCCATCTTTGCTCCTTCCTGGTGCAGAAGGAGGTTGTGGAGGGTGGTGATGGCATAGAACAGGACAGAATCCACCGGAGAACTGGAAAGGACAACACAGTTAGCTTACTAGGTTCTGTCAGACTCAAATCCTGGATACAATATTTGTGTCGCCACACATTGAGTTTTCACCCAAAACACAGACACAGGAAGCAAAAATTTGGCCAAAATAGCATGCTAGGAGCTGAGAACTACAGCACATACCCAAGCATTTTAACTAGAGCAGGAATTCCTCCAGACTTGAAGATGGCCAGCAGCCCCTCTCTGTGATGGGAAAGGTTGTGCAGTGTTCCTGCAGTGCAGCGAGCCGTCTCCACGTCGTTTGTGTTCTGCATGGTTCTGACGATTGCAGACACCATCTGAGGGGAGCGCATGATGGCGTGACGAGAAGCTTCTTTCTTTGACAGCTGATGGACCATCACTGCTGCTTTGTTGACAACAACCTAAAAGCAGAAAAATATGAGAAAACAAAAATAAAAACACATGATCTGAGAAAATCTGGAGTGTCAGCTTCTTAAAAAAAAAAAAAAAAAAAGATCACCTGGTCCTCATCGTTGAGTAGTTTGGTGAGTTCTGGAATGGCTCTGGTGGCGAGCTCAGCATCATCCTGATAGTTGATCAGATTGACCACAGCGTGTTTGAGCATCTGTGATGGTTCTGCCAGCCTCTGAACATTAGTGGGGTTTGCAGAATCATACTGTGTGGAGGGGATCTGCATGCCCTCCTCAAGAGTCTCTGGGAACATTGCTGCACGCACCCGCTGAGCGCGCGTCATGGCGTACTGACCGTCTATGTCTAAAAAAAAAAAAAAAAAGACGAGAACAGCTTTAAGAAGTGCTTTCAGAATCCTTCAGAACAAGCCGCACAGCTCTGACTTACCTTGTACTTGTTCCTGGGCGAAGTTCTGGTTGAAGCCCTGCTCCCACTCGTACATGACCTGGTTGTTGTCCACATCGTCCTCCTCGGGGTTGCCCTTCCCGCTGAGGGAGGGGGCAGTTGTGGTGGCTCCTGAATGGATTCCTGAATCTAGGTAGGACTGCTGCTGCCAGTGGCTGACTGCTGCTTTACGGTCAGGCTCCATGGCCATGTCCAGCTCCATCAGATCAGCTGTTTAACAAACAACATTTTAGGCATTTTAAAAAAAAGTAATATTGTATTCAAGCTGGTGTTTTGCTACTACTCTGAAGGAATTTCTGATTTTTCAGTGTCTTTATAATTCATTGGTGTGATTTACCAACAAGCTCTTTTAAGTTTCAAATGAAAATCAATAACTAATTCACTGTTCTTTAATAAGAACCTACATTTAAAGGGGAAGAGGGCTGATAAGTGTAATCCACTGATAATGACTCAATGTGAGTGCGACACAGATGCAGCAATGAATAAACGTCCACAACTCACCCTGGGAAGCCATGTTCCTTTCTCAAACCACAGCCAACACAGCTTCCTGACCTGTGGGAGAAGAACACAGTCGGTCAAAGTGCCTCAGACTTATTTCATCTGCTTCATCCAAAACATGAAGCATCATTCGAAAAGTTAAAAGAGTTAAAGGACAGGAAGTAAATTAATGAAGACACGAGTTCAAAAGAAATGGCCCCGACAAGCAACTCTGAGTTTTCTTTCCTTTTTCACCTCCTCGTTCCTCGTTTCAGACAGAAACGCAAACAGTTCCAGCTCACACACAAAGGCCTCCATTAAGTGCAGCAGCTCCCCAACTATTTAAGTGTGGAAGGACGAGGGAAGTGAAGCGCGGGGTGGAGAGAAGAGGGAGGAGGGCACACATTCCTGCACTGGCTTTGAAGCTGAACCCACACTGCACAAAAAGTAAATATCTGGCGTTGGCAGGAGAGGTAGAGAAAGCAAAGGGACGTTAATTTAGGAGGAAAAAACGAGAGAAGCTTTCCCCTCCCCGAATCATATTAAAAATATTATGACAAACAAAAATGGAAAATGGGTAAAACGCTGACAAAGGTCTCTGCTAAAATGAAAACCGTGGCTTGGAGTTTAAATCCTTTCATCAGGTCTTTTCTGAAGTACATTTGTTATTCCAAAATAAATTCTAACCTAATGGACTTCAGTCCCAACATTCAGCCAGGATATGTTGAACTGCTGAGCCGACACAATGAGGGGAAACGTTGAGAGAAACAAAAACCTTTTAACCCAATTAATGAGACAATACTGGTCTTCCTGCAGTGAACAGACCCAGCTGTAGTCACAGCTCTACATGGAGACTAAAGTACTGCATCTGGTGAGGGAAATGCAATCCAACACAATACATGATTAAAAAAAGGGAAGGTTACACCTTTTTCCAAATCTCTTTAAAATAAGAAATATTCTGGACATCACTGCACAGAGACAATAGTCACACATCAGGACTGCAGGGTTTCAGTCACTGCACTGAAATAAACCAAACATCTTCAACAGGAACATATTTAAATGTATTTCCCCCATTTACAAGTGCTTTATAATTATTTTCCATTTATTGTAATTATACACAACTGCTAAGCAATTTCATAAAAAATAAACATTTAACAGCATTTAATATTCAACATACTGAAGACGATCTTTTATAGCGAGTCCTTTCTGTACAAATGACCACGGTTCTTAAATCCTACAACATGAAACAGCTGTCAGCTTGTTAGCTCTACCAGTAAACACAGTTGTGTTCACAGCTGAGAGGATTTGTAAAGAAAAGCCTTACAGGCCAACACTGAAATGAGAGTTTTCAATATAAAATAACATGGTTCAAGCCAAGTACTTTGTTTCAAAGCCAGCAGCTTTAGAGACAGAAAATTACAAGTCTGAGCCTAGAGAGAAATTAAGATCTGAATCAGACAATAGACCAAATTTACTTGAAAGTAGCAACAATGATAGACATAAACAGCCTATTTAACAAGATATGAATTACCTTTTAAACTCAATGTTTCTCAATAAATTTGCTTTTGATTATTTTTGACTTTTTGAAATTGATAAAATTCCCTAATTTTCGAGCTTGTAGTTTCAAAATTGGGAACTCAAATTTGCGTTAGAAGAATTGTGGGAAACGGTCACACCAGTCAGAAGTTTGGACACACCTCCCCGATCAATGTTATAAGAAGGCGTTTTCAAACTTTTGACTGGTAATGTAATGCATTAGAATCATTGAATAATCTCATTAACAAGTAATAAGATGGTAAAAGTACCTGACAGAGTGGTGCTACTTTTACTTAAAATCATTGGAGAAATATTAAAACATCTTCGTTTAGTTTTAGATTAATTAAAACACTCCAAAAAACAATATTCTGAATGATGATGTACTTTTTGACCAGAAGACGTGTTCAGACAGTTTTTTTTTTTTTTTTACACATTAGCTAAAGTTGAAAACTTCACATCAGCTTGTAAAAATCAATCACAGCAAAAACAATCAAAATAAGTCGGCACAAAACTTATGATTCCACCAAAAAAGGACTGGAGAGGTGTTGTACTTTATGGTTTTGCTGAAACTAGAACAGTCATATGGAGGGCTCACAGACATGCAGATACTTGGTTGTTTAGGCAAATGAATCTGCTAGAGCTCAGAGGAAATCCAAAACTAAAACCCATCACAGAAATTGAAAAACTGCACTTGGTAAACAAACCTATTGAAACCCAGTTCAAGAGTTCAAGGTGAAACTTGTGGCTTAATCTTAAAAGGGAACCAAAACAAGAGTGATATTGCTTCATTTGTCTACAGCTGATCACACTACTCAGTTCTGTCACCAGCCAAAAAGCAAAACAGTGAAAACTGTGCTTCTGTTTGCATCATGAAGGGGAGAAAGTGGGATTGGAGTGGATGTCCCATTCTTACTAAAAAAAAAAAAATGTATTTTTTGGTGTGTTAACTGGAGTGTTCACATCAGCTTAAAGTCTAAAGATCAAAAGCATCTCTGTTTTAATGTCTAAAGAGAATAAAACACTTCATCATATCCAGCATGTTGTGAACAGATCACTCTCCTTTGGAAATAAGCTCCAAGTTGTGTTGAATAAAACACGGCACATAAAGTCATCTGTACAAACTTGGTGAAGACAGAACCTCGACAACAAAACTCCACCTTGCCTGAGCTCCAGCAAAAGTTTATTTGCTGCCAACATGCAGAGACATCTGCTGAGAGCCCCAGCTTCTGAGCTCACTGAGTGACTAAACACACAAGCTTGAATCACGGCCCAAGACCGCTGCTCGAAACCACGAAGGCACAAACTAATCTGCTGTTCACACGCCATCCTTCCAGCACTCCTGGCCTGCCCCCGTCTAACCCAGCACAGGCCTAATGGGAGCCACATGTCTCATATACGCCTGGATACAAATCAAACATACAATCAAAGCACACAGTGGAACCATTTATGATTCACGCCGGTGGTTAAGTGGGTCTTTTATCTGGCTTTGGAAACATTTTTGTGCATTTCTTTTTTAAAACAAACACAAAAACTTGGTCTCCAATTGAGACAAAAAAAAAACTAAGTTAAAAGGTAAACTAAGAGTTAGCCATCAAGCTAGCAGCCCGGCCACAAAAAACAAACAAAAAAATTATCTGAACGACATGTTTCTTTGAAGCCAGATGTAAAAATCCAATCTGCACAGTTGTGCCTGGTGCAGTGAAAAAGCTCCGCAACCGAAACCAGATGTCTGCTGCACGACACACCGGGACCCTGAGTGTGAGAGCCGCCCTGTGCAGCGAAGCAGAGGAAAACATCACCTTTCGCTATGCTTGGACGAGTCTGTTAGGCAGGTATTACACAAGCGCATTTAGATAGTAAAAACACACAAAGTGTAGGTGAGCAGTGCTGCCCATGTAAACACTCAAATAACCACTCCTGCTCACAAGTGTTTTCAAAAAGGTCATCAAATCACAAATTAAAAGGCTCAACTATTTAGAACCAAAGAGCAAAACTAAACCTGAAGAACAGACAACAAAAACACAGAAATTATTCCCTCTGAAAGATACAGACAGCTTGTCCAGCCAGGTATTACAAGCCAACTGTTTCATTTAGTTTATGTGTAAACCACATGACAAGTTTTAAGTCTCTAAAGAAAAATAAAGCATAAAAAAGGCTTAACGTTTACTTCAGGTGGAAGTCATTAATCCAATTACCCAATTCTAAAATAAAACTAATTTAAAATAAGTTAGTGTAACAGCGAATTGAAGGGAAAAAAACTAAAATAAAAATTATATTTTCCTTAATTTTACAGTTTTTCGGAGCACAAATCTGTAGTTTAATACTTTGGGCTTTTCCTCACCTGGAAATATCTACAAAATTAATTTTTATAGAAGAAATTAATTTAAAACGAGACTAAAATTTACTGATTTTGCCACATCCCGTTTATTTCCTTGTGTCAAAACACAGGGAAGGGGGGGGGTCAAGTCCAGATGAGTGAATGGTCCAAACAAGCAATAATATTGGCAGAAGCAGAGAGAAAGGAGCTGCTACAGGCTGGCTGGGTAATGTTGCAGGGTCAGCAGCACTCAGAGCTGCCTGCCAACACCACAATGAACCAAACGCCTGCAGCCGATGCACAACTCAGATCTGGGTCTACAGAAAAAAAAAAAAAAAGGTACAAGTCTGGGGAGAAACAGGAACACTTTGCACATTAACCCGTTTCAAACAAGACTTCATTTGCAAGCAAATTAGCAAAAACTCGTACTTTCAAGAAATAAAATTAAAGCATTAAAAAATATAATCCCATACTGGAAAAATTGAGTATTAATTAGTGATGAAACAAGTTTTACACCCCTATCAACTAAATCAGACGCCAGTGTGTTCACAGGAAGCTGAAGACATGGGTTCCGGTAATTCACGACCACTGGAAAGGTTTTTTTTTTCTTCTTCTCAAAAACAAGTGTATCGCCTCAAATCACAGCAGCCACGCTGTCGGATGTAACACCTACGTTTCCGGCTGTAGTTAAAAACGCATTATCAGAAGAAAAATAAATGCTGACGAGACACTAATTTTGTTGCTTTTCTTTTTTTCTGTTCCGTCGTGCATATTGTTCGGGGATTTCTCAGCTGCAGTATCAGCCGGAACAAGATATAAACGAGGTCTTATACGAAGAGTCCAAAAAGAACGAACTGAGGAGGCATTTTTTGCTTTAAGTTAATTGTTAAAAAATATGTTTTGACATGTGTTTAAAAGAATAGCGTGTAAGCTCGTAAATCAAAAACTAAGCCAGAGTATCCCAACTTTCTCCGCCTCTTCAGGTCCAGCTGTGATTTAAATCTCCGGCAACAACAACCCGAAGGTAGAAGTAAGTGGAAGGATTTAAGAAAACACAGCACAGCCTGGTCTCCACAGCTGCTGGCTGCCCCCCGACTTTTTTTTTTTTTTTTTTTTTTTTTTTTTTTTTTTGGCCCAAACACCATCGAGTCAAATTTCACTCTCTGGCTCCTCCTCGCCAAACAGCGGCTCAGGAATTTTTGTCGGTCTTTGTTTAAAAGGACGATAGAAAAACACTCAACATAAACCCAACCTGAAACTAACAAACTTTTAAAACCATGAGCGAAGAAGTCGATTTAAAACAGGTTTCCTAAAGTTTCCACTGAACTTCAGTGGGAAAGTCAGCGTTATGGTAAAGATGGGCTGTAAAAATGCTCCAAGCTAACTGCGCGTTACCGAAAAGCTTTTAGCATCCAAGTTTAAATGAAACCCTCCGATAAACTTCAGCCGCTTCCATTCTCATTTCATACAGCTTTTGTTTCGCTAACACAGCTTTAAAAAGGGGCAAAACTCGAGTATTCCCAATGTGACTCAGAATAAAGGAATGTGGCCAACAGTGAGTGGACTAACAGGCTAATGTTCGACTAAAACAACAAAACAGAAAAAAGCAACATCAGCCTTTAAGTCCAAGTCCAATTTAAGTTTCCGAATACAACAACAAAAAAATAATAAATCCCAAAAGATTTTCTACCTAATGATGAAAAGTTGGAAGAAAAATGGCAGAGACAAACCCCAAAAAACACCCGGTCGCAGAGTGTTTTCAGTGAGAGGAGCTTGTTCCCATGATTAGGCGGTGGCTGGCACAAAAAAGCGAGTCTGCCGTGGAGGCAGCGGAGCAGCTGGCTGCTGCTGCCCGCTGCTGCAGCACCATCCCCGGCCAGCCCGCCCCGCACACAGCCACCACACTGTGTCCACTCCCGCTGCCATTCAGAACCCCAACAAGAGAAAAAAAAAAAAAAAACTAAAACTATTTTTAAAAGTCGATAGTTAAAATGTTGAAGGCTAACCTTATGAATGCAGCAACTCCTTTCACTTGGGTTTCGATGAATAAAAAAACACCTCGAGAAGGTAGAAAAATAAATAAATAAAAAATAATAGCTCGAGGAAAATGTGCAGACGAGCGTCAGCGGGGAGCCTTCATCCACTCCCTCCACAGGCAGCGAAAACTGACGCAGCCTCAACAGCAGAGTCTGGGAAATGTAAGATGGCGGCGCATTTATATAGACCGAAGAACACCCCCACTGCTCTCATATCCTTCCAATAAGAAAGCTAAAACCACTGATATTTTTAAATTTTACTTTATATTTATCTAATATATTTTCATTTAAACGTCCACGTGTCATTATTATTGTGTTTAGAAGAACAGTTGAGTTTTATGGATAAAATTAACCCCAAAATCTGCGCACTACCGGAGTATGGATATACAATGGAATGAAGTTCCAGTTCATTAGAATTAAAGAGGAAATCCGATATTTTTTCACCGAGTTTTCTCGTTCTGTTCAAAACATGGACAATTTATTTTCACCTTCATAAATTTGCACTTCTCCCCCTACAGACTGAGACAGTAGGATTTGCTTCTGATGTCATCTTCTATTTACTATTTCCCCACAACAACAACATACTAGTAGAGCTAAAGGAAAACATTTAAAACTTTAGAAAAATGTACAAAGTCATGACAGAAAAAAAATGTCTTAAAAGTCATCATGTAGGCCACTTAATGGTTACTTTCAGAACATCAATTATGACACTGATTAGATATAAAACATAATCAGCCCAAATAAAACAGTAAATCGTGTTGAAATAAAAAGTGTTTATTTATTCAGCATGTGTTACACACAGATATTTAATAGATAGTTGACACATGTTTGTGAGATTCAAAAACCGGTTTTTGTTTTGTTCTCAAGCACTTGTTCCTGTGGATAAATAAAAACTGTGTGATTGTGCCTGGGGGCAATGAAAGCGAGTCATTCAGGTTAGAGCAGCTTCCTTGTTACCTGCTTGCATTAGTGCTCAACTTGAAAGTCAGTGATTGTCAGATGCCAGAAAGTTGATGAAACAGACAGCTGCGCTTAGGATTTTTACCTCAAATCTCACAAAAAGAAAGGAGGGGGTAAAAAAATAAAGGTGATTAAATATCAATGCTCTCATAATTTCACTGAGTTAAAACTTTGGTTTCAACAATAATTTACGGATGAAACACTGCGGGCATTTCTAATGAGATATTTTTTTCTCGAAAACATTACAAACTTAGATTAAACACGGTGCCTGTTTCCACAAGAAAACCACATGGAGCCATTAAAATGATTAGAGATCTATGAGCATGGCGGAAGGTCCTTTAAGCAAATAGTGTGATCGCCCTTTTATTCTCTGATCACAGCCATTCATTTTCAGGTGACTTTCTGTTTGGTTTTATTATAACTTAGTTGGAAGACAGGCTCAGTATGCATTACGGGGTCCCTTCATCAGTGTTTGGTGTGTGTAATAAAAGCTGGAGAGCAGACGATGTACATTTACACTGTTCCTTTATTCAGAAAGAGACTATGTCACCAGCAAACAAAGGTTATGTGCTCTGATGTCATCTGCCTGGAGGCAACTTCTGTTCGCCTTTATTTACAGGGTGTGGGTGGAAGGGATCAGTGAAAGTAAAACACTGACCGACCAATCAATCAATCAATCAATCAATCAATCAATCAATCAATCAATCAATCAATCAATCAATCAATCAATCAATCA
>JAUBOC010000050.1:14140118-14150568 GCA_032275365.1 Anablepsoides cearensis | reverse complement strand
AACCAACCAACCAACCAACCAACCAATCAATCAATCAATCAATCAATCAATCAATCAATCAATCAATCAATCAATCAGATTGACAGAAATGAAATTGTCACGCTAAAAGTGAGCACATCAGCGAGCACGACTCCACCCTGAGTCATGAGGTTGCAACATGAGCGTTTACAGGAACTGAGAGTGATTGATTACATTTGTGAATTGCCTTCGAACCACGCTGAGAATTACTGCTGTCACTGTTGCATTTCAAGCCAGGAGGTTTCAAATGGAGACGGGAGTCACACGAGTTCGTGGGAGCGTGATTACAAAACCAAAAAAGAAACAAACCAGGGCACAATGACTCACGTCAGGAAAACACTGCGACTCGACGTTGCCGGGTTCACAGATGTAGATCACAGTGGAACGTACAGTATGTATCTGTGAGGAGGCTCTGGAGTCATTAGTCAGGTGACAGCTTTGTGATCACAAGTCTGGTGATCCGCGCGTCCTTCTGCGAAGCACTTAAACTCCAATATTTTCCCATTATACACTCAGAATATCAAACAATACAGACCGTGTTTGTGAGGGCAGACGCTCAAAACGCAGCCTTTGATAAAGTACATTAAAATATATTATCACAAAAGCCCTTTGAACAGAGGGAATGGTGCATGTAGTGTCTGACATAATCATGTTTGTGTTAGATGGCAATTGCACATTAAAGGCTTCACTTGCTCACACTGTTGTAAAGTAGGAAGTACTTGTAAACTCCTTCATGAAAAGACATACCTGCCTTTGTAGTGAGGAAATGTTGTTTACCTAATCTAAACAAAGCCTTTCTAAGAACGCGTGGTTGCATATACAGTATAAGGCTGGGATATTGTCTCAGGGTTAGTGCTTGAAAAAAAAAAGTGGAAAAAAATGAACGTGTGTTAGACAAACAGCCTGAGTGGCCTTGTTTATCAAAATGGTTTTACCTTTATTTTTACCTTTATTTTTTTTATTTTAGACCAAATTATGATGAGGTTGCATTTCCAGAGTTGAGGTTTAGTTACCGTTTAATCACAACCAGGAGGTCATCCTTACTGCAACCCCTGAACCTGGATTAAGAGCAAAGTTTCAAATCTGATTTATTGTCAGTGAAGAACCCTCTGAAGTCTAATCCTGTCCTTACATTATTTCTGGGAAAAGCAGCATCTGTTTTTAAGCTTAATATTTAGCTGATGATACAAAAAAGAACATCACATCCCTGTAGGTTATTTATAGAAGCATAATACCCATCCTTTCTGCCTGTTAAATTTAGACGTGTCAAAGTAACTCCTTCCTGTCAAACTCAGCGGGATGATAACACTTTGGTCAGCCATATGACAAGCATTTTCTAATAAGTGAAGTCAGAGGTGAAAGCTTTCAGTTGGAAGTCTGGAAATATAAAAAAAAAAGTTACTTTTTAAATCCTGAACAGAACAATAAAGGAATGAAATGCCAGAGCTAGCAGGAATAATAAGAACATAGCTCGCTTGTCAAACATGTTCCATAACATTGTTTTTTATTTTTTACAATCAGATTCAGCTTCTATAGAAATAAACAAATCGTTTAATTAAAAGTCATTTAACAAAAAAAATTAGTTAACATAATCGGTCACATCCTCTCCATCAAGGTATTTTTTTAGGACGTGTGAGGTTAGACATTATGGCTAATCCTGGTGAGATCCTGCAAAAAGATTAGTCTATAATTCCTGTGGAAGAGCCCTTCATCCATAACAGGCTGTGCTGAAACAACAGACGATTCTGATTCCAGACAAACACGATGCTGCTCTGCGATGGTGACCCAAACGCTGCAGTACTTCAGGGAAGCCCAGCCGGTGCTCTGCTCTGCTGCTGGAGATCCACCCAGGCATCACAAGGACTCACACCTGAAATCATTCATAATGTAGTTCTGAACAGTGGGCAAGACAGCTTATTAACACACACAAATACAAGCACATACTATTACTGCCATTATTATTGCATACATTTGCTGGCTCTTATCTGTTTAATGCAGGGCTGAAAACTGACAGTATTCTCAACCTCAAATATTGTCTTTATAATGAGGGCAATTTTTTTAAACAAGCTGCAAAAGTTGATAAAAAAAATATTATAACACAAAGCACAGCATGTCGGAGGGCATGTCCTGCTGTATTAACTGTTTATGTTCAAAGCACCAGCAATCATCTTGTGCAGTCAGCTGATAGGGTCCAGGAGTGTGAGGAAACTGTAGGAAACATGCCCTATAGGCTCGGACTCAGTCTCAGTGAGGACCAGAGCAGGATGGTGTTGTGTGCTATTAGTGCACAAATAAAACACAGATGTTTTAATCTATTTAGAAGACTGTGTGTACATTTTTCAACCTGTGTCAGTCTTGTTTTTTTCCTCTTTGTTGATTTTTTTTTTTTTTTTACCGCTGGACTTGAACAATGTTTCGGGCCTAAACACACCCACAGCATTGGATGTTTGAGCTGCTGGCCTAAGAGATTCAAGTTGTTGAGGGCATGGACCAACAGACATGGCAATAGCTCTACTCAATGCGCAATGATTCATCCATTATTTTCTGCTTTCTGCTTTATCCAAAGTCGAGTCGAGTCTCTCCTGGATAACTGAACTTTTCACTCTATCTCTAAGGGAGAGTCCAGCTACCCTGAGGAGAAAACTCATTTTCACTGCTTGAATTTGTGATCTTGTTCTTTTGGTTACTACCCAAAGTTGGCCTTACAGCTCAGCTCCCTCGTCACCACAACAGATCAGTACAGAGCCTGCAAAACTGTGGAAGCTGCACCAATCCGTCTATCATTCTGACGCTCCATTCTTCCCTCATTTGTGAACAAAAACCCAAGATACTCAAACACCTCCTCTTGAGGCAGAACTTCACCAGCCACCAGGAAAGAACACTCCACTCTTTTCCGACAGGACCATGGACCACGGTGTACCTCAAGGAACATGGTCGAATGCCTTCTCCAAGTCCACAAAACACATGTAGACTGGATGAGCAAACTCCCGTGACCCCTCAAGGACCCTAGTGAGGGTAAAGGGTTGGTCCGGTGAGCTTCGACCATTGATCGGACTCTCTTCTCTAGTACCCCTGAGAAGACCGGGGATGCTAAGGAGATTGATGTCCCTGTAATTGGAGCACACTCTCTGGTCCCCCTTTTTGAAGAGGGACCAGTCTACCAATCCAGTGGCATTGCCCCAGATGTCCAAATGATGCTGCAAAAGCGTGTCAACCAAGACAGCCCAACAACATCCAGAGCCTTGAAGAAATCAGGGCGAATCTCATCCATCCCTGAAGTCCTGCCGCCATGGAGCTTTTGAACTACCTTGACGACCTCAGCCACAGATTTGGACGAACCAACCCTGACGTCCTCAGACTCTTCTACCATAGAAGACATGCCAGTGGGGTTGAAAAGGTCAGAAAATGATGATTAGGTTATTATTATTTTATTATTATTATTTTTGCCTTTAATTTTATTGTATTATTTTATGTATGTAGTGGTACCGGGGTGGACAATACCATAATTTCCTTACATTATTGTATGAAGTATGACAGTAAAGTTTATTACTTTCTTACTAAATGCATTTTCTTGTTTTGTATATGTATTTTTTAAGTCGATAATTACAACTTTTCTATATCCTCCTGTGTGCATTTTGCCTTTAAAAGTGGATGGATTAGGTGTACGGTAGCTGTTACAGCGGAGCAGAAATTATAAATGAAATCCACAAATCCCCTGAGAACTCAACACACACACACACACACACTTGCTCAGGCCTGTGGGGTGTGGTTTCTTTCTCTCCCTGTAAAAAGAAAGGGGCAGCTCTAAGCTATAGATAGGGTCAGGCAAAACAAACACTACCCCTTCACACACACACACACACAGACACACACACACATACACACACACAGAGTGACATTGGTAGCAGCAGGTCAGAGAAGTGTTATTGACAAGGCCACATAGAAAGAATGTTAGTTTTGTTCTTGACCTATGGCCTCCTGTCTACTAAAATATCGCTCATATGGCAGGACAAACATGACAAATTATTTCCTTTTTGAAAAAAAAGTTTAATGTGACCAAACCTTGCTCTAAATAAAGTAGATGTTCATGTAGATGCTTCTTTAAAACTCTTTTCAATTTTTTTTCTTTTAAAGGTTTAGACAGGAAGATTTGCCAATAAAGCCTCCATGTCAGACTATCAGATGTCCCCTTTTTAACCCTCACCAAGTTGTAATCCGGTGTGTGGAGTAGAAGTAAAAAAAAAAAGGAGAAATAAAAATCACATCCCTGAACACGGTGAGAAGACACTGCATGGACCAGACATTTGACTCAGACTACAGGAGGATTATTAGGATTGGGGCAGCATAAGCCGATATAGGAAACAATGCGATGGAGAGGCTGACAGAAAAAAATGAAGTGGAGGCTGTAACGCAGTGCAGGACGCCATGTTGAGGAGAGACTCTTTTGTTGGCTGAGTGGAAGCTGAATGCTGGCAGTGGCGAACTCACCCAGGAAACAATAACATGATTTTCCCTGCAGAGCCGAATGGGATTTTAGAGTTCACAGCAGCAGACATCAAAGGCTCTCATTTAAACAGCCCGCATGACATTTCACCTGCCTTCCATGAGTCCTGGGTTATTACCGCAACGGCACAGACTCAGAGTCTGCATCCATACTGCATTAGTGGTTGCCATGGTAAAAGGTCCTCCATCCTGCATCTATCCGGCACGGAGAGGCAACGCTCGCTCTGATTTCTGCGGGAGGAAATTGAAGGTCTGAGAAGACAGCTGTGTGATGTACAGGCGCTGAGACGTACCTGTAGAACCATGCTGAGATTTCATGTTCTGTATCCATCACCGGTGTACAGAACAGCACAACACGGGGATGGGCACAGCAAGCCTAAACGCAAGGACTGCAGCAAACTGAGTTCACAGCGTTTACGTTCACCGTTCTAAAATGACTTCATCTAAAAAAAAAAACTAAAAAAAAACATTTACATTTTTTAACTAGATCCACAAAGCTATCCCACCGCTCCCTGATATTTTATTACATCTCCTGATGACATGCAGGAATTAAAACTGGAGAGCTGCTGGAGCTGAGGAGGGAGTTTAAAGCTCCTCAAAGTCATTTATCAGATGGATTATCGTCAGCAGCTGCTTATTAAAGCCCGTCACATCTGGATTTATATGGCATTTGTGTCACATTCACAGCAGGGCACGGCGACTGGCATTATTCTTCTCACATCATCAGCAGCTAAGACATGATTTCAACAAGCCCAGAGAGAGTCTACATGTTAGTTTGATGGGCGATAAGGAGTGAGGTGCGATTTCAAGATGCTCCATTGTTGTTTATTCAAGCTGCAGTTTCATCCCGAAGTGAGGCAACATAAGTTATGCAAATCTCAAGAGATGCCGATACGTGTTTCTGGGGTTTTAGGATGCAAAAAATGTTTAAATCTGCTAACACGCACATGTATATACAACCAAAGATCACATTGTATGGCAACATTTAAAGCCAAGTCTGCAGCAGCTTCCTGTGCATCAGCAGCCTGATCCATGAGTCTTCCTTCGACTGCATAATCCACAGCATCAATCGTGTTCCAATTAATTTAATAAATCACGCCTGAGCATATTATTTCCACTCATTTTCCTGCACAGTAATTCAATAAGTATAATTTGGTATTTGCAGCTAATTCAAAACTGACACATTTATCTAAAATCATTTTTCCACCGCATAAAAAAAAAAAAAAAAAAAAACATCCTGCACAGCTGCCTCCGCCTCACCTTCGGCTAATCGATTTAGGAAGCCCGGCGAACATTTCAATGCCGACAACAACAGGCTTGTTACGTCCGTTTTATTAAGACCAAGGCCCCTGTCATTAGCAAATCAATTGCTGTTTTCATTCCCATTTGAAATGGGTTCGGCTCAGAATGAATCAGAACCAAGTGACGCCCTCCTCCCCCCCCTAACAGTGGTTCGCTGACATGAAGGGAAAAAGCCTTCACTCGAACAAACCATTTGTCCCAAGAACGTCTTTTCTTTTCTTTTTTCTTTTGCTCCAAAGCAGCCTAAAGACAACAATGATGCACCGACAGACAACATCAAGCACGACTGATCCGGCAACATGTCTGCCTCTTTACTTTGTGAGGGTGTGTTGATAGGAAGAGCATGCAACACAGACGGAGAAGGGGAGAAAATTTATGACTGCAGAACCTCATTTTAAACAGGTGCGATGCAAACACACCTCAACAACAAGACATTTTTATTTCCTCATATAAAGAGCAGCAGAGGCCTCAGTCAAAGCTAACAGGACTGAAGGGTCCAGATGTTGAGTGAATCAAGAAAAAACAGAAACTACCATTAAGTGTCATTTTATAGTGCCTCTTTTATGCTGCACACCAATTCTACAATTCACTTAATGTAATAAAACAGTAAATTGTTCTTATTGTTGCTCATTTGACAAGAATTGATCAATTAGAAATTATATTTTGATTGCATTTATTACATGGAATCTAGATTACAATAAAAACAAACCCAGAAAATAAAATATAAAGTTGCGTATAACAACAAAAACATTTTTTTTGTTTCAACTTTACCCCTGACTGTGACTTTATCCTTATCTCGTGTCGGAAGCTTCATGTTTGATGAAACTCCATGAAACCACTCAGCTCGCTTAAATCTGCTCCGCTTTCATTAGTTTTTTTTTCTTCTGCTGATAAAACAGCACATTATTTAGAAAATATGCAAAAGAAAAGAACAAAAAAAAAAAAAAAACTCCCGAACACACACATTCACCATCACATAAAACAACCCATCCTTGTGCAGCACGAGTACTGAAATCATTCTCAAAGATTAAAAGGAAAGTGAAGAAGAGGAAGATGCCGTATCACCTGATGTGACTTAAGGCCTTGAAGGTCTAATCACAGCATCATCTATTACACAGCACTTAAACACTTATTGAAATCTTATCAGTTTATTGTGTTGTGGACAGGGTTAAGTGCACACACACACACATACACAGACACACACACACCTGCAGAGATAAGACCTACGTGGACTGATAACATATCTGAAATATGCAGGTATTTATAATCTACAGACAGAGGCGTGATTAATACGTATGAAAGGAGATTGAGTTGCGTTTAAATCACTGCAGGAAAATGAAAAACAAACTCAAGGGCATAAAGTTTTTTTTTCAAAATCTTTTACCATCTGGAAAAATTATTTATAAATATATATTATATTCAAAAAGATGAATTTTAAACTAATATGTTTAGAATGATTGATAGTGATAAAATGATAGAGTTAAACCTGAAGTTAAACCTGACACATTTTAGGTTTATTTTTGAAACTGTTTAGATACTTATGTAGATTAAATTCATTTAAAATAAAACTACATACAGTAATATACATTTTTTCTTTTCCTCTTACCATATTTATGAGCTATACCCTGCAAAACAATACTGCTTTCTCTTACAGTTTAATTTTTTTAATTTTTTTTTTTATTTTACAAAATAAGGTGTAAACACACACTTTTCCAATAAACATGAATCCATTAAAATAGAGCCATTATGAAACACACAATAGATGTTAGGACACCTGAAAGCCAGAGGGGGAGCTATGCTGTAATAAGTTTTAACAAAATGAAGAAAAAAAAAAGGTCTAATATATTTATTTCATACAAGGTCTTTTGCTTTTTTTTTTTTTTTTGGAAAAAATAAAAACAAACAGTGAGTTGGGTAAGTATGCTTTTGTCTCAATCAAAATATTAATAAAAAAGCTAAAATTGTCATAAGTTAATTAGCCTTCAGACAAAATATTCCTACAAATATATCCATTCTGACTTATTTATAGTGGTTATATGTTGGCCTTTCATAGTGAATAATGTGTTTAAAATGTAAAGAACTAAACCACAATAAAATATCTGATCAGTGCAATTCTTCTAATTTGCTTATTTTTTTGGTTGTTTTTACATAATAATTTATTATTATTATTATTATTATTATTATTATTATTATTATTATTATTATTATTATTATTATTATTAATAATAATAATAATAATAATAATAATAATAATAATAATAATAATAATAATAATATATTTTCATTACAGAGCTGTACACTGTTGTTTCTTATCATTGCATTGTAATCTAAAATAACTTTGTAAAATATCAGCAAAATTAACTACATTTCAAACATATTATATGGATTTTCCAAAACATTCTGTTTAAAATTTCAAAAAAGAAAATTATTAAAACATAAGGAAGCAAAGTTTAAATTAAATTTAAGGTGAGTTTAAAATATATTATCACTGGTACATTAATAATATTAAAAGAATGGCCCTCTTTTTTTTTCAAAATCCTAATATCAATACTTTCTTTTTAATGATTTAAGTGCAGAAAGCTACCATGCTGTTATATGATGCATAGCATTAAAAAAAGGATTTGAATAATAAACCAACCATTGTTCATGTTCTATCAAAATTATGTAGACAACACAGAGACTTAACCACATGAAACCACATTTGCAACTGTTTACAAAATGTGAAAGTGCTAATGTTAGGTTGTTTTTTTTCCTCATAAAGATTACACATGGAATCTGCACAAACTCCACCCAGCTATTGTGAGAACGTATGGGGAGACAAATCAGTGTTATACAGAAATTTGAAGCGACAGGCGACACAAGCTTGTAAACAATGGTTATGGCTGCCACTTTAACTGTATGTCTCACTGACCACTCTGTTAATCCACTTAGGAGGTAACAGACACAAAGGTACTGATCCGACACCGTTCAACACCTTTGTCCCAATTTATAAGCCAATATATTTCTTTATTTGTGTATTTCTTTACTATTAAAACCATAACATTTGATGTTAAAATAGGTGAGTTTTTTTATTGTATTATTTTGTTCAGCTGAGTTTATAAAGGTAAAAAAAAAAAAAAATCAAAACATTCTCGGGTCAATAGGACTAGGAGCAGTCTGTGTAATTTTTCACGGTGTCTTCTCCCTCATTCGTTCCCTCCTCTAAAGATTCTCTCAACAAAAGCTTCTCTCGCACTCACAAACATCCACTCGACCAGAGCGCACAGACGGGGAGACAAAATGGCTGAATAGTGTTGGAAGGACTGCGTGTTTCTTTATGTGTCGACTAATCAGCCAGCACTAACATGTGTCAACACCCAACTCAGAATAGGGACATTGTCCCTCAGTCAGAGGGAAAAACTAACACGCATTCGATTCCCCAACAACGAATAGCTACAAAATAAAAAGCTTTAGTCGCTGCCAAAAATTAAAAAGTAAAATTAACACACACACACAAACACACCATTTTATTGCACACAATACCAAGTTGATGAAAAATGTTTTTTGATATTTTGTAACAAAAAGTCGTTCTCATGTGTTGGTTTTTAGACCCGTCAGCTGCATTGTGACAGTAAAAGTCTAGCGATCAGATGCCTTTTGAAACCTCCTGCTGCAGCACCGATAACCTACACACACACACTCACACACCCACAGTGTCATCAGTATTCTGTCGAACCTGTTTGTCTCTGACTTTGCCGCATTATTTTTAATTTAGCAGCCTGGAACTCCTATATAAAGCATCAATAATGTACTAATCAAACATGCCACAGACAATTGGGTAGACAGGTAGATAGATACGTAGATTGGTAGATAGATAGGCAAAAGTGTGTGTTCGTGTATGTATGTGTTTGGGTATGTGATATCACTGCAGACAATAAAAAGCTGATTCTTTTCAAAGCCTAAATGTATCTGAGTTTATACAAATAAAATAAAGGCCATGCAGCCCATCTCTCAGCAAGGCCCTGGAACATCTGGATGGTTCTCCTGCGTTGTCTCCTTCTCTGCTTCACCGCTGCATTTCTAGGCTTTTATTTTTTCTTCAGCCTGTCGAGTTCATCTCAGCGCCCTGATTTCTATCTTTTGTGTGTCACGACTGGATGAGCTGAAACAAGTCAAGAAGACGGCGCTGCCTAACAGTAACATTGCCGTAGGTTTGTTCGCTTGCGTGAAGACGCCGATGCTATTATTGCGAGGCGTGGCTCTGAAAATAACTGAACACATTCAATGGGGATAAATAATTATGGTCTAGTGTTTTTTTTTTTGGATTACCATGCAAAGCTGCGTATTATTAACTCCCAACGGTAATAAATTTAAATAAAACCTAGAATTTCATAATTTATTTTCAATAACTGAATACCAAATTTCACAATCAATACCATTTTATTGTGTTTTTGTGGTCTTTGGTCTTTAACAAGGCCATAAATATACTAGATTAGAATTGGAAAGACATATTTATTTTTCTTTCTGTGCGAGTACAACTAAGATGGGTTGGTGAACAAAAGGTTGCTATACCCTGTTAACATGCACACCAACATTACACCAGATGCACATAGACACATTCTATATCTGTACAATCTAAACTATATAT
>JAUBOC010000050.1:14116156-14128593 GCA_032275365.1 Anablepsoides cearensis | reverse complement strand
TGTGTGTGTGTGTGTGTGTGTGTGTGTGTGTGTGTGTGTGTGTGTGTGTGTGTGTTTGTGTGTGTGTGTGTGTGCGCAAGTCTGGAATACAGAATGGTATTGATTAAACACAGCAGGGGGTGAGAGTGTGAGCACTGCAGATAGCTCGCTCACCTGCCACTCTGCAGACACACACACTCACGCGCACACACACAGTTGAACACATCAAACTGGCCGCTGGCTTCATTAGAAAGAGCCTGTCTGGCGTCCGATACAATGAATAAAAAAAAAAAAAATCAAGGAATTTTAATTCGGCTTTTAGGGAACGAATATCAGATTTGTATAGAAAATATGTTCAGCAGCTACGTTTTGTTCTTCTCTGTGACAAAGAAGGTTTCTGCGTTTGACAGGTTTATGCTGGGAAAAAAAAATCACTCAGTCAAGACCCAAAAACTGATTTAATCTGAGTTGAGCATATGAGAATATAAAAAAAAATTTATGTGTTTTTTGTTTTAGTAAAAAGTATATTCTAGATGTTTTTAACAAAAAAGAACATGCACTAACCTGTTACTTTAATGACACTGTAAGCAAACTATGCAGGGTCAAGACATGGAAGAGGAGATTTTCTGATTCATTACATGTGTAACATAAAATTCTTAAATTCATTAAATCAGCTGACCTAGTCTAACATGTTCATTTTAAATGTCCTTGTTGATTTTTACTAATATCTTTATTATTATCTGAAGACATTTTTGGGGGGAATGTTGATGTCAGCCATTGTCGGCCATTTGCAGTTCAGTGTTTCTTTATATATGAGACAATATGGACCCATATTTTAAAAGGCATATAATGAACAACACAAGACAACAATAGGGCCAAATTATGTGTTAGTGTAAATGTGTGAAAACACTACAAGACAATTTGGATACAACTAGACAGAACAGTAGTGAAAATGAACATTTCAGCCTTCCCCTTTCAATTCATCTTTTTGTGCCCTTAACACTGAAATGACTGACTTCTGTCAGCAGGAAGCTGATATTTATAGTCATCACTGCATTAGTGCAAACATGTGGCACATGGGGATAAATAGATGTTCCTTTAACTGTGGGGTCAAAGTTTCAGTCTTCATTCATATCACATCATGTGTTGAAGTGAGAGATATTGAACCTTACAGTACCTGTCTGTGATAGTCATACACATGTCTGATTCCTGGAGGGTGATGAAGAGCACTGAATAGTTAGTGATTTATATGTAAGTAGAATAATAAATACTCTGATGTATTAAAGTGCCTTTGACATCAAATTTTTGTAATAAACATAAATGTATTTTTGGAAAGATAACAATGATAAACATATTGCAAAACAAATTTCACATCGCTGAGATGAACGGTTGTTGAAATATTTGCATGTGAAGAAACAGGAAGTTATGTAAAAAGGGAATGTGAACAGAGCGTTGTTCCAAAAGTATGTGTACTATGCCAATTTTCTTAAGTATATAAGTTGTTTTCTTTTACTTTTTGTATTTGAAGGATAGGCATGTCACATTAAGTGCTTGATGGAACCTAAAAAAAGAGCATGAAACGTTACATAAATGCTCAGTCAGGGAGTGAAACACTGCTAAGACTTCATTACTTCAGGTCAGGCTGGTTGAAATCATACAGACAAAATTTAGAGGCAATGTTAATTTGAAAACCAACTGTGGGTGTCACTGATTCAGATCTTACAACTGCATAATAATTTAATTATTAAAACAAAAACAAAAAAAATCAAGCATTCTCACTGTTCCATTCTGCACCCACAGTCATTTTACTCAATACATTATCATTATTTATGTACAAATTTTCAATTATGAACCATATAAACCTCAAAGTTTTAAAGTGATTTCATCTTTATGATGCCTATGAGTGATGAAGACAAGTGTTGGTTTCTGTTAGGATATGCAGCAGTTTGAATTCAGACACTGATAAAATTGGATGAAATGCAAAATAAAGATTAAGTTAAATAAACGAAACCATCAAAAGAGCTAACAACCACCTGATTAATATTCATTTACATAGATTAAATGGTTCACAACAAGTTAAAATGTCAAAGAGACCAACAAAAACACATTTAGCAAAGTTTTTCTTGATAAATCAGCAGAAAATGAGAGAGTGGAGCAGACTTAAAGATAGACCAGGATTCGGCCTCTATTCTGCAAATTTTTTTACTTGTTCCTCTGCTCCAACACACCTGATTTTAATGAATGGATTATTACTAAGCTTCTGCAGAACTTGAAGAGGGAATTCAATCACAGAGACAGGTTTTTTTTGGAAAAGGAAAAAATCAAGAAAAAGATGTAAGATAGCAAGCCTCCAGGACCAGAATCTGGGCCATATACTATGCTTAAACAGATGGTTTTAGGTAAAATTATTTTAAATTATTGCAATTTATTCCTTAAAAACAAAATCACTGTAAGTCTTTTATCAGACCTTAATATTTATGTTTATTAAGAAAAAATAATAATAATTGCTATTAGGGTAACAACTTAAAACTATTAAAAAATAATGGTTTGGGATCAATTTAAGAACAATTCAGTAAAATTAAACTTGATCTAAAAAAATAATTAAGGTTAAAATGTGTGTGACTTTCTGCAGGGGTCATCGCTGTGAGCAAACTTACATGAAGGATTATTATTATTTTTTTACACCAGATGTCTTTTCATAAACACTCTAACTTTAATCATCAGTTAGGACTCAGTCAAAGCAGCTGTGGGTTAACAAGCCCTGATCTCTGTCTGCAGGCAAACCTTTTATTGGCCGAACTTTAGCCCTTTCCTGTTACACGCAACCTGGGCTTGAACCTGCAGCCTCAGGATTACAAGACCATCATATTGACCGCAGAATGTGTGTTTTGTGAGTACAAATCCAAAAAGAGCAACAACAACAAAAAAAGCCACTGCAGCTCTATTTTATAGTTGAAGATGTTTCGCTTCCATCCTATAACTAACTCTTTCTTAAAAGTTATTTACTCTCTGTTTAGAAGCCTCTCTGTGTGATGCCAGCTGTCAACGAGCAAACAGAACTCTACTTATTAAAACAAACAAAACAAAAAAAAATGCATATATAGGCTACTTGGAGAAAAAGGCAAATTGGAGTGAATATTGAGGGGGTGTTTTGACCTGTCACAATCTTCCTTTTCCTCCTTGAGTTTTCTGTCCCTCATGACACCTTGCCCCCAAACTTCTTTTACACACAACACACATGCGTGCAGCAGCGTCCTTGCTGGGAGAGCAAACACTCATTGCACATGATCATTATGATGATATGGAAATATGAATTATGCATCAAGACATCCTCGCCTCGGCTGCGGCTACAAAGCTGTGTGGGTTATACTCTTCCCATCAAATGAAATGAGAACTGTCCCCTCAGTATTAATAATATAATAATCTATTCTGCCACATTACTCTCTGCGGTGCTCCAGTCTCAGCTGCACGAGGTGTTGCACAAAAATAAACAAAAAAACAAAGACTTCAGGAAATAATTAAGTGCGGTAAAATAAGCACCAATGACAAAATGTTTATTTTTATTTTTCACCCAAACCTACACAGAAATATAAAACTCAAAGTTCACAGCTGACCTTTAATTGATGCATTGTTCAGGTTGAATGTGATTATATTCGGCTAATTTAGCACTTCTTCCTCTTCTTCATCACGCCACTCCAAGGTTACACAGCAGTTACACATCCCTGCGGGGGGAGCGGATGATATGCATGAAAGAATGGAACACCGTGTCAACATGCTGTGTCTTCTTTGCTAATTAAGAGTCCAAATTCCACGATACCGAGAACGGTTTCATTATCTCAGCATTGGAGAGCTCTTGACAGAGTGACGGTCTGAAAAACAGCTCATTGTATCTGAAACACCATCTAACAGCCCGGCTATTATTAGAGTTTTGTCTGCTGCAAAACCTGGCATTGAGATTATTGAAGTAGCGGCAGATCCAAGCTCTGACAGGCAGACGAAAATACAAATCAAGAGACCATCGAGGCTATATTTATCGAGGAATGAGAGCTGCTCCTGGAAGTGAGAAGCAGGACAGGAAAAAGGCCGAGAAACGTGGGAAACGTGTGCTGAAGAACCTCTATGTAAATTTATACAACCATATTCCAATGCCACTGATGGGATTTAAAAAATGCATTCAAATATATATAAAAAAACATAAACTGTATGGTTGATACACTCAAAGTTAAAAAGCCACGTAAAGCCATAATAAATCTGATGTTTTTTTGTTTCCATCTTTAATCCTCTAAAGGTAGAATAAATGATTGTGGTTTAAACTGCACTATACTCTGGATAAAACTAATAAACCAAATGAAAAAAAAAAGAAAGCAACAACCCTGGTGAAATTACTCTGCTGCACCGTTAGGAGGTGAGCAAGTCGACATTACTGACATCAAAATACAGAGAAAGTATTTTTTGAAGATTTTTTTTTTAAATTAGGTAGTTTTTCTTATTTTCCCTTTGCTTAAAAATTACTCTTAGTGACTGCAGGATCATAAAATGGGTTAAATATAAAAAAATACAAAAAAATAAAACCAACAAAATTCATTGTTGTTTTAGTTTCTAGAGCACAAATTAATGGGAGACAGGCCTTTGCTTCAATAAAGGATAATATTGTCTTTGGAAGTGTTTTTTTTTATTTTTCCCCAAGAACTCTTTCCGTGTGTGGATGTGGTCAAACGCTGCAGAAAATGTTTGTTTTCAATATATTGATGGCGCGACGGGGCCTGTATCATTCTAAATTCCACACAAACAAAAAGAAAGATTTTTCTTTTGCCTTTTGGTTGACAGTAACCAGCTCCTTCTACAACATATACGTAAATCTCATCATTAACTTTGTATTTTTAAAAAAAAGTCTTGCTTATGAGTTCAATGAGCTCTCAATTAAACATTTATTTTCTGCCTGTTTATTAAAAAAATTAAAAAAATAAGAAAATACATAACATACATCAGTATTACTTCTAACACAGAAACCTTTGTATGTGTATTGTACATTTGTGTGTAAAAGAATGAATGATTTAAAATTGTTTTTATTCTCCGTAAAGCCAATAACCCATAAGTTAGAATAAAAGTTGTTTTATTTCCTTTTTGACCACTTTAATAGGTTTATTTTGTTATATTCAATACAAATCTGATTTCTGTTATGGTTTAAACGTCTGTGTTACAATAAAATTATTGCATGTATGTGAAAGGAATATGTTTTTCTCATAGGCCTGTGTTTTAACCAAAAGCCTTTTAATGAATTCATCACTCTGACCATGTTTGTTTATTTGTTTGTGTGTAAATATGGTGGATTTGATGACCTGTATCACCAGGTGTTAGAAGCCTGTCTAATTACCAGCATGCTGTGGCAGACTCCAGCTTCACACTAAACACGTCTGACAGCCGCGTGTGCAGGTGGAAAGTTGTGTCATTTGGGTCGGTGATGAACCCCCCCCGCTCCCCTCCCTGCCCCCACCACCACAAAGACCCCCCCCCCCCCCCATACACACACACACTCTGCATTATTTAAAGATGGAGACAAACGAGGTGAGAAGATTCAGCTATTTCCACAGATTAGAAACCTCCACATGACTTAACTAATTATATTTCTCTCTGCCATTCCCCTCCTTCATTTCCCATGTGCTTGTATTAGTTTCTCCCCCACGTCCCCCTCCCACACACACACACACACCCGCACACAAACACACACACACTTTGCTCCTGCTGGAGTTAACAACTTGCCAGAAGAAATATGATTAATGCAGCAGAGAGCAGAGAGCCACAGTTTGCTGAAGAAGTGACACACACGGGAAATATTCCCCAACTGTGCTTTGACAGACAGAAAGTGAGGGGGTGAGGAGGGAAAGGTGAAGCAGGAAGGCAGGGTGTGACTGGGAATAATAACACGGCAGCACCTATAATTTAGTAGGCTTCTGCGCAGTTTGCACTGTATGACCCCCCCCCCCTCCCTCCTGCTCTTTAGGGGTGTGGGGGTTCCCTCCCAGGACTGAACCTCACAGGTCAGGAGGAGCAGAGAGGCAACATCCCTGCTGAGTGGGACAATTTTGTTTCTTTTTTCTTTTTTCCTTTTCCCTCCCAATGTGAAAATAATCCTAATGACAACACTCTCACAAGAACCGCACACAAACGTCTCACACTTTTCATGTTTAACATGTTAAACATGTTTTTTTTCTGGGTAATTTTGGGATATTTTCAACCTGTTTAGGCAAACTGCAGGTGAAAACATGGAAACATAGCTTCTGATCATTATTGATAATATATCAGTTCTTTATTACAGTAATATGTTTAGATAAATATATTTACATGAAATGTTCTGAGGTAGGTTTTGAAAATTATTTTTGAAACTATTATGAATTTTGATTTTTTTTTACCAAAAGAATGACAAAAATACACAGAAAATAAAGACAAATTAAAAACAAGTGAGAAAACATCCAGATAAACAACAACAATAACTGAACCAGCTGAATCTTAATTTCCTAACGTGGAAAAAAAGGAGAAAAAGGCTGAAGGGGAGGAGTGTGTGTGTGTGTGTTTGTGTGTGTGTGGGGGTAACAAGCGGAGTGGTTTGAGGCCAGTGAAAAGCAGCGGGTCACAGAGGTTCCCTTTAAATTTAGAAGGAACCACAAACGCTGACGGTCCCGTCCAAAAGGCTGAATGAGTGATTATAATGGCTGCCTGTTTGGATCTGGGCCCGTCAGCCTCTCTGTGCTGCTCTGTGACCGGTCAGCGAACATGTGGGCAGGCCGAACCATTTACTATTAGCACTCAGGCTTTTTTAGTGGCCGCCCATATCCAAAGTGACTGACAACAAGGGTAAAAGTGGGAGGGGCTGTGGTGTGTGGGATTCCTCTGCAGCATCCAAACAAGAGTGAATGACATCACAATCAGAAACATCTGAAATAAATAAGCAACATATTGTTCTCTTAATTCACTGGTTATTAGTTAATATTTAATTTAATAAACATGTAATAAACAAAAAAAACTATATTAACTAAATAAAAAGAATACAGACTGACACTCCTGATCCTCTCAGTTTACCTGCATTTATGTAAACACTACCAACATTTTTAAATATAAAGTGCAGTTTAAAAAGTAAGCTGTGCAATAAATTACATAAAAGAAAAAGAATAATGTCTTTAATTTTTCCAAATAGTGAAACTTCTTTAGGGTATGAGCAGCGCTTTATAACTGCTTTTTTAAACACTAAGTAATGCTGTAGAAAGTGTTTACAAACTTATGAATAACCTATTTATATTTATGAATAAATCCCTTATAATGATACCCTTATTTTAAAAAAAGCAAACTCATTTCTTTTAAATGTTAAAGTGAAGTGAAAAAAAAACTTTTGTCATTTCATTTTCATGAGTTTGTTCCTAAGAATAAAAAAAACATAAAAGCATAAGCATAATAGATGTAATATGGAGAGGTTATTTTATCTATTCAACATTTCCTAAACATTATACAAAGATTATTTATTTAGGTAAAGGTGGGGAGCACCTCCTCCCGCTTTTGTAAGATTTATTTATAATTTACTGTATCTGCATCCCTCTTTCTGTTGATCCTCAATAAAATTATGACAGCAAATTGTTTGGAGAAACACAGCAGCTTTACCACAAACTGTGGTTTTCTTTATGTTCAGGTTTAGTCAAATATCTCAAAAGTATCATCACCTTCACATCATCAGTAGCAGATATTTTAAACACCCACACACACACTCGCAAACGTGCACATAGCCAGAACAATCATATAACACAGTTAAACCTGTCTGGGCCCAAACAAACAGAACATTCCCTTTTTTGCAACATGACAGCAATTGATGGAAAACAGGAAATTACTATTAAATGACGACTGCAATACATTCGAACTTCAG
Organism: Anablepsoides cearensis; assembly: GCA_032275365.1. Lineage (NCBI taxonomy): Eukaryota > Metazoa > Chordata > Actinopteri > Cyprinodontiformes > Rivulidae > Anablepsoides > Anablepsoides cearensis. Next base: position 14,120,705 of record JAUBOC010000050.1, on the reverse strand, counting down.
GAAACGTTGCAGCAATCAGAGAAACGTTTGGTCAACTTGGCTGCTGCACTGATTGGCCAGAGGAACCCGGTGTCTCCTCCCTTTTTCATGGTATACAGCAGAGAAACTTCTGCTTCTTTTTTCTTTCTTACATTTTTTTTCTTGGATTTACATAAGTTCTCACCCAAAACCCGAAATCTGAGGCAGGCTGTAACCAAAGGCAGACCCTAAAGAAACACTACAAATGAAGGCGTAATTAAACACTAAACCATCTCATCTGAAACCTAACATGAGTCTCAATCAGAGAGTTTCACGTGTATTAAAGGGCAATAAGAACAGGAAGGAGTTCATGTCCTGAGGAAAAGATCCCACTCAGATAATAACTAGTCTCTGATTTATTCTTACAACATATCAACAACCTTTGAAGCCACCTTTTCCTTAGCTCTATAAAATATTCTAATGGATGTTTGATGAAGAGTTTATATAAAAAGGAAACCTTGTGGGTGTGTTTGTTATTTGAAATGAATCAGCATCTAATTCCCATCTCTTTGAATTTTAAAATTGCAAATATGAAATAATAATAATGCCACAATCAGAGTTAGGAGCTGCTTCTAGATTTGATGCTTCAGCTCCAGTCAAACAGCGTGAATTTGCTGCAAATGTTCAGACGGTCAAATTCTTGCAAGCAGGCACCATTTCAAAGAAGAGGACAGTATGGGAAATACATCAAAAGATGGAAAGAAAAAAAAAAACAACAACACAAAAATAAAAAATAAAAAGCACACAGAGTAGGTACTCACTCAGACAAGATGTAGGAAAAGCCCCACAGAAAAGACATCAGTAAAATGCAGAAAGTCTGCCTGCTCTCCTGTCAGGGTGCACGCTATAGCTGCCTCGGCCCTGGCTGGGCGTTATTTGGGAGCCAAATCCTTAAAGAACAAGAAGCTTTCTCTGCGCCTAAACCTGCCGACAGACAGGGGGCTTTGAAGGCCCCCAACCGAGCTCGGCAAAGAGCTTTGAAGCCGACTGAAAACTTGGCTTTATGGGAATGAATGAAAGAGAGAAGAAGAAAAGGGGGAAAGTTGGGAGAAAAAAAGAAGCAGAAACACAGAGCATTGTTGCTGTTTTGGTTCTGATTGTGAGTTCTCAAACTAAATGGTTGGTTTTACTGATCACTAAATATGAACAAGTTAAACTAATTAAAATAAACTGAAATATGTTCATATTTAACTAATAAAACACATATTACCAAAACAATCCTCTTTAGATAATCATGTTGGAGCATTAAAAAGAAATACGATTATAATTCATTTTGAAGCTTTGTGTATTATTATAGAACAAAATTAGAAAACTAAACTTTATTGTTTTTTCATAAACTGCATTTAGTTTTTCTGTCATTTTACGATGATTTGAATGTAAAGCTGCATAAACATAAGGCCAGTTAAATTTAGACAGATTTTTTTAAAATGAAAACATGAATTCATAAAATAATTTGAAAGTATGTGAAAATGTCCCTTTTTTTCTATTTGCCTGTATGACATTTTTGTCTCTTATTCCCACTCTTTTTCAGCATAAGGCCTTGCTTACTTGGTATTAAATAAAGAAAAACAAAAGAAAAGCTCTAAATATTGTTAATACTATAAGGTTGTTAGAGTAAAAAAAGTTTTCAGTATTTATTTGCTTGCATTGTTTTATGAATGAAAAAAAATACAATTTGAACACACCTCACATGGTTTGCAAATATGTTAGGTATATGGTTTTGTTTTTTCTCCTTAAAATAATAATAAAATATAGTTATTTTACTAAATCTGCACATTTCTGCAGCTTTTCTTGCCCTTATTATAACATTACCATATCTATCTTAAACCCAGATTATTCTGGCTGATAAGCCACTCTTTAAGATTTAGTTGCAGAAACAGTGAAGAGTTGCCTCTGAGGTGAAAAAGCTTCATTCAGTTTTTGCCACCTTGTTGTTTGACCTGCAGCTCTGGTGCCAGGAGTTCTCCCAGACGCCTCCTCACCACGCTGCTTTTTATGTTCCTCTCTAATTAACTATCAGGGAAAACAAACAGCCCTCTTCCAAACTGAAACGTCCCTCGCTACGCTCACGATGGACACACATCTGCAATCAGATCTCTTTCTCTCGCCGTCAAACTAAAGCCATTTATCACCTTCTCCATCTGTCCCTCCTCTTTTCAAAAAGCCCTTTAGAAACACACAAACCATCTTCAGCAGACAAAACAGTGGACAAGCCTCTGTGATGTCGCGACTCTTTCTGCTCCTCTCCTCTCCAAAACCTCAGGGCCGACGCAATGGGACCCAAAACCAACACGCACATAATGGGGCCTTGTTGGAGTCGCCCTAATGTTTCTAATGTCATGTAAATGAGAAGGGAAGAAGGGCAGAGAAGGAGAAGGAGAAAAGAAGAACGGAGCGGAGTGGAGGAGGAGGCGGCGGCAGTGGGAGTGTTTGTGTGTCCGAGGAGGCTGCTAAGCTCCCATTACCAAAGGATTAGGCAAATGCTGCAGTTGTATCGATGCTGGTTCGACAGCAAACCGCCAACCCTAATCCCCTCCTCTCTTCTCTCTTCGACAACGCCTCGTCAACGCCTCTTCTCCTCCTCTTTATATAATCTAACACACACACACACACACACACCTCAAATTGTTTGTCAAAAATCTTCACAGAAACTTCTTGACTTCAACTTTTCTCCTCCTGTTTCTCGGCCCCAAATATTCACCCGAGCTGAGACAAACTCAACAACACCACGAGAACGACTTGGTCCACAGCCAGAGTGAATTTTTCTGTTCATTGATTTCTCCAACGCGCTGTTTGTGTGTGTGTGTGTGTGAGAAGTGATCAATATTAAAAGCCAGAGTGCCTTTCTGGTTTGTCTGTGATGTCTTCGCCTGGAGCTTCGCACTGAAGCTGTGACCCGATGCCTCCTGAGCGCCTCTGCTCTGCAGCTCGCTGCTCCTCCGAGTGCGGGAAGGGGACCAGGGGCCCTGTCTCTGGATGATGCTCGCCGGTCCCTGAACACACCGGTGGCTTCTGCAAAAGAAAAAATCTGGATATATTTTTCTGTTTTATCCTTCCTGGACCAATAGAAAAAAATGTGCATCTTATTATCTGTTTTGTGATATATCTCAAATTGAGTCAGTGACTGTAAACTCACTGTGCTTAGAAATCAAAACATACAAATAACACAACATAATAACAGCAACAATTAAAAAAGAAATGCTTATAACCTGCCTAAGTTATAAACATTGGAAATCTTATGTTGAGAAATAAGGGAATTATAATCATTTTGGTCAAACCTTAACAACGGTGCAATTTCAGTAGTACGCTAACAAAGTGCATGGAGTACATGTTGAGAATGACTCATCTATCTCCACACTAATTTGTAGCTTCATATCTATAAAGTTGACTGAGTTCAAGCCATTATTGTGTTTGCTATATTTGGTTAACTATGGCAACCATTTTGAACAACATTGACTCCAAAATTAAATTAGTTGTAGAAGAACAGCTACTGATTACGTTGAGTTTCATTAAAATCCATCCAGTGGTTCACAAGATATTTTGCTAACAAACAAACCAGTCAAATGACACAACACCAATGTAGCAGACCTGATTCTTGTGACACAGTGTTTCAGAAAAAAATCACTATGATGAATAATTTATGATAAGATGTGGTATGATCCAGGTCTTTAAACAATTGTTTGTTTTAAGCCTGTGCAAAGGATGAGTTGTATACTTATTTATTTTTATTTGTATTTAACCTTTATTTCAACAGGCAAATATTAAGAACAGTTACTTATTTACAATGTTGACCTGAGAGTACAAAAACACTGTGTATACACACACATCTCCTGGTTTTGGTTAGTAATAATCTGGATGTGGTATACATAAGAAAAGGTTTATTTAGAACAATTGACAATTAAAAAATGATAATAAATGACCTCTCCTTAAAAAAACAAAACAAAAACATTGCAATGCAAATCATTAAACATTAGTTGTGTTTCTAAAATGAAAATAAACTATAATAAATTGCAAATGTGTTTTTGAAAGCTGAATTAAAATTTTACAGCCATAACCTGGATTTTCACTAGGCTAAAAAATCAGGAAAGTTTAGAATTTTTTTTTTGAAAACGCAGGATATGTATATAAAACATGTTTTGTTTTTATTCTGGTTTAAGAAAATCTTTGACAACCAGTTATTGACATTAAGGAGGCATTTATTGGGATCAGTGCCAAGGTTGTTTGGCAGAAACAGATGTAAACAACAGCATCATCTGCATATGAAATATCTTCTTTTGATCCAACTGGAAGCACATAAACATGAAGGACAAGAGGACCAAGGATCGACCCCTGTGGAACTCCATGAGAATGCAAACTTGATTCTTTACCAGTTGACACTACACAAATTTGACCAATAAAATAAAAAAAGCCAGTTGGGAACAGAAAAAGAGATCAAGATGTTGAAGAATTACATGAATAACTAGAAGCACTCAGAGAGTGCAAACCTCCGCCAAGGCCAAATTCACCTATCCTCATGAACCTGCTGATATTG
>JAUBOC010000050.1:14096450-14107033 GCA_032275365.1 Anablepsoides cearensis | reverse complement strand
TATCTTATCTTATCTTATCTTATCTTATCTTATCTTATCTTATCTTATCTTATCTTATCTTATCTTATCTTATCTTTGCCAAAATATTTGTAATGTGGCTCTGACTGTAATGCAAAGGTTTATTAAATGATATTTGTATAAAACAACACTAAGAAACATTAAAAAAAAAAAAAAAAAACGTGGTCTTGGACCCACATGGACCAGCTGTTTGTTCATTATTCTGGTCAAAATAAAACTTGAGGTCAATCAAAGGACTATTTTCAACATGTAAGATTTTATTGGTCTTGTACAACTATATATTTTTGTGTCTGAAAGAGCAATTTGTGACAGAAATGTTGCGTTTTGTGCCACTTAGTCTTTTTTTGTTGATTCCAGCAAATCTGAACAATCGTTCTTAGAATACATGGTTCAAGTTAGCATCACTTCATAAGTGTTGAGACATGGCCAAATCATTTTAAAACTTTATCTTTTTTTTTTTACTCACAGCTCCTGTTCAGTCAGGCCCTCGGCCAACTTTTATTCTGTTTCCTCACCTAGCAGCTGATCCAGTAAACTCTCCACAGATTCATTCAGCCAACTGTGACTACAGGAGGGACACCTGAGCGGTAATGTGTGTGTGTGTGTGTGTGTGTGTTGAAGAGCATATAAATTGGTTGCCTTCAGCATGAGCAATGCACAGCCTGGAAAACAGCAAAGTGGGGTCAGGTGTGCTACCTTCTGCCTACCTCGCTAACCTGACCAGAAATATATGTGTGTGTGTGTGTGTGTATGTGTGGGTGTGTGTGTGTGTGTGTGTGTGTGTGGTGGGGCAGCTGTGTTATGTGACCCGGGACTTTAAGGATTATTTTAAGGATTATCTTCGATTTATATGGAACATTCACAGCTTACAGCGTGGCAGCCACAAATGATGACAAACTGCAGCAGGACGGTCTCTCCATCATGTTTACATTAATAACAGGTTGCGCTCACATGTGTTGATGCTTGAGGCCGAGCGTGTGAATCATGTTTTCACTGAAGATCGACCGTATGGCGGCTGCACAGAGCTGCGAGTGGGCAAATGAGAGTTTGCCGAGCGACACGGTGATTGAACAAAAGTGTAGCCTGCAGTAACTCCGTGCGGCGCCTGTAGATAGGAGTCTGTTTGTTTCTCTCTCTGTTTACCTGCCCAGTTTGCGCGCAACCTGCAGCCGTGTTGCTTTATCTTCTCTTTTTATTATTTGATCCCCCCCGCACATCTGACGCACACTCAAATCTTGTTCAATCTCTTTTGTGCTGACTCGGATCCAAAACAAACTGTACTTCGAAGCTTCATATTTATTTTTAAAAAAGGGATTCAAGGAATACAAACAGATTTTCAGCAATATTCTCCATCATATAAATGAGTAAGGCAGCATAATTTAGCCCACCACAATGTGTGCATGTGTCATTCGCTCAATATTTATGCTGTTTGTTCAAATCAATTTAGCAGTGTACGTGTTCAATCCTTCATCCTGTTCTGCTGTACAAGTCACAGCCGAACAGAAAGATACAAACTGAAAGTTAAAGATCTCTGAAACACAAGGCCAGATCTGTTGTTTACAAGACCCACAGCTGTCACACAGTTGTAAATTGTGATCTTGGACTGTATTGCTAAATTGAGCTTTTTCCCTGTCAAAGCAGAGAACATAATGGGTGCAGCAACAAAACTTACACCAAAATGGTGATTTTAAGCCAAAGTTGAAGGCCAAGGCTATTTAAATAAAATTGCACAGGGGTCCACAGTTACTCAAAGCCAACAGCTGGGTATAGTGGAAACAACACAACTGAATTATGTAAAAGAACAACTATTATTATTGTTTACTTTTTAAATTTGTTTCTTTTGGGGAATCATTAATTTAAAATTTACAATTGATTTAAAATTTATTCTTACGCAAATTAAAAACAAACAAACATAAAAATAGATTTTAGATAGGCTTTTCTTTCTTTTTGGGAGTCCTCGTTGTTGGACCAGGTAGAAATCACCATGGGCTGGATGTGGCCCGCGGGTTGCCAGTTGAATGGGCCTTATAAGCCATTTACTGTAGATTAAAATATACAAATAGTAGAGTAGAGTTTGCTTTTAAATATGTGGCTCAGCAGTAATAAGTAACTTGAAAAGTATTTTTATAGGAATGTGTCAGCAGTAGACCTTTTTCATAGTGCGTCAACCTGTTGCATCCAGAACAAGCTGAGGTTGCTATAGAAATGCCATTGTAATTGCACAAATTAAACAGGTAAATTTATTTTGTTATACATCCCCAATGTATTAACTTTAAACTGATTTGTGTTAAACTTTCCTTTAGGATCATAGATAAGAATTTTCATACATATCTAAGATGTATACAGTATGTGCTTTTTGAGGTCGTTGAATTTGCCCAGTTACAATGGCCCTTTCATAGCAACCTCAGCGTTTACCCGGTTGACCTGCGACTTAGAAAGCTAGGCTTCGCTATGCACATGCACATTTGTGATAAATTTCGAACTATGAAATGGTCTATTCTTTTGTTCAAACTAAACGAGTGAAAGGAGTTCATTCTGGTTGTGGAACTTGTATTTGAAATATTTGCTGCAACCAATTTTTGTCTCCTCTCTCTCTTAAAATTGGCTAACAATTCCATACAATACACACCTGAACATTGGAAACACTCGTATGAATGTCTCCTGAAAGGATAGTTTTTTTTTTTTGGTAATATGGACCATGAGTCATTATCGTCATTTAGACCAATTTGTCTAATCACCGAGGACAGCATAAACTACAATACATCAAAGACAACTTAGAGATCTATAATGATAATAATAATAATGTGTTTTTGTCATATTATGCCATGTATAGGTGTCCAATTTTCACAGGAGAGGAAGTAGAACATGTCATTTTTCCATCCTCTGAGTTTTCTGCTGTCTGTAATCAAAAGGAAGAGTTTGTTTGGATGTGAAGAGACTTTGTTAAGATTATGATTTTCTTGAAATCCAAAAAAAGCTTTTTTTATGTATCAGTGCTTTAACAAAGACACTTGAGTAAAGAAACACTTTCTCTTGGATGTTGTTTTCCTTCGGCTGCTCCCAAATTTTGGGGTCACCAAAGTGTTTTACGACAGATGCCCTTATTGAAACATCTTGGGCTTGAATCTGCAGCCTCAGGTTTACAAGACCACAACACTTAAAACTAAGCTACTGCAGCCCCTGATACTTTCATTTAAATGAAGTTAATATCAGGTTTATCTTCAACCTCAAAAGATCTATCTTATTATTTAACTGCTTCTAATGATAGGATATCAAGTCCTGTATCAAAACCAGACATTATACATGTGCTTTAGTCTTTTTGGAAAAGGGTCACAAAGAGCTGTTTTTTTTTTCAACAGAGGTCATTGATGGATCAGTAAGGTACACCCTATACATTTGTAAGGCCATCACAGAACCACATAGAGACAAACCATTAAGTTTTGGACCTTATGAGGAAATCAAAGTATCTGATGAAAACACAGAGAACAGGCAAACACTTTTAAGGTAACTTTGTGTCCAAAATGCGTCCATGACCACTGAACCCATTAAAGTGACAATATAATGTCTATGTTTTTCTGTTCGAGACCCCCTCCCGCAGAGGACTCAGGTGCAAACTGAAAACCAGTGTTTGTGGTGCAATATGTATGGGGGGGGCTGGGGGCTGCGGTGGGAGCGAGTGGCACAGGTGGCATGGAGCCCCAGTGGCGCCGAGGGCATTGGATCGGCATGTGGCGCACAGCCAACCACACACAACATATGCCAAAGGCGGAGATAGGGAGTAAAAAAAATAGGGGGGAATAAGGATTTATCTAACTACCACATGGGTCCGCAGGTCTTCTGTCTTGCACCATATGCTGTCCGGATGTCTGTCTGTCTACCTGCCTGTCTGTCTGCGTCTCTGCGTCTCTGCCAACTGAACAAAGTGCTGTCAATGGTCAAACTGTCAGCGCCAAGATGATGGGTGCAAGACACAATTGGGATTTCATCTTACTTTCACACATACACAAACATGCGCACACACCCACACAATCTCACATAGATGCACATCTTAGCTTTCACACAAATGCCCACAAGTACAGTGCCAGCTTGTGTCATTATCATATTCATCAATTATGTAAACTGTTATCTGAACACAAAATGACACACACACACACACACACACACACACACACATTCTCCAAAAACACATGCATTTTAATGAACTGCCACGGGGCTCGACATGACCTCCGCATTACCTCCAAACCCACAGACACACAAACATACAGGTGTCTGACAACACATAGCTGTGGGCAAGAATCAAGTCTGTGTTATCATGCAAACAAATGCATTTTAAGACAGAATTTATGAATTTTTGAGATTATTTTGTCTATGATTGCAAAACATTTTTTAGGATTTTTGTGAATACACTCTAAAATTTTCAGTGTGATATAAGCAAAATATACAGAAATGTGACTGTGGTGTAATGAGTAAATGCAGATTCAACATTAATTATCCTTCAAAAACATTTGCATTTTCTTGTCATTTACTCTGGCTTCTAATAAAATTATTTTACATGCTGATATAAGGTGTCTCTGATCAAGAAAGTCTCATTATTTAAATTTTATTCATGGCTATACTGTCAAACTGACTAGGCCATGGCACGAATACTCAGAGGAACCGTTTGTCTCATTTGGCATGTGTCAGGTAGAGGTAGAGAAGTGCAGTAATAGTGGAAATTTGTTGTCAATTTCACTCAGACTGCTACAGTATCATTCCATCCATCACATGTCAGCTGCAGGCCATACAAGTTTCAAACTCTAGCCAGCTGTTTAGATATAACATTTTGAAGAGTGTGAGCAAAGTGCAAAGGGCTTCTTTTGGCAGAAGTTAAAGACTGAGGTCCTGCATAAAGTAAATAATATTTTTTTTTTACATGGTATATCTTCATAGGAGGAAAGTGGTTAGGGGAGTTGTCCTGTAGTCGGAGGGTTGTCAGTTCACACCCCTGTTCCAGCAGTCTCAGTTGTTGTGTCCTTGGGCAAGACACTTTACCAACCTTGATGGTGGTCAGAGGGTCCGGTGGCGCTGGTGCATGGCAGCTTCACCTCTGTCAGCATGGCCCAAGGTAGCTATCCTCAGTGTGTAAATGGGTGAATGACTGTAAATCTGTATATCAGGACTATTCAACTACATTGCTCTGGGGGCCACACTTACTGAAAGCCAAAAGCTCTGGGACTGGACATTCAGGGATTATTCATTAAATAAAAGAACAAGGGTTAATATATTTATTATATTTTACCATTTAAATTAGCTATTTTTGCAGCACTGAATTATAAATGTGAAATTTTAAAGTTATTTAAAATCTACTTGCATATTAAATTAAGTATAAAAATTAATTGGTGGGCTGGACTAAAGTCATCCACGTGCCGCCAGGTAAATAAAACTGTAATAGAAGTTAAATGGGTATGAAAAAGTGTTTTACCCAGTTCTACCAAGAATAAAACAAGAAGAGTGCATAAGAAAACACTGCCTGTGATTTGAAGCTTCAACTAATATATTCAGAAGCCACATAGGTAAATAAATAAGATCCCTCTCTAGGCAATCTAAGTGTCAATACAGGACACCTAAGACTAATCTCCAATACACTTTAGGTGCTAATATTAATTATGTGACATTAATCATCAATTTTTACACTCCATCTGTCCTTACATTTTCTGCTGATTATCTGGGATCGGGTCGCGGGGGAGGCAGCCTAAGCAGAGAGACCCAGACTTCCCTCTCCCCAGCCACTTGGGCCAGCTCATCCGGGGGAATCCCAAGGTGTTCCCAGGCCAGCCGAGAAACAGTCCCTCCAGCGTGTCCTGGGTCTTTCTCTGGGCCTCCTCCCAGTGGGATGTGCCCAGAATACCTCACCAGGGAGGTGTCCAAAAGGCATACTAACCAGATGCTCGAGCCACCTCAACTGGCTCCTCTCAACGTGGAGGAGCAGCGGCTCTACTCTGAGTCCCTCCCGGATGACCAAGCTTCTCACCCTATCTCTAAGGTAGAGCCCAGACACCCTGCGGAGAAAACTCATTTCGGCCGCTTGTATCTGCAATCCCATTCTTTCGGTCCCTACCCAAAGCTTGTGAACATAGATGAGGGTAGGAACGTAGACCGGCTTCACCACGACAGGCCGGTACAACGCCCAGATCACTGAAGGTGCAGCACCAATCCACCTGTTGATCTCCCGCTCCATTTTCCCCTCATTTGTGAACAAGACCCCGAGATACTCCTTCACTTCGGGCAGGACCTCCTCCCCGACACGGAGAAGGCAACCTACCCGTTTCCAGCTCAAGACCATGGTCTCGGATTTGGAGGCACTGATCCTAATCCTGGCTGCTTCACACTCGGCTGCAAACTGCTCCAGTGAGAGCTGGAGATCATGACTTGATGAAGCCAATAGGACCACATCCTCTGCAAAAAGCAGAGATGTGATCCTAAGGTCACCAAAACAGGTCCCCTCAACACCTCGACTGTGCCTAGAAACTCTGTCCATAAAAGTTAAGAACAGAAACAGTGACAAAGGGCAACCTTGGCGGAGTCCAACTCTCACCGGAAACGAGTCCGACTACTGAACAAAGTGCTGTCAATGGTCAAAACTGTCAGCGCCAAGATGATGGGTGACTACTGGCAATGTGGACCAAGCTCTGGCACAGGTTGTACAGGGACCTAACAGCCCTTATCCATGGGCCTGGTACCCCATACTCCCGGAGTACCCCCCACAGGAGTCCCCAAGGGACACGTTCGAACGTCTGCTCCAAGTCCACAAAACACATGTAGAATGGTTGAGCAAACTCCCATGCACCCTCCAGGACCCTGCTGAGGGTGTAGAGCTGGTCCGCTGGTCCGCTGTTCCACGACCAGGACGAAAACCACACTGCTCTTCCTGAATCCAAGATTCGACTATCTGTCTGACCCTCCTCTCCAGAACCCATGAATAGACCTTACTAGGGAGGTTTAGAAGTGTGATCCCCCTTCGGCATGGGAATACGTGTTGGTGGGATTGAGGAGGTCTTCGAAGTATTCTGCCCACCGAGCCACAACGTCTCAAATTGAGGTCAGCAGTGCACCATCTTAACCATAAACTGTGTTGGTGGCAAACCGCTTTCCCCCTCTGAGATGCCGGATGGTGAACCAGAATCGCCTTGAAGCTGTGCCTCTGCAACCACCCGAGCCGCAATCCGCTTGGACTGCCAATACCTATTAGATGCTTCCAGAGACCCACAGGCCAGAAAGACCAAACAGGACACCTTCTTCAGCCTGACAGCATTCCTCACAGCTGATGTCCACCAGCGCGTTCCGCCATGACAGGCACCGACAACCTTACTGCCACAGCTCAGGTAAGCTGCCTCGACAATGGAGACACAAAACATGGCCCACTTGGACTCAATGTCCCCTAACTCACCCAAAACAATATTCAAAGTTCTCCCGGAGGTGTGAGTTGAAGCTCAATCTGACAGGAGACTCTGCCAGATGTTCCCAGCAGACCCTCACTATATGTTTGGGTCTGCCAGGTCTGACCGGCAGCCTCCCCCACCACCAGAGCCAACGTGCCCCTTTCTTCACCCGAGTGTCCAAAACCTGCGGCCGCAGATCAGTTGAAATGACAACAAAGTCGATCATCGAGCTGCGGCCTAGGGTGTCCTGGTGCCAAGAGCACATATGTATATTTATATACAAATATATAAATGTATATTTTTTGCTGCCTCTTGGCCAGGACTCCCTTGAAAAAGAGGTTTTTAATCTCAATGGGACTTTCCTGGTTAAATAAAGGTTAATAAATAAACACATATGGACACCCTTATGTTTGAACATGGTGTTTGTTATGGACAATCCATTGTGAACACAGAAGTCCAATAACAAAACACCGCTCGGGTTCAGATCAACCACGCCCCTCCAGGTCTCACTGTCATTGCCCACGTGAGCATTGAAGTCCCCCAGCAGAATGAGGGAGTCCCCATTAGGAGCACCCTCCAGCACCCCCTCAGAGGACTCCAAAGAGTTACCAATTAACTTACCTTGCATGGGTTTAGTTTGTTGGAGGAAATATGAATACCTGAACAAAACCGAAGAATGATCAAAGAGAACATGAACATACACAGGTCAAGATGTGAACCTACAACTACCTTTTTGTTGTGAGACCACAGCTCTGAGCACTGAACTGCCTGATATCTTAACATAATGTTATTTTCAATGTGTGACCAAAATGGCTTCAACTGTCAAATTTTTTCAACACAAGATGCCTGTAATGCAGCAAGTGATGGTCAGTGGTTTAAAGACTCTGTGATAAACGTAATGTAGTGAAATGTTAATGGTGTAGGAACCATACCAATGAAAAGAACATAGTGCCAGTTAAGACAAAAAGTCGCAGGCGGCTGCGGCAGTACATGGAGCCAAAAGTGAATGGGTAATTTAGCCAACAATTACACCAGACAGTATTTTTATACAATACCCTTCCAACCCTCTGTTACAGACATTGATTTTGTCTGAGTTGCCAATCCAATTGTTGCTGAGGGCAAAACTGTCTAGATATATTACCCTGGATCGCTGAGATGGTGTCAAAAGTAAACCATTGTGAAACAAACAAATTTGGGATTTTTCTGTTTCCACTCCTGTGTGCGAAAACAGAAAAGTTTGTTAGAGCCATCACACTGCAGGTTAGGCCAGCTGTGCAGTCTAATGTTCATTATGGTTTTGACATTTAAAATCAAAGAGGTTCCAGGGACGCTCTGGTGCTCAAAATGCCAGAATATGTAAGAACAAATGCAATGAATGTCTACACAATAACAGCCTGATAAAGAGACAAAGCGCGAGACACAGCTTTCATTGGCCTCCCCTGTTTGCTGACTAATGAGTGAATAATTGAGTGCAGTCGTCCCTGCGTCTCCCTGATTAGAGCCAGACTGGGCCCTTGAAAAGACAGAAAGACAGGAGTAAGGTCTTTCTTTCTCTTTTTCCCCCTGTTTTATTTTCCAATCTGATATCCTCTCTACCCTCCAATGGACAGATACTTATCACTCCGGATACTAAACAATACACATACACATTATCCCATATCGTCAAACTCTAGGACTCACTGCCAAAACAATACGCCGTCCAATTAGACAATTGCTGCTCCATAATTGTCCAAAAGGACATTGACAATGACTTTAGCAGCGCAAAGAATAGGGAGAAAGAACAGAAAAGAAGAATCATGATTTGAATTAAGAAATTAAATAAAAGCAGAAAAAGAAATCTTGTTGGGTAAGCACTTGCATTCTGAGGCTGACGTGTCCCTGAAGACGAAAGTATGGAGCTGAAACAAAAGTTTTAGCTAAAATAAAATGTGATGAATGAAACTGATTTACAGCGTACCATGCCAAACAGGAGAGGAAATTTAAGAAAAAATGCAAGTTTACTCCAAAAGGTAATAAAGTTGTAAATGTTTATTCACTCATTACTTTCTGGGAATTTCATTAAAGTTTATCCTGTGGTTCATGGGATATTTGGCTCACAGGCCAAATGTGGCCCTCCACTGCATTTTATTTGGCTACTTTAGTGAAACTCTCAGAATATAAACAGTCATGCTTCAAATGCAGCATTAACTATAAACTACATCTCCCTAAATTCGTGTTGATTATTTGTCCAGTGAATTGATTGCCTCCCTCCACTAGATTCCATGCAGGAAATATCACATAGAGCTCAGTTATTGCTTAGTGTTGTTCAGCCGTAGTCGCAATGAGATGAGGAATGTGATGTTTTGTGTTTAATCCAAGTTAAATATGAAATGTCAATGTTAATTCCAACTAGTCCTTTAAGGGCCACCGTAATGCTCATGTGGCCCTCTGTGAAAATGAGTTTGCATTCACTGAGTTAAAACAAGGATAAATCAAGAGAGAAGAGCTCCTGCTCACGATAAACACCAGGCAGAAGTGACAGGTTTGAAACTCTTCCCAGTGTTTAAAACATTATGTCAGCTGAGGAGCCATCTCGAAGAGTTGCTTTTCTACACTTGAAACAGAAACTCATTCTGCTGGTAAATAATTAAGAAGCATTGTCCATGTTAAACAACTTCCAATCAATTTTTTTCTCTATGAAGAGTAAAATCTTTCCATCATACTTTGGTAGAAGTAGGGATGTAAACCATGACCTATGTGAATTAAAGGATGATCCAAACTCCTTTTGTAGGAAATGCTATTTTTTTGCATGTTCCCCTTAGCATTTGTCTCTTGTGATCTATGAAAATGGTGAAAACTGTACACACGTACACAAAAACACAACCCTGATAGTGCAGTGCCTGAAGCAATGGTGTGAAGGTGTGTGTGTGTGTGTGTGTGTGTGTGGGATGCGTGCCAGTCTTGGCATGGCTGGATGCCTGTCTGTTGGCCTCCTGAGAGGGGACCAGGGGCACAACAAATTGGCACACTACACTTCTAAATCCCACCTGCGTGTGTTTGTGTGGCGAGCAGGCTAATATCAGTGTCTGTCTATGCATGTGTGTGTGTGTGTGTGTGTGTGTGTGTGTGTGTGTGTGTGTGTGTGTGTGTGTGTGTGTGTGTGTGTGT
>JAUBOC010000050.1:14047163-14070555 GCA_032275365.1 Anablepsoides cearensis | reverse complement strand
ATAACCAATAATAATAATAATAATAATAATAATAATAATAATAATAATAATAATAATAATAATAATAATAATAATAAATTCACCAATTAATGGGAGAAATTCTTGCTCCTGTCTTTTAATAAACACTTCTTGCCACATTGGAACAAATATGTGAAATAACCTCATACTGATCTAATAATGTTTACAGTTGTGCTCATGATCACTCCCCACTCCTAAAAATGCTGAAATAAAAGAACTTGTCCCACTAACTTCTTTGAGGTGAAGTGAAAGTTTTAAAAAAATTGAATATTCTGAATTTGTCTTGGGTCTTCAGATTGTAATCTCATTTATTGTGTTGAACTCTCTTGAACCCCCCCCCCCCCCCACCACCCCCCACTAACCTTACAAATGGTTTGCATGTGACATTAATGTGTTGTGCTGCTTAATTTCAAGAGTAATGGAGTCTGGTTGAAATTTAGAGATAAAAAAGCCATGTAAACAATAAATTGTTCTTTATCTGAAAAGAAAGGAAAAGGAAGTTTTAGATATCATTTTCCTCAAATCAAAATTACCTTCTCTGGATAGTCTTGTAGTTATTATTTTTTATTTAGATAAGAATCAACATTTTGCCTCATTAGTGTGTTCTAGTTTGTTGACTATGGATAAAAACAAACCAAAACAAGGTACAAAGGAGACATCTTGATCAGATACATGAACATGGCTGTTTCACAGCGATATTGAGGATCTGACTCTTGTTTTCATAAGATCTTATAATCACATATTTTTCCACAAAGCTCCGTCCAAATAAAAGTCATGCAGTGCATTCATTCTGAGGACTTTTGATACTCTAAATAATAGCATCAAGGATGCATTCACCAAGCAAAAACATGGTTTTTACAGCTATGAACTTCATTTAATCAGTTGCATCTAAGCTGCAGTAATTAAGTCTAAATAGATCTAAACATTTAGAGCAGTCAAATTTCAAAATAAAGCATTGAATGCCTGATTCAGTAAAATAATAAGGCTGAGTTCAAAACACCAAATGTCTTAAATCTTCATAATAATTGAGTATCTTTGAAAACTTTGATTGTCTCATTGTGTGAGGATCTGGATAATTCTAGACTTAATTGTAGACTTGCTTTGAAACCACAGAACATTTTTAATTATTCCAAGTCTTTTTTTCTTTTTTAAACTAATTTGGTCTCATCAGTGGAAAAAACATGGGCTCTGTTAACTACGATATTTGATGGCTTTGCTCTCTTCATCTGTCCCAATCTTGACAGTGAACTGGTTTTAATATGACAAAAAACAAACAAACAAAAAACTCACAAACCTCACCAGCTACATAAAAACCAACTCACATTTATATATGTAATAAGACTTTTTGTAAAAAAAATACATTGAATAATCTTTTTGTTGTTGCTGAACCCTTTTTATTTAATGAAACAGACTGAGACACTTCAGAAGTTGTGTTCATGCCTCTATCTGCAACACTTTTACTGTTCCCACTTTCTGATGGTTGTTAAAGTAAGAACATTAGCAAACTTGCTGACTCTTCCAACATTTGTGGCTCAGTTATGAAACAGTCTCTCCTCCTGGCAAAGTGGCTGTAATCTCAGTAAGTTGTTGAGTAAGTATGACCTGATTTTAGGGAGTAAGAATCAGTTTCATAACCAGAAAATGTCTTAGCTTCAAGTAAGAAGAATTACTTAACTGTTACCAATAATATATGTTTTACTCTTTTAGAACTGTTCTCATAAGGAAAAAAATATTACACTGTTGTATCTTTGTGGTTGATTAATAGTATTTTACAACATGTCATTATTTTAAGTCTTTGTTCTTTTTAACTTGCTTCCTTGTTTTAGGGGTATTGCTAAGTGGGGCCATTTTGTCCTCTGTCATCTTTATATGTGTGGAATGTTTTCTTATGCCTGATATTTTTGCTGACACTATCAGAGGTCCACATAGTGCTTCATGCGCACCGAAATGTAATAAAACTGCCATGTTAAAAATGTTTGTTTTTACTCTTGTTTAATAAATAAGAGTACAAAACACTTGAAGCAAACAAAAACACTTACTTGAGTCTGTAAGTTTACTGTAATGTAAAGAGGTTTGGAGTTTTTGGACTTGATAAAGTGTTAAGTTCAGGTCATTTATCGTTTAACAACTGTTCATCATTACAACCAATTCACACTGAAACAAAAATGAAATTAAAAGCTGCTGTGAGTGCATTTTTGTAAAGTAAAAAAATGTTTTTTTCTTTATTTCTTAAAATTACTGAAGCTGATGTCATCCTCAGCAGCAGGAGACATGTTTGAGATGTACTCCATGGCTTCAAGAAAACCAGCTCTTCATCAGGGCTAAAAAATGTGATGTTCCTGTGTCTACTGTATCATTTCTTGGTCTCATGTTTGAGAGTGGACAGGGGAGGATGGACCTGGATAAATTAAGATCAGTTGCTGAATGGCCCCCTGGAAAACTGCAAATATGAATGTTAATTTAGCTCAAAAATCAATGAAATTTGTGGAAGATTATTTAACGATTGACACCTGGAGGTACCAGAAGCTCAAAACAAGTGTCAACAGCAGCAGCAAAATAAACTATTTGGCAGAGATTTGTGATTTTTTTTATGTGTGCAACCCACACAGCTCTACTGTTCATCCCACAAATGCATGTTCCTTCCCATTTAAAAAGGGAAATTAACAGACTTTTCAACAGTATAAGATTTATTGCCAATAAACATTTGTTGCAGCAAAAAATAAAATAAAATAAAAAAAAAATCTACAAAACACAAATTTCTTTCCTTTTTGTGTTATGTTTATTTTAGGTTTGCAAACTTCTAGGACATTTGTTTGTAATTACAGTTAAATGAAATTGCCTCTCATCCAACTCACTTCTTCCCTGAGAAGTTTCAACTGGATCACTGAAGTCATTCATAGGTTAAAATAGCTTTTTATATCTGCTTTCATTTTTTCTTATCTTGACTCAAATAAACATTACATCCTTGAGGTGGAGACTTCTGAAAAAGAAAACCATCCCAATAAGAGTCTGTTCTTCTGTCCTGACAATATACTGCATTACGAGGATCAGATGATACTTGTCTTACTCGCCCTATCACAGACCCCCTCTCCACTTAACCTTTCAGGTCTTTCTCTTTGAGTCTCTTTGGTTCTCAGAACCTCAAACTGTGGTTTGAAAAGAAATATTGCTTAACAAAAATTACAGTATCATGCACTTTTCAAATGTTTTTTTAATTACATGAGAAAAGAAAAAATAGAAGTTATTACTTGTATGTAGTTGTGTTGACACACAGAAACAGTTTGCTTTTAATAGGTTGTGTGGAAAAAAAAATAATGTTTTTTGTTTCATTGATGATTGTTCCATGGCTTCAGAAAAAAAACAAGAGGTGGGTGGATGGAAAGCCACAAAGTTCCTTTATGTGTACATTAATATGCTCCCTTTTGTCTATTAGGGGCTGGTAAAAACAATACCATATATTTAATAATTGCTACATGAGCAGCACATTAAAACTTTATTTCTTCAATATTTTCACATTTCGTAGAGTCTCTCCAGCTGTGTTAGCAAAAATGCTGCATCGAGTTTAGGCCAAATTATTGAAAATAACAATTTTTATAACTATTGTTATAAGAACATTACTACACCCTACAGATAACAAATCCTACTTTGGTGTGCATGAGCTCCTGTAAAACTTTCCCACAGTTGTCATTTCTGTTCCTGCCTCTGGAATGATTATTTTAAAAATACTTGAAAAAAAAAATCTATTAACATTTGGCTTTTGTTTCATTTTCACAATTGTAACAAATCCAATCAAGCATCAAACTGAGGTATCCAGTGAACTCTGAATAAAAAAATAAAATGAAATGAGCTGAACTGAACAGGTTTTTAAGAATAAAGAAAACCTCTAATGTTATTTTACTGTTTACAGGTTTCCTTCACTCAGCGGCTGATGATTTTTACATAATGTACTGATTGGAAATAAAAGGATGGAAGCATGTACAGCATGTGCTCATCATCATATTGCTAACCCAGTAATAATTCTAGAATTGTACAGGAAAAAACATACAATCACAAAACAAAATACTGATATATTTTGTTTTAATTTCCCATAACATGGTTCTAGTAAAAATGTTTCTCTAAATTAGCAATCAACTATAAATGTAGTGTGTTTATCACTGAGGTTGTCTAACACATTGGATATATACTATATATAGTCATCTGTATGCAATGACAGTCATATTTGTTATGTTAATGACATTTTTCCATTTATATTTTATTACATTGTTGCTTCTTTTTAGTTATTTTGCACTTATGACTTTAGTCCTAAAGGTCCAATATCATGTAAATCAACTTTGTTGTATTATAATGTCACCTCCTCAATAAAAACATCCAGAGTGTTGCTTTGATTAATTCATGCATGTTTGTGTGTTAGTTTTGTCGTTTCCCTTGTGTTTCTGTATTCTGTGTGTCAGTTTTACCCCCGGTTCTGCCCACATTTACCCGATTCTTGTTGTTTCTCCCCAGGTGTGGCTCATTATCCCTTGTTAGTGCCTCTATATGTGTGGTGTATTGTTTGTTCTTCTCTGTTGGCTCGTTGTGCCTTCTATGTCCTGTTTGGTTTGTGCTCTGTGCTTTTTTTTTCTGTTTTTGTCTCTCAAACATTTTGTAAGTATGTTTTTCTGCTGCTCTGCCAACATTTTTGTTTGGAAACAATATATTTTTTGATCTTTGATATTTGCCTGCTCTTTGGGTTTTAAGCCACACAGATGCAACATGTAGAACAGACCAACTCTAGTTCCAGTAACCTCTGGTTGGAACTGAAACGGTGCCAGCATGCGTACGTGAGGCACATGAGATAAAAGTAGAGCAGACAGCACTTTGAAAAAAAAAAAAAATGTTTGACCTCAACAGAAAAGAAAAAAATGTGAAGGGGAAACCTTGCTGGATTTTGCATTTGTGGCAACATAAAGGGAACCCTGCACCTCAACAAGATGTTTTCTCCTGCAAAGTAATTTACAGTGCATGGGATTAATCTGCTTAGACATGTTGTGCCATATACAACGCATGTGGATTATGATCTTAGAGAAAATAACGTGAAGCGGAGGTCATATTGTTTACATATAGTTTTTTTTTTTCCAGAGATCTAGCAGCATGGCATTTGGAAGGAACATAGATGAGGCCGGCCACCCGCTTCGGATATTATCATCCATTAAATGGAAGTTATTAGCCATTATCATTCCCATAGAATGGCTTCAGACTGTCAGCTGGTTTAATATGAGGCATAAAACCACTAAGGTTTTAAATGCAATGTGGTTAGGTTTAGGTTAGGGTTAGAGGCATAAAGCCACTAAGGTTAATTTTAGAGAAAATGACATGGGCTACGATAAAATAGACCGGACACGATTGTTGCATTCCAAAGTATATGGCACTGGTAACCCACTAGGGGGCACTGTCGGGACAGACTGACGCCATTCTATGGGACTGATAATCGCTAATAATGTCAATTTAATGGACTGATAACATCCGAACCGGCTGAGGCCAACCTACGCTGTGCTAGCAAACAGTTTTGTGATAGACCCCATATTTCAAGTGGGGGCACTATTTGAAAAGCTGGTGTCTGGACATACAAAAATGCTCAAATCTCCAAAACTGTCCAACATAGGAGCTTTATATTTTTGCTGTTGCTGTTTAGCTCTGATTAAGGGCTATCATTTAATGATATTATTGTTTCTATACAACTGCCACCTAGCAGTACGGTAAAGTGATCAAAACACATGACTGAAATTTATTTCAAGCCTGTATATACATCCATAAACATAATGAGATCTTGATGAAATTTGGCACAGATGGCCTACACTGACTAAGAGTCCAGTAACACTATTGTGTTTCTATATTCATAAAGCATCTAGTACAATTTCCTGGAGAGATTAGTACATATATGACATCATGCATGTGAATGTGGTTTGTTTCATTATCGCTCAAAGATACTACTGAGAATAGATCTTTTTTGTATTTGTTTTGTTTTGTCTTTTACATCAACAAAATTATTTTTTGTAATGACAATGCTAAAGTTATTTCTTATATAAATATCAGAATATATTAATAGCTGCTACCTGTATGTAAGTTCTGGTGTGTGGGTACTTTGCATAAGTGCAGGAGTCATATAATGTATGCTACCCATATGACATGACTTGATGACTCAAATGGGTATTCCTTTCCCCAAATTACCCTTTTAGAATGAGTTTTTTACAGGTAACTTTTTACTCTTTCTGAACCGTTGACAGAAGAACAAACCCACAACACTTTCATAACAAAAAAAAAAAAAACATTCCAGTCATTGTTTTTACCTACACAAAAAAACGATATGTGGGTAGTTATGTTTCTGTCTCTGTGTGTGATATTTTGTCAGTATATTAGCAAAGTATCGTTTGAATCATTTAATGGATTTTAATAAAACTTATAGAAAATTATCAGTGTCATCAAATATCAAAATGATCTATAACTGATTAACCTTTGAAGTCATTCAGATTCATATTGGCTGCAGACAACTAGTCTTAAAAGCTCTGCCAGCTTTACAGATAATGAGCTAAAAATTGGTGTGGGAGTCGCTGAGTGTCCTCCACACATACTGTGCAACACCTTTGTTTGACATTTTTACATCAACTGTTAAAGTCAAACTTGTTGGTCTTTTATCAAAACATCTCATGAGCCACTGAACAGATTTTATTTAAATTTCAAAAAAATGGTCAATATATGCACATACAGTCATATAGCCTACCACAGCTAACTGACCATAGCAAACACAAAAATGGTTCAAACACAATCATTGTTACAGGTCTTAAGCTAAAATTTGATGTGGTTGTGGCTGAGAGTCGTTTAACAACAGATGCAGTTCTAAAAAAATAAGCAAGTATATAACTACATAATATCTCAACATATTTTAGATTAAAACTCTGGCATGTAAGGTGGCAGGTACCCACATAGCAGACAGCTGTGGGCCAGGTTTGATGCCAAGCTGGCACTGCTGGCTGACTGCTGGCATATGGTTTATTGTGGGCCAGGTCTGACTATGATGGCACTGTATTTAAGATGAAATACCACAACTGGCCGGGTTGTAGTTCAGTTTATGTGGTGCTGGTCCATGTATGGACCCCCTCTGGCAATCCAAATCTGGGCCAATGCCAGTGCATTAAGTGAGCCAGAACTGGGTCAAACTAATTTTGCTTTTTGGGTAAAATGCATTCGTCCAAGGACGGCTGGGCCTTTCACTGTGGAAAGTTTCTGTGATTTTTTTTCTTTAGTTGAACAAAAAGACAACTTTTACACTTGTAACAGTTTAAAGTGATGCAACAGTGTCACACTGAGTCATTCACTCACAGAATGACACGTATAGTTCAATAGCAGCCTATAAAAAATACAGCAGAATGACTGCAAATAGACCCAGAGCAAAAACGCTGGTCTCGTTGTTTCCTTCCTGAGGCCAGTCTGGTCTAAAGTGCAGAAAATGTTCAGGCTGCTGAGAGCTGATTTTGGCAGACCACCAGAATTTCATCTGACACTTAAGAGGGTAAAAAAAACAAAAGTGGACTGTGATACAAGAGTTCACCAGTCCAGTGGCAGACAAAGTTCTTGAAAGTACTGATCCTACTACTCTAATAAAAGTAAAGTAGCTCTGTCAATTTATTACTTAAGTTGAAGTACGTATGAAAGTATGTCCTTTCAAAACATACTGAAAGTACTTGAAAACATGAAGTCTTTAACATAACTTGAATGTAGTTGGGGATAATTGGGAAAAAAATCTGCTGTATTGGACAGATCAGTAACTCAACTACAGTATAAATAACTTATTAATCATATAGCACTTTTTTAGACACTCAAGGACTCTTATTTCATGCATTATATATTCACTCCTCAGTCACACTCAGTGGTGGAAGTGTGTCTGCCACTCTGCATCCATAATCTCTCCAAACCACCACAATCACACAGGATCAACACTCTTCACCACTGAAATCTATATGTTCCTAATTATACCCCATTTACAAGAAGTGTCAGCTCATTTAGCCTCTATCACCACTTCAGAGTCTGGTATTAAGTGACTCTTTAAAGAGATCTAAATCCAGTCTTTGGGGGAAGCATTTTACACTGAGCTTTTTAGTTGTTATTTGCAATATTTGTACTAGTTTGCTGAGTTGACAATAATATTTGTCACAATAAACTAGAAACACTTTTTTTTTGTTAATGAATTTCTACCAAATAAACTTTGTTATATTGTTTTGTACAAAAGTGTTTCTTTGCATCCTTTTCATGTTAGGTACATTAGGTATATACATATACAGCAACATTAAAAGAATAAAAAATCTTCTGCTGCTTGGAACTGGTTTTAAGTTGCTTACCATCCCTTACTGTATAGGGGTGTAATATGTCTTCACCCTCTGGGGCCAGAGGCATACTGTTCTCTGACTGTCTGTGGTCTTGTGACTAAATATTAGCTGTTGTTGTTCATAAAAAATAAACTGTTAAAATATGTCAACAAGGACCAAAAGTAGATTACAGATCAATAATTAGAATCACAAGAAATTGTTATGAATATTAATTTTTAAAGTAAGAAGTAATTCAATGCAGTTCTGCAGTCTTTGGGTTTTGATTTTGTTTTGTTGTTGTTCTTTCCAAAAAGTGAAAACTTCACCACAGGTTTGATTAACCACCAAGAAGAAGTTTTTATGACTAAGAAGTGGCGTGCACTTCAGAGTAACACTTTTTTTTCCACCCATAAGAATTTCCCTGGTAATACAACAGAAAGACACATTTTGGTTTCCTGTTCTGCATGTTTGCTAAAGAGCCCACTAGAATGTTTTAATCCATGTACTGTTTAAAGCAGTCATGAACATTGTTTTCATACCAGGACACAATAAAAACATTAGATCTTTAACAGAGTCTAAAATAATTTAATCTCACAATGAACTCCATCATGTTATATATCAAACACATTTAAAACTGAGTCGGCCCTTGATGCTTCTATAGGATTTATAAAGTAGAGGCAAAGTGGTGTTAATCACATCTATTGATTACCTGATCATCATCAGAGTGAACGCCTCTATGAAAGAAGCAGTCGTAGCAGTTTGCAGATCAAGAGCTTACAGATGTGTTTTAACACAATGTCAGGAAGGAAAGACAGCAGTGACCTCAACTGGTGCTGGACATTAATCTGAGGAGAGTTAAAGGTCATTCTCAAACTATTTGGATTTAAGAATTTCACTGAAAGAAAAATTGTTCACAAGTGCAAAACATTTAAGACAACTCCCAGCAAAGTCACCCCAAGCTCAGACCGTGCAATGCTTGTAGCACTGACAGAAAAGAGCTCTATCTCGAACTTTGCAGGCCTTCATAATTCTGAAAAAACAACACGTACAAAATAAAGCTTATTGGGAAAGATTTAAGGATAAATTATCTTCTCCTTAAAAAGAACATGCCAGCATCTTAAATTTGCAAAGCTGTACCTGAACAAATAAGCCTTGTAGATGTATTTTTATACAGTTAAAACCAAGATTAGAGCTTTTTTTAACCCAAAATGCACTGGGGCCACCTCAAACACAATATCAACATAAACACCTCATGTCACTGATAGGCACAGTGGCAGAAGGCTGATGGTTTGGGTTTGTTTTGTAGCCACAAAACATGAACAGCTTGAAGTCATTAAGTCAAGCATGGGGACAAGAAGTGGGCAGCCTTGGTCCTCGAGGGTTCCTATCCTACATATTTTGCTTGTTTCTCTCCTCCTGATTTGAATGATTGATTGATTAATAAGCTTCTGCAGAACTTGAAGAGATAATTCACTTACTGAATCAGGTCTGCTGGAGTCGCGAAACAAGTAAAAGATGCAGGATAGCAGCCCTCGAGGTCTAACATTACCCACCCGTGATGCAGACCACACTATATGGTCTTCTGTCTGTCTGACAGCTAAATGTTGGACCAAACTGGTTCATGATTCAACATTATGATAAACACCAGCAAATCTACAACAAAGCAGCTAAAACAGAAAAGAATCAAACCTCAAAGAACTGAAGCAAAGTTGAACAAATTCATGCACCTGCCTAATTTTGTTTAAACAATTATTGCACACTTACTGTAAATCATATCAACTTCATTTCACTTCTCAAATATCACTGTGTTTGTCCCCAATATATTTAACGGATATTTTTTATCCAAACAACGTTTTATAAAGGTAAATCAGGAAAATGAACAAGGCTGCCCAAACTTCCGCATACCACTATGGACCTAACTGTACATACCCACAAAATGAATAATTAAATAAATCAGTAGTTTTTTTGCACTTATTAACTGTATGTGGGTCAGTAAAAACCTTACTCTCTCAAAAAGATCACTAATTAACTGACATGAGCAAGTTAGAGTCATTAAGCCTTAATCTATGTTTTTCCACATAATGCTTAACTCAAATGAAAGTGTCACTAAGTTATAAGTTTAATGATTCATGTAGTTAAAAGTGCTGAGTATGCAATCTTCCTAAAGATGGATTTTCAATCTAGAGCAACTGGACAGAAAAAAGCAGACAATAGTGAAAAAAGTGATAGAGAACATTAATGTCATAACACAAATAATTTAACCTTACAAAACCCCCAGATGAAAAATGTAGTGGATGCTAATGCTCTAATTTGGCATTGTATTTTTTTTTGGCCTAAGCTTCTGCCTGTGATAAAAATATGCAGACTAACAGTCTCCAATCCAGTCCAAACCTGTTTCTGAGCCCTGAGATTTGCTGCTGCAGTACACTGCACAGTTTTCCTGCAGATCACTGGATTATAAAACAAACTGGATGGGATAAACAATGGAAAACTTTTTCTGTGCATGTCTTTATTTGAACAAGTGATTTTTGTTGTTCGAAGAAGAAAGTTTGACATTTTTTTAAGTGGTCATTTTTGCCACTTAACACACAAAATCACAACTTATTAGTTAATTAGAAATAAACAACAAAACACTTATTTCAACATAGTTTAACTGAAAGACAAATAGTTAAAGGTGCAATGAATTCGTTTACTTTTGGATTCAGATTTGTACAAAATATCTACATATTCACAGATTATGGTGAAATCTGATATACTTTTGACATTTCCATGAACTGTGGATCAAACTGCTGAATTGATTGAAAAACGGTTCAGTCCTGTTGTGTTATCGTTTTGACACGTATGCTGTTCACTTGCGTATGTGTATGCTTGCATAAGCCACTGCTGTAATTAAGGTGTTCACACTAATCCTATATTTTAAAAAAACTGTTCCCTGTGTTTCTCACACAAAGTCTTGAAAATGTGTGTGTGGGAATTGAACATCCCACAGTTAAAATTTGCACATGAACACACTTTGTGAGTCTTGGCAGTAAGTCCTGCTGGACTTTTGGACTGCTGAAAATCAATGTCGCAGCACTATTCATTTAGTGTTTGAAGCAAAGGACTATATTTGTTTTCACCGCACTGTTTGATTATGCAACCTTTCCAGAAACAGGAACATTTTTATAATGGCATATGATCGAGCTATAAAAACTAGTAAAATGCAAACATTTTGTGAGGCTTTCCAAAGTTTGATTTTCTCAATGAAATATGTTTGACTAGGTTAGAAATAATTAGTTTTTTTATATTAAATTCTTTGGTTGTGAAGCTTTTGTGAAATCAAGAGGATTTGATAGATTTTCTCTTAAAAACACACTGCTGTAGAAGTTAGAAAATATGTCTATTTCTCTCAGATTTGTTGAATTTTATTTTACTGGCTTTAAACTTTCTGGATACTATTATTTCTCAACCGTAGTTTTGCTCTGATAATTTTTTTTTGAAGAACATTGTTTTTTTATAAACCTGGTCCAATCACTTGCAGCTCAAATTTGTGCAATCACAGCTTGTTTGGGAAGAAGCTCTTCAGTCAAAAAATATCTGAAAAGTTTCCAGGTGACTTTTTGTATTTAACACTTTGCTCATCAGCTACTTCTTAAATTTGTCAGAGCTGAATGTGACTTGTTGCCAACAATCAGTTTTGTCTCGTCGGTTCAAATGACATCTTCTCTGAAGGTTTGTGGCTTGTCAATATGCATTTAGGAAAGTTCCAGACTAACTTTTCCAAAACAACAGGGGTGTCACCCTTTGTTGCTACCAATAAGTCTACAGCTAGAGATAGTGTAATCTGAACTGATAAACCTTGACCTTGGAGTTCACTTTGAATCTCTTTGGGAATTGTTCTGAGCTCTTTGGTTGCCTTTCACATTTTCTGTCTCTTCAATTCATCATAGATTTTCTCTTGTGGTCATGTCTGAATTATAAACGTGTGGAACTTCCATTCATTTTTTAGTCATTTAGTACCTGACCCTAAATCTATCCTAAACATAATTTACACATTGGTCCTAAACCTAACCTCCCACCCAAAATCAACACTTGTACCTGTGGGGGAGGCTTTGGTCCCTATAAAGGTGCCTTTGTTCCCAACAAGGCTGTTTCTGTCTGGAAAAGGGTCCCCACGAAGAAGCAAAAACATGTCCACACATAAAAAATAAAAAATAAAAAAAATCCCACACAAAAAGAAAGAACATTAAACAAAACTTAAGGTAGATCTTCAGATGGTGATTCTCTAAGTCTGGACTCAGACTTCACTTCCATGCTCCTGTAACTGAGAACTCCCAGCAAGAACCTCTCGCTGCTATTCCTCCTACAACAAACATTAGAAGCCAGCTCAGCCTCTTCACCTGGCTCATACACATACTTTCCACTGACCTCAGCTGGATCAGAGAATCCAGGTTATGCAAAAAACAAAGTAAGGAAACAAACCAAACCATCTCCAGAATAAAACAATTCATCTAAATGCAGCTGTTCAGGCCAAGTAACTGTTAATCCTGGGAAAACTAAATATAGATTTTAACATTTTTTAGGAAGCAAAATATTAATGTGCATGCTTTTTCTCAAGAAAAATGTAATAAAGTGAATAAATTAATCCATTTAACCTTGATTGAATGTGTAATTGGAAGACTTTCATGTAAGGCTTGTTCTTTTAGGATTCAAACTCAGACTGTAACTGAAACACTGAATGCAGAATAAAAAAACTTAAAAATCAGAACCTATATATGCTACAAATAAATTAATAAATTAAACAGCACTGGTATAAAATTGCAAGAAATTGTAAATATCAAAACATGCATTTATGTCTGTATTTGTCAGCATGCGTGTGTTATTGATTGTGTCTGTATGGCGGGATAGACAGTCTCAAATTGATCTTCTTCATTTCTTATTCTTCCCTATTTCTCTTGTGTAAGAGTATCAAGGCTGATTGTTGACCCCTGAATGCCCTTATTGTATTCCTCAGGTCTGATAAATGAGTGTGTTTAAGCTTTGCTGCCATTATCTTCAGTCTGCATACAGTGTTGGCACAATAACTCTTACCGATGCCGAATGCTCCTGATTTGTACCAAAGGCCACACAATTGTTTCTGCATAGAGAAAACTCTAGAGAGATCTGGTTATAAAAGTTAAACATGGAACTAACAGCCTCAAAGCTGCTCTCATAAATAGGATTACAGACTGAACAGCTCATAAAAATCATTTGAATGTATTGAAGTTGTTTCCCCCCCTTGCTGGATAATCTTAAGATCACTGATAAAACAACAAACAACATTGTTTTTCTGTTTGAGTGTCAGTGGAAAAATACTGGCCAAGACTGAAGACTGTTCATGTCTGATTGACTGAAACTGATGATTGGTTCTTTAACACCGGTCAATACTGTAATCAAAGTTGGGTGCTTTGATTTAATTTTCGCAGTAAGGCTTAAAGCTAAGGCTAAATAAATCTAAACACCTTGGTTCTAAGTGCTAACTCCACTGTGCTTTTTTAATCCTAATATAACAAGTCTTTTTTTTATTTGCACAAACATCCATTTTGTGTTTATTTTACACTGTTTTAAGCAGAGAGAAAGAGGGAGAAAATGACAAATTAAAAATGCTGAACATGACCCTGTAATGAAATTTAATAGTTTAATGGATGGAGGGATGGGTGATTAGTGTAACATTTAAATGTCAAGGATTCAATGAGCTTTTAATTGTCATTTCAAAAGAGTACACGAGGAATGGAAACTAGATACTGAGGTCCCATGCAGTGAAAAAAAGAAAGCACAATAAACAATAAGAAATAAGCAAGAAAGATCAGTAAAAGCATAGTGTTAGGATAGGTGGTATGAACTCAAAAAGCAGGCAGACACGAAGACTTGAATGAAAATACAAAAACTAGTTTAATAAAGAACAAAAGAAAAAGGGCTAACATGGTAGCATAAAGACTAAAAGTAACAATAAGGAAAAAACAAGAACAAGGCTTGATGCAAAATAGAGCAATGATCCACTGGGGTAATGAAGACAAAACGCTGGTTAAACACAACTGAGGATGATTGGGCAGTGGAAACACCTGGGTGATTGCAGACTATGGACAGGTGTGAGTGGCAGGCTGGAGAAACACTAAATACTAACAAAAGAACAATAAAACAAGAATTATGGCAGATATGTGTTGCATATGGAATATACAGGAACACACAAACACATTCAGGAATAGTAAAGAAATTGTACTAAAAAACCTAAAGTAATGGTTCAGATCTTTTGAAGAACTTTTTTAGAACAGTTACATTTGATATCTGCTGTGGAGAACTCTTTGAACAACCTGTGTTTGAAAAACATAGTTTTCTGACTGATAAGTGCTTAGTTCAAATAGCCAAGACTGAAGTAAACAGCTGCTGTTTGAAAATAATATGGGTGTATATAATATTAATTTCTCTCCACACAGAAGGAATTATTAGTTGCTCATTAAGTAGCCTTTTAGTGGCAATGCTACATTATTACTGTACGTCACATGACCAATGGTCTTTTCCTGTTGTACATAACGTTTTCACATGAATCTCACTTCATAAGATCTGAACTATTGTTATTAATCCCGGCAGATGTGGAAGCAGTTTAGGTGCAAACATACTTTAATACACTCGGTTGCAAACGGTTACCTTTTTATGCACACTTCTTTAGCTTAGATAGATCTCTGTCTACTCTCTTTGCAGTTATGAGAAAGAACGTGTTAATTGAATAGCAAAGTTTTTTTCAATAAATTGCAGTATACCGTACGTACAAATACCATAGGACAGTACCACTTAATTCAATTAAATGCAATCTTCCACAGTCTTCACCTCTGATGAGATAAGATACCAAAGAGTAGACATCTGCTGAGCCTGAATGGCCCAATAAAAAGATAATCAAGCAGACTGACATACTTCCAGACATTTATCTTTCTGTCAACTCACCTTTTTTTGTCGTTGGCCTTAATTTGACACAATAACTGCATGAACTGCAGCCACACTGTAAAGACAAGGACCCAGAGCAGGTCAAGTTAATATTTAACCAATTTCAGCTTTCCGACCTCATCTGGCAGCTCCAGAATACGTGCAGACTGTGGGGAGCGGTCAGCTGTAAAGGGGGAGGGAGAATGGTCAAAGGAGCTTATCTCAGCAACTGACCCGTTCTTATAAAAGGCTGAGAGGAAGGACTCAGAGTGCCATTGTGCCTTCAGCTAAGCTTTCAAACCAGCACTTTTATTCTTCTCAATACACTTAAAGCCTTCAGTCAGACATGGGAGTTGCCTACAGCGTTGGAGAGTAAGTAAAACAAATCTTTAAGAAAGGGGGTCAATATTACAGATCAGAGTCTTGAATTGGCGACTTTCTCAATCGGAATGAAAACCTTTACGTCTGCATTTGATGTTAGTGTGAAATGGCAATATCCTGTTCCAATCACTAAAAATATTCTGAATCTAGTTTTATTTTCAGCCAGTCTTATATCCACAGAAAATACTCTGCAAAGTTACAACAAAGACTATATTTTGAGTTCTGCCAATACGACACGTGCAAAAGATTAAAAAGGTTATTTTTGTTTCATTGAAAAAGTTTTACTGCGGTGCACTGTTGGAGTTTAAGGGAAGTTTGGATTATGTTAAAACAAGAACTATGGTTGTTTTATACAGGAAACTATTTTAAACAATATTACAATGATTCAATTCCAATAAGAAACTCTGGATTTTCCTAAATGTCATTGAATAACCTCAGGCCTGCATGAGTAATGTTTAAAAAATGTAACCCATTAGATTTTTCACATATTCATGCACAAACATCTCTCTATGTGTTGCTGAGATTTTCTTTCTGTTATCAAGTAATTAAAGGTTTCGATGAAAAAAAATAGACGTAATCAGTTCTTTGCAACTACATTGTGTTATATGCTCTTACTTCTTTCCATAAATGTAATGCACATTCAGTCTGTGATAAGCCTGTTTGAACCCTCACCCTGCAGGGTGATGCTAAGTTATCGATTACTGAATGCTCTACGTTTGCCTGCAGGGTGGACCACCTCTACACCTTCTTCGTGGAATGGTCACCAGATATTTACAACAAAGGAAACAGGAAGCGCTGCAAGTCTTGTTATCTCAAAAGGAAGAAAGATCCCACCGGCTATCAAGTAACGGACAAGGATGTGACGGCAGCAAGCAAGCGCCTTGGCAAACCTGTCAGCAGCAACAAGATTTCACAAAAGTGGGAGGTAAGTTTTACATGGAAGATTATTTATAAAGGTCATTTCTTTTTAGACATTTTTGGAGAGACGGTCCCCCAATCTCTCCAAAAGAAAGCAGAGAGCCTGCCAGATAAAGCTGAAATACTGGGAAATCCTACCCTCCTTATATGGACTTCCTTTCCCCTTCTACTCTATATCCCGTAACTATGCTCAACATTTCTTAAAAAAAAATAAAATAAATAAGCTCCCGAACCAATGAGCAGCCATGTGCTTGGGTTTCCACCCAGTGAAAGTGAAAATAAATCTGAAGTATATAAGTAGAGGATGGCGCTCTCAGAAAGCAGACATGTGGGTGAGCAGAGTGCAGAACCTGACAGAGAAACCAGGAGCTATGAAGAACAGACAGGAACATATAAGAGTGTTTTATTTTGCCAAAAACTGCGAGGAACCTTATGTTGAGGTGAGGTTACAGTATTACTAACGCTGAGTTTATTAGAATGGAAAAAGGAGGGAAAACTGTGAGAAATCTCCCAAAACGACTCTGATTTGTTTTCTCACCAGTTTGTTGCATCTTGTGCTCTAATCCAGATAATCACAGTGAAGGACTCAAACCGCCGCCTGAGTCGATGCAGCTCAGTGGAATCTGAAACAGAGGAAAATGAGTACGAGGATGAAGAGGAGGATTTCCCTGTCCTGGGGAAAGAGAGCCAGCTGCTCAATGAATATCAGCTACAGAAGGTAGGTTTTACACAGCAACAAGTTTCCTCTGATTACAATCATCAACACGAGTTATTAGATCTCCTTCCATCAACAACTTGTTTGTCCACAGCTTGCTGCTCACATGCCTGCACGGACTCAGGGCTATCAGTGGAACCTGGTTTACAGCACAGCCATCCATGGAAGCAGCCTGAAGACACTTTACAGAAATATGGCTGATCTGGACAGCCCCGTGCTGCTGGTCATCAAGGACATGCACAATAAGGTTTGCACTTCCGAGATTTTATTTCTACAAAAAACGTTTAAAATCAATACCTCGGCTAACTTACCTGTGTTTGTTGCTCAGGTGTTCGGGGCTTTTTCTTCTGATCCCTTCAGAGTCAGTAAATATTGCTACGGCACCGGAGAGACCTTCCTGTTCAGCTTCAACCCTGACTTCCAGGTAAGACTGAAACAAAAATAAAACACATTGTGGCTACAGGAGCTCAACCATTCATTCATACATTTTCAACAATACTTTCTACTTTCTGTAGCAATACACCTGGAGTGGTGAGAACTCCTACTTTGTGAGCGGAAACTGGGAATCTCTGCAGATTGGTGGAGGAGGGTGAGTTATATCAAGTTATGTTAGAATAAAATCAGAAGCAGTTTGTCACAGAATAATTAAAACGCCTGCTATATGTTTTACTTTACTTGTATTTACTGTTAAAGCATTAAATATTGTATTCTAATATTGCTTTATAGATTTGGTAATAAGCTGGTATGTATTCTTGTTTTTCAGAGGTGGCTTTGCCCTGTGGCTGGATGCTGATCTGTACCATGGAGCAAGTTTTTCCTGCCCTACTTTCCACAACGCACCTCTGTCCACACATGAAGACTTCATTGTACAAGATGTTGAAGTCTGGACTGTCCGGAACTGAAGGACATTAAGGCTGTCGTGTGTGGAGTCTCTAAACTTTAAGAACAATACGCAGTTTACCCACTGCTTTATCCTGTCCTGTCTGCTGTCACCTCTGCACCTGCTGATTAGTCCTCGCACAGCACCAAGCTTATCGGACCGGTTCTCAGACTGAGATTTCTGCTTGGTTAAGTTGTAACTGTTAAAAACACGTGGCCAAAAAGAAGTCCTGTGATTCAGGTTCCTGCTGCTCTGAAACTACTGGATACTCACATTTGAGCTACTTGTGTTGTCCTTTAGAGAATCATGGCACAAAGTTTACTGTAAAAGATGCAGAAACTATAAGCTCATTTCAGGCGTAAACATTTTATTTCATTGTATTTATTGTTCAACAGGAAGATATATTTGTCCAATTTATGATTTGTGTTTTTATATTTTGATGTATGTGTGTTTTAGTCTGCCTTTGTTCTCGAGTTAAATTAACTAGTTTTTGGTA
Organism: Anablepsoides cearensis; assembly: GCA_032275365.1. Taxonomy (NCBI): domain Eukaryota; kingdom Metazoa; phylum Chordata; class Actinopteri; order Cyprinodontiformes; family Rivulidae; genus Anablepsoides; species Anablepsoides cearensis. The sequence continues at coordinate 14,051,872 of JAUBOC010000050.1, read as the reverse complement.
ATGACACTGTAAAATTATGGGAGGTTTGGTTTGGATCCTAACTCCATTTAAAAACTACATCAGGAGGTGAAAACCAAACCAGACAGGAGAAACAAAGCAGATTTGCACTACAGGCGGTTTTGTGTAAGAAAAAAAAAAGTGATGAGAATGTGACCACAACCATTTAACTGTGTGCCTGTTTGAAATACTGTGTTTGAAAGTTTAATGAATATTTTTGAATTTGTCAATATTTTTGTATTTCTTAAATATAAAATATAATTTTTTTTTAAGTAAAACAAGAGCAAAAAAGAAATGTTTTTATGTTTATTTTGTTTGATTTTCTTGTATATTTGTGCAGATCAGAATGTTTGGGTCAGTGCTGGCACTGCCTTATTTTATTTTGAGGAATAAAAACATTGTTTTCCCTTTTCCAAAACCTTGTATCATTATTATTCATGAAGTCCTTACTCACAAACAAACAAGTGAAATTTTTATTACAGCATTTTATTTGTGATCCACTCAAGCCAAAACAAAACATACATCATGAAATATTTTGTGCTGACCTTTATTTAAAATAATGGAAGGAAAGCATCAAAAATTCTGCTCTCACATAATCAGAAAAATGTTATCTGAACAGGAAACCAAAACATCTTTATTAATAACCAGATGGGCAATGTGGGTCCGGAAAAATAATGAGGTCAAATAAAATGTGCAACAAGGCTCAAAATATGACAGATCATTCTGGTGTGGCAGGTCGAGTTCACCTGGAGGGATGTCTGGAACATGGACAAAGTGGGTCTGCCAGGCTTCCCTTTGTGGTAGGAATATGTTTTGGCAGAAGATAATGATCCTCCCGGCCCACTGCGATAGCAGGAATATGGCCTGGTGTTAATAGTGGATCTTCTTGACTCACCTTGGCAAAAAATAAATAAAAAAATAAAAAAACAGGAGGCCGGCAGGAAAAGAGGTGGTGTTTCAGACCTATGGGAGTGATGGCAACAGAATGCTGACCTCAAAAATGGACCATTGCATAAGAAGGGAAACCATCAGGGACTTCTTGGACTTTAGAAAAGCCCCATATTAACATAAATGTGACATTTATTGTTACATTGTTTACATGCATATTTATTACATATAAAAGTTTTATATTTCTGTTAGTTTTTATTTTTGTTTATTTGTTTTATTTTTGATAATTTCTCTTAATTTCTGTAAAGCATCTTGAACATGAGCAAGAAACAGTTTAAATAAAATATCCTATCAGATTTGTTTTCAATTTGTGACTCCAGGCAGAAGCACTTTTGAAGAGGTTTTATCATTGAGGGTAATTTACACCAGTTTTGTCAGTGAATTTATGTACAAAAGTATTTCAAAGAACCAGAAGTAGGCATGACCAAAAGACCACAATGTATGGTAAAATACTGACTTTGAGCATAACTGTAAAAAGGTCCACTGCTCAGGACTTCACTGTCAGAAGAGAAGGCAGAGCAGGGTTCTGCAGGATGAGTTTGTTTAATACCTGACAGAAAAATTAATCAATCACGATTAAAAGGCTGTCTTCTGGCCTTCCTTGCAAAATAGATCCATGATCTTAATGGGATATTAATATTGATGATGTAGAATTAGTGGGACCAAAGCAAAAGCAAGGCCTTCTGGAAGTCCCCATTAAGCAGTGAGTTAGAAAATAATTATTGTGCATCTACACATTGTTTTTTCTGGGTGCTGCATTAAGTACAAGCTGTAAATTATAAAATCCACATCAAAATAAAGGTTGCTGTAAATAAAAAGAAAACAGCCTTATCACATTTAGGTTCCCATGGACAATTTTCAGTTTTACAGAAACATGCTGTGTGGGTTACTGCCTAATTTTAAGTTGAATTTATTGAATTTACATGTTGTACCTGAACACACCATGAACACAGCTATAAGCAGAACATTCTCCAAAGTTACAAAAGTGTATATTTCATGACTGCATATTTTATCTAATTGAAGACCCAGTTCTAATAGTCATGGTTCTAATAGTCACATCCTCTCCTGCTTTAATGTGTATTTTGTCAGACAGACAGACAGACAGACAGACATGGTGCTGGTCATTCCACAGTTAGAAGGTCGTGGTTTCTGTGAGGAATTTGCATGGGTTGTTTTCTGGTTACTTAGATTTTTTTTTCCCAGTCTGCATGCAGGTCAAATGGTAATTCCAACTTGACGTGTATGCAGTCGTCTGGCTTCTTTCAGTATACACTGGCTTCCTGTTCAGGTTGTATCCTGCCTTCTGATTGTGGTCACAGCAGTTACAAAGTGACACGTATTTCCATAGCAAAACTCGTCTTTTATCTCGCACCCATAAAGGTTTCCCGTGTTGCAGTGCTGTACTTGCAGAGGAAGCTTCATTTTGGTACTTCTGAGGGGTGGGGGTGAGGGGGTGCAGGACTAAATAAAAACAATGAATGCTAATAGACAAGGTTTTTGACCTGGCCCCCACATAAAGACAAAGAAGTGAGGATTAAAGGTGTCATTTTGACCAACAAACCTTCAACTTTTTTTTATCTTCTCAGCAAGTTGTACCATTATAAATGTGTTTTTGTGTTTTATTATTTAAAAGAGGTTGTAGTTCATTTCATTGCAGCTGATAATTTAGTTCAGTTAATTTTTTTTGTTCATTGTTTAAAAAAAGCAGAGGTTGAAGAGGTTGAAAACAAGTCATATGTGTGTCTGGTTGGTGCTTCTGATTTCTGTGTGGAAATGTTCATATAACCTGAAGGAAAGGACAGCCTGGCAGAAAAAATGGAAACAATACCAAGTAAATTAAAGTTTCTTACAGCACTGTTTCTAAATATACCACCTTATGAGACATCCATCCATCCCTAATCTACCCCTTTTTCCAGAGTCAAGTTGCGGCGACAGCAGCTTGAGCGAGGAAGCCCAGAACACTTGTTCCCCCAACGGCATCTTCCAGCACTTCTGGGAGGATTCAAAGGCCTTCCCGGGCCAAATGAAAGACATGGTCTCTCCAGTGTGTTCTGGCTCTTTATTTGGGTCTCCTCCCAGTCTAATATTCCTGAACCACCTCAACTGGCTCCTCTCGATGTGGAGGAGCAGCGGCTCTACTCTGAATATCTCCTGAATAACTAAATTTTACAGCCTATCTTTAGGGAGAGTCCAGCTACCCTGAGGAAAAAAACTCATTTTGACTGCTTATATTGTTTTTTTTTTTTCTGGACACTACTCAAAGTTTATGACCACAGGTGAGGGTAGAAACGTAGGTGGCTGGTAAACAAACAGCTTCTCTCTCTCTCCTTACAGCTCAGCTCCCTCTTAACCACAGCAGACTGGTACAGAGTCCACAAATCTGGGGAAGCTGCACCCATCTGTCTATCAATCTCATGCTCAATTCTTCCCTCACTCGTGATCAAAACCCCAAGTTAATTGAACTCCTCCTCTTGAGGCAGAACTTTTTTTTTTATTAATTTTATTTTATTAAAAAAATTACAAAAAATACAAATGAAAAATAAAATAAAAGGCAGCAGAAAGAAGAAAAAATTTATAATAGCTGCCCCTTTTTAAGAAAAGAAGATAAAATAAACAATAATAATCTTTAAGTAACCAAAACAAAAACGACAATAATTTTAACAATAACTTCACCCCCAACCCAGAGAAAGCGATCCACCCTTTTCCGACTGAGGACCATAGACTGAGGTACTGATCCTCATCCCAACCTCAACTGGAACAGGATTGCATCATCTGCATCTGCATGGACAGAGATGAAATCCTGAGACCACCGGACTCCCTCCACCCCAAGTTGATCTCATAGCAATTTTATTCTGGAAGGAATTTTTTTTTAATGATTAAATTTACTCTCTTAAAAAATCTTAATGAGTCATTTTTTCTAGAATATGCATTGTCATGCAATTCAAGCAACACTTTTAGAGGTTTGTGTGAACAGGGATCATCGCAGACTTAGAGGTTGCACAATGACACACAAGTTTTGGCAATAAGCCCTGATGGACTTTTAGATAGCTGAAAAATCAATTTATCAGCAAAATTTTACCTGTGGTTCAAGCAAGGGGCTAAATCTGATACATTTTTTTGAAAGTGGAAAATTCAAAAGTGTCATTCACTGAAAAATAACTGCTAAAATAAGCTATATGAAATAATAAGCACTTTATAATTAAATAACACCAAGGTTTTTTACATTAGAGCTGGAGGCCAGATTAATGCCATCCAGAGAAGGTCAAAGGCTGCAAAGTTGATCCCTAAGATGTTCAGGTCCAAAAACCACAACCTCTGTCTTATCTGAGTTTAGAAGCAGAAAATTAAGTTTCATCCGGATTTTTATGTCTGTAAGACATGCTTGTAGATTAGATTCATCAGGTTTCATGGATCTGACTCTAACTGAGTATCATCAGCATAACAATGGAAATAAATTCCATGTTGTTTGATAACTTGACCTAATGGAAGCATATATAAAGTAAAGGGGATTGGTCCAAGCACTGAACCCTGATGAACTCCATGACTAACTCTGGTGTAAGAAGATGATTTATTATTAAAATATACAAAGTGAAGTCTATCAATTAAATAAGACTTAAACCATTTTAGTGCTGTTCTTGTGATTTCGATACATGTTCAACCCTTTGTAGTAGAATATTGTGATCAATCGTATCAAATGCAGCACTGAGATCTAACAGGACAAGAATGGACACAAGTCCACTGTCTGAGGCCATGAGAATATCATT
>JAUBOC010000050.1:14035765-14047063 GCA_032275365.1 Anablepsoides cearensis | reverse complement strand
CGACAGAACGACAGAACGACAGACAGACAGACATACGCGACCGAAAACATTACCTCCTCCCTTGGCGGAGGTAATAATAATTTTAAGGCTCATAAAACAACTTTTTTTTAATTGTGCAAGAAGGCTACATTTACTATGATAAATGGCCTGAACTTGTAGGTTGCTTTAATAATAAACCTCCACATTTTTGCATGGCAGCTATGGGGCCAAGTGTGAAGTAAAATGTTAAAAATGACACAAATACATTTGCATTATTTAGCTCGCTCTCTAAATGTAAAATCCTAGTTTTAAAGTTTCTCCTAACATTTTATTGTTATTTAGCTCCCTGTTCTTACATTTTGCTAATTTTTATTAAATGTTAAATTGAAATGTGGAATCCTAAATCTAACTGTAAAAGTTAAATGTTGAAATTTACATTTACGTAATTCGGAATGGAACGCAGCCTTTGTTGCCATTGGTTCTCAGCTCTTGTTATGTGTGTCTGTGTGTGTGTGTGTGTGTGTGTGTCCCAGTCTTTGTGTCCTTGGGCAAGACACTTCTCCCACCTTGCCTACTGATGGTGGTGGCGCCGGTGCTTGGCAGCCCCGCCTCTGTCAGTGTGCCACAGAACAGCTAGCTGCGGTGTGTGTAGCTTACCAACATCAGTGTGAATGGGTGTGGATGGGTGAATGGATGAAATGTAGCACTTCGGGGTCCATATGGACTTGATAAGGCGCTGCAAAGGTTCAAGCCATTTACCATTTGTTATGACATCATCATCTGGCAACAAAAGCAAACATTTACATTTAGCAATTTGTTAAAATGAGCAAAATGTAAGAACAGTGAGCTAAGTAATAGGGGTGCAACAATACATGTACCCATATCGAACCGCACCGAACCGTACCGAAGACACTTGTATCGAACAATACAGATTTTTAAAATCTATTATTATTTATGTCTTCTTAGGACGCTCTGTGTTGAAGGATCAGTGGATCTGTGTTCAACTACTCCACCTAGGCTGCATTTTTGAGCACAGATCCACTGAGAAACTTATTAATTCAGCAACATTTAATTTAAAAACTGGACTTTTGAGGTTAAACAAATGTTTATTATTAATTTCAATAAATTTCAAGGTAAAAAGGGCATGGAAATTTCTCTTTTTTGTATCGAAAAAATATCGAACTGTGAGACTAAAATATCGAACCAAACCGAACTGAGAATTTTTTGTATTGTTGCACCCCTAAGTAACACTAAAATATTAGTGGAAATTTTAAACAAAATTTTGAACACTTTACACTCAGAAAGTGAGCTGAATAATAAAAGCTGTTTGTGAATTTTTTTTACATTTTATTTCCCACTCAGACACCATTTGTTGGCTTTTTCAACAGAAAATGTAAGTAAGCAAATGTAAGCATTGAGCACAGACTATGTATATGCTGATGGTGATAAGGCTGCTAAACACATGAACTGACTAAAAGTATGATATCGAAGCACATTTTGCATTTGTTTTGCACTCTTAAAACAGACTTTGTTCAGTTAAAAAAACAGCAACCAATTAAACAAACACAGTCATGTGAAAATGTAGAGGTTAACAGGTTTAATATTGGCTATTATTCTGTTTTTTTCACTTCTGGGAATAAGTTGGGGGTTCTCTTGCTCCTTTCTCTATGTCTGGTGTTAAAACTAATTAAATAACTATTAGTAACTATTAGACATAGACTATACCTCTAAGGTCAAATCAAGTTTACAGTTTTCTGAAATTAGACGCAAAGTTACATAGAAGTCCAAATTTGAGTTGTGCTCATATGACATATGTGCAAATGATGTAAAAGACTGTGTAATGTGGAAAAGTTTTGAAATCAAACAACTTCAAACCACATAAACGTCACTGTAAAAAATAAATAAATAAGGAGAGGAAACAATGACGAGAAGCTTGACGTGAAAAGCATTCATAATAAATTGCAGTTTTTACTCACAATCATACATGATGTTAATTCTTTGTGCCTAATGAATAAAACAATAAATCCAAACTATTCATGAAAAGACCTTTTTACATGTTGCAGAGAAATTTCTTTAATTTGCCAATTATTATTATTATTATTTTATTTATTTATTTATTTATTTTGCCAGAAATAAATTCGGAAAAAATGTAATTTACATGGTTAGACATTCAAATGTGACCAGTCACATGAAATTTAGGATTAAGTCAAATTTGTTCAAAATAAACTACTGGTAAAGACATTTTCAGATTCCTGTTTTTTAAGCTACATTTTGATACCTGGATCAGCCTGATATCATAAGTGTTTCCTGATTTGATTTGTCTTCCTAATTACCACAAATTAAATTTTTTTAATCGGAGTCCTAGTTTTAGGTTATTCTAATGAGGAATTTTGGATGTCATTCTGAAGAGGAAACCTCAAACAATTTTTGGATATCAAGATATATACCTACGGAAGAGCATTGCATTCACCTAATATAAAAATATTTGACTCCTGGTCTCATAATTACGAGAAAAAATGTCATAATTATGAGATCAGGAGTCAAATATTTTTTATTAGGTGAATGCAATGCTCTTTCGTATATACCAGCTCAAAAAATAATAAGAAGAAAAAATCGTTTTTAAAAATCTGTTCAAAATAGTGTTTTTTGTAGCTACTGTTTAAGAAAGGGCTTCAAAAAATTCTTATGGATTATATTTCAGATGTTTAGTTTAAATGACCTATAAATATGTTATTTTTTCATTATAGTTTGACAAAATGCAATTATTGCATAAGTTTTAATCAGTGCGCTCTACCTGTTATTTCTCCACACTTTGTGAATTTATAAAAAAAAAATGCAGAGCCATGATGGTAATCCACCTTTAGTGTGCTTTTTTAAAAAGGTTTTTAGCATTTATTTTACCTGCCAGGACACAAATTAAATAGCTATTGACATAAGTGAATCACAATGTGTTAATCTAACATTAATAAAATATTTTCTTTGTTTATTTTCCTACAGGATTAATCACATTTACATCTTTTTTGTGGAATGGTCACCAGATATTTACACAAAAGGACAGAAGAAGAGTTGCGAGTCAGGTTATGAAAACAAAGAGAAAGATCCTAACAGACACCTGGTAGCTGACAAGGTCATGAGTGCAGTAAACAAGGTCTTCAGCAAACCTCTCAACATCCTTAAAAAGGTAAGCTCTAAAACATTTGCAGTTTATAACTACATATTAAAACAAACTGCTGTTTGAGTTCAGCAAAATATTTATCTCTGTGTAAACATGTCCTTACGGTAAAAAATTATTTATTTCCTGTTCTGGTAAATCCCACACTCCTTTTATGGACTTCCCTTCTCAACGGCCTCTGCATCCCAGAACAAAGCTTAACTTTCCTTTTAGGAGAAACAGGAAACTGTAGAGTTAACCAATGACCGGCCATGTGCTCGGGTTTCCACCCTGTGAAAGTGAAAGGACAAAAGTAGAGGATGGCGCTCTTAGACAGCAGACATGTGGGTGAGCAGAGTGCAGAACCTGACAGAGAAACCAGGAGCTATGAAGAACAAACAGGAACACATAAGAGTGTTTTATTTTGCCAAAAACTGCGAGGAACCTTATGTTGAGGTGAGATGAGTTTATCAGAAAGCTCTTAAATTAATGTTTGTTGTAATCAGAAATGTATCCTGAGTTGTAATCCAGTTTGAGATTATTAACCCACAAAGATCCTTGAACCTGTGATGTGGAAAATATTTTAAGTAACGGGCCGAGACATCCAGGAAATTGTCCATACCACAAAGAATGCTAAACTTGTTCTCTTATCCTAAACGCAGATCCTCACAGAGAAGACGCCCGGCCGCCGCCTGAGTCTCTGCAGCTCAGTGGAATCTGAGGTAGAGGAGAATGAGCAACAAGAATATGAGAACGCACTCCCTGTTCTGAGCGATCCCAGCAACCTGCTGCATGACCACCATCTACGAAAGGTCAGTTTTTAACAGCATCTCACACACCTTACGTTAGCTGTGTGTGGAGTGGACATCGTTCCAACAACAACTTGTTTGTCCACAGCTTGCTGCTCACATGCCTGCACGGACTCAGGGCTATCAGTGGAATCTGGTTTACAGCACAGCCATCCATGGAAGCAGCCTGAAGACACTTTACAGAAATATGGCTGATCAGGACAGCCCTGTGCTGCTGGTCATCAAGGACATGCACAATAAGGTTTGCATTTCATTGTTCCGTTTCCAAGATTTTGTTTCTACAAAAACGTTTAAAATCAATACCTCGGCTAACTTACCTGTGTTTGTTGCTCAGGTGTTCGGGGCTTTTTCTTCTGATCCCTTCAGAGTCAGTAAATATTGCTACGGCACCGGAGAGACCTTCCTGTTCAGCTTCAACCCTGACTTCCAGGTAAGACTGTAATTACATTCAATACACTGTGGCTACAGGAACTCTGAGAAATGAATCATAAATGTATAAAACCAACTCTTTTAAAAAGCATTTTTATTTTTTTGCTGTAGAAATTGTGTTATGTTTTGTAAATTTGCACAGCTCCTGTGAGCGTGTCGTTGTTAATGTTTTATATTTAAACTTTCTGCAGCAATACACCTGGAGTGGTGAGAACTCCTACTTTATGAGCGGCAACTGGGAATCTCTGCACATTGGTGGAGGAGGGTGAGTTCTGATCCTATTGATTTCTTCAGTCAAACATATACGTGCTCAAAGGGTCGGCCATAGCCAATATGGTAGACAAGAGTTCAGGTGGAGCTCCTTGTGTAATTTTCTTAATCTCACTGATAATTTACAGACATTCACATACCAAATTAATTAGTTTTGTCTTTGATATTAGTTTTTACTTTTAGAAACCATGTTAACCTAAAATAGTAAACGGCAATTCATTTGAAACAGAATACCAGACGTCTACCTCATAACATTTGCTGACAGCAATGAGGAACACTTGTTCATGTTAACAAGCAGCTGTGGAGTGAAGCAGTTCTAGGAGGTGTCCAGGCAGCAGTATACTCTCCTAGACTTACAATCCACCTTTGCCTTAAAGCCTTTTTACATACTTGGAAATGAAGTGAAGTGAAATCTATGCATTTTCCAACCATCTGAAGAGCATTTTCCTAAATTATTGGTATTAATAAAACAGAAAATCTGTATTTTATTACTAAAAGCCAGACTTTAACCTGAACTTAATCTGAGATCAGAACTTCCATTATCCTTATTTTGTTTTCTATTTACACAACGAGCACCGGTAGTTAGTCTTGACTGCATCATATGCTTTTATTACAAAATATCCTCTGCACCATATAACACCTCATGTAGTAACAAAGCAGCTGAGAAACCCACAGAACAAGTTGCCTTCATAAACTTAAGTAACCAGTGATTATTCTACAAACTAAATCAACTCTGATAAAAGGTTATAAAATATTTTCCATCCCCTATTTGTGGTGCTCCCCTAGATGGATGGCACCCAAAAAAGCAGTGTGACATATAATAATAAAAACAACCATCTACAAAGTAAAAAAAAAAAATCCTTGTGTTTTTAGGGGTGGCTTTGCCCTGTGGCTGGATGCTGATCTGTACCATGGAGCAAGTTTTTCCTGCCCTACTTTCCACAACGCACCTCTGTCCACACACGAAGACTTCATTGTACAAGATGTCGAAGTCTGGACTGTCCGGAACTGAAGGACATCGAAGCTGTCCTGTCTGCTGTCACCTCTGCACCTGCAGATTAGTGCTCATACAGCACCAAGCCTATTGGACCGGTTCTTCAACCAAGGTTTCAGCTTTGTTAAGTTGGGACTGTTACAAACACAAGGCCACAGCAAGTCCTCTGATTCAGGTTCCCGCTGCTCTGAACAGGTGGACAATCTTCAACAGATTTATGCTAAGGTCAAAACATTACTGACAGTTTTAACACGTTCCCTGTTTACTATAAAGAGCATTGTCATACAAAGTTCAAACAAACTGTGCTGGGTGAAGAGTTTGATGTCACTGTAAAAATATTTTCTAGTGCTGATTATTTATTTTAATCTTATTTGATGTTGAAGAGTGATGATTGTTTAAATGAATTTATTTTATTGTATTTTTGTTAAGAATCTGTGGTTTTGTTTGTGTTTAGGTCTGCCTATTTGCTCAAGTTAGATGTTTTTCACCCTGCTGTATTAAGTCGTGACAAGACCCAAAAGAGCCTATCTGTGGTTCTATAAGAGGTTTGGTTTGGATCAAACCAGTTGGTATCAAAGTTACACTACAGATAGATATTTGTGGAAACAAAAGAGATAACTGGTGTTTGAAGAAGTGACCACAATAATTATTTTTCATTTTTTTTTAAGATAAAAGGAACTTTGTTTGCCACAACTGTGGCTGAATTTCTTTCTTTTTTTATTTTAGACATGTTCTTGTTTATTCCACATTCAATCAAACATAGTGTCAAAACAGTTTAACGACTTTATCATAAGAAACATTAAGCTGAGTCTGTTTAGTTTTGTTTAAGAGCGTTAATGCAGATGGTATGAATGACATGTTCTAGTCTTCTGGCTCAGCAGGGCTTTATGGAACCAGTTTTCTGGGAGCGTCTATAAAAAGGTTGTGTATTGGATGTGAGAGGTAATCAGGGTGTCTTTTCTGGTCACTGTAGGAGGTGTTCCTGTTATTGCACTTGATTTTTTTAATTGTACAATGCCGTTTTGATTTCTGTTTTACATTAGTGAACTTTAACTAGAATGAGGTGTTAAAAGTTATAACAGACTCAGTTTTTAGTTTCCTTAACAAGAGACGTTAGGACTTTTTCAAATTTTATTTGAAACGAATTTATATTTGATAACTCGTGTTTTTTACATTAACTGTAAATTTAGTAATGCTTTTGCTTTTTGAAACAATGTCTGAAACAATTAAGAAAAGTACATTTTCTGTGTGTGTCTGATTGTTTTTTTTGCGTATGTTTGTGAGGAAATCAAAACCCTATGTCAGGCGGTGCTGGCGCTGTCAACACATTTAACTTTTCAAAACCACATTAGAAAGCTGTTTACTCTGAATATTAAAAAAATATATATTTCTTTCTTAATTACGCCTTCTTTAAATCAGGGGACGCTGTCTTCTGCATTTTTGCTCCAATGCTTCTCGGTTCAGAAGAAGCCCCCACTATCAGATATAGATTAAACTTTTTAATTTGCTCAGGCATATTATTTATTAATTTTTCTTCTTTTTTTGGATTTCAAACTAGCACTTTTATGTCTGTTTTGCTGTAATTTTAAATGCATTTGCCTATGCACACACATGAATGTGTCTGAAAATGTCTGTTTGATTTTGCAGTTTTAAGCATTTTTAATTTGCATTTTTTTCTTTTGTTGGAAAAGCTAATAAAAAAGGGTTACACAAATAAAGTTTGACTTGACTTATTTATGTTCATAAAATAAACATTTTCATTTAGACTTCACCTCACTAGATGGCAGTAGTGCTCAACAGACGAAGAAGATCTACGGGTTTTCCGCTCGATGACATCAGTGATCGACGCAGTGGGTCTGAATTGATCATCGTCATGGCCGGTGTTCAGGCTGCACAGCCGTCTCAAGTTGATGTTTCTAAAACCAGCAGCGGTCAGGCTGACGGATATGACAAAAAGTGTATTTTCTGCAAAATTGTAAACAATGAGATGGGGACGGAACTTCTTCATAGCGTGAGATTTATTTGGTCGTTGTTGTTGCTAATTTAGCTAGCATTAGCATCATCATTCTGTAACACCTGTTTCATACTGGATTTGTAAAGTTATAGTTAAGGTTTAAGTTTGGGTTCGACTGTTTTAGCTAATTGTTACGCAAACAATATTATCTGACATGTGGCTTAATGTTGTGGATGTAGTTTCTGCTGTAATGTTTAAGGTGTGGCACCATCTCCTGGCTCACAAACATGTAAATAGAGCAAATTATGTTTTTAATTACACGTTGGTCATCTAAGCATATAGCCTTCTGAATGTAGGACTTTTTAATACTCGGGACATAATAAAACTGTATCTTCTTGTTGCAGGATGAAGATATTTCATGTTTCAGAGATATAAAACCTGGAGCTCCACATCATTTTCTGGTTGTTCCAACGAAACATGTTGGGAATTGTAAATCACTCAGCAAAGATCATTTGCCTTTGGGTGAGTGGATGAACTCCTGTTTACTGCAGAGGTCATCTTGTTCTGTTGTTGTTCAGTCATGTTTGCTAAACTCATGGATATAGCAAGATACTTTATGTTTATATAATCTCATTAATGTACAAGTATTATTTCTCTAGCAAATCATCTGAAAGGAGATGTTTTCCTTGTTTTTAGTGAATCGAATGATCGAAGTGGGGAAGGAGATGCTCCAAAAAAACAATGTAACAGATTTCACTGATGTCAGGTTGGCTTCATTTTGTGTTTATCATCTGTGGTGATGTAAGCTGCTGTGTTTCATTAGATATTTGTTTGTTTGTTTGTTTGTTTGTTTGTTTGTTTGTTTGTTTGTTTGCAGGTTTGGTTTCCACTGGCCTCCATTCTGCTCTGTCACACACTTGCACCTTCATGTTCTGGCTCCTGCCAGTCAAATGGGCTTCTTGTCCCGCCTCATCTACAGACTCAACTCTTATTGGTTTATCACAGTAAGCACTTTTTTTGTAGTGTTTAAGATTATAAAATAGATTTTTCTTCTCAGTTTAAGGTTTATGTGCAACTGACCTTAATTGTGAGCAACATCATTAGTGTCTTGGGATTTGTTTCATCACATTTAAAGGATCTTGAAATGAAATATTTCTTACAAGAACACTTGAGTTAAAATGCCAGTATGCTCCAGCCGAACCACGGAAAGCCACTCTGATTGTGACTGTTACATGATGAAAATTTTTTTGGCAGCATCGTATCTCATGTCCCTTCTTGTCACAACCTGCTGGGAGAATTTGTCAGAAGTTCATGGGTGTGTTTGTTTATGCTGAAAAGCACTTGGACGTAGGGCTGCACGATGTCGGGAAAACATGTGATGTGTGATGACAATAAGACCTGCGATAAACAAATACTTAAGTATACTGAACTTTGTACTTGGTTCCAGCAGAGGGCGCTGTCTACATTTTAAAATAGGTCCCTAATGTTTCATTCACACTGAATATAAAGGGGACCCAAACCTGATTTTTTTCCCCCCCCATGCAACCATATCAGATATTTTCCTGACAGTCTGAACACAACAAATCCGACCCAGTACTTTTTCTGTATGGTACTGAATCAGATTCATATCTGATGTTTTTTAAGACTTGCAATGTAAATGTAGCTTAAGTTTTCTTGGTGAAGTTAGTTCTTCTTGCATAAAAAAATATTTAAAATGTTACATTATTTAGCAAGCGTCTGACATGTCCTGTCTGCTGGATGAATACCTAAAATTTGAAGAGTGTTATGTTTTAGAAGTAAAATTTAGGACACTTTTTGATCAGGCATGCTAATCAGGTTACTAATTTGCAATCATTAGAACATTTTTGACAAAGCAAGTATGAAACATTGTGAAGTACATGTTGTCAAACAAGCACAACAGAATAAATCCTTGTTTGTTTTCCTTGTTTTGCTTCATTACTTTAAGATGATGTGATATAAATCAGTGTGTGGCCTTCAGATGAATTTAACTAAATGAGAATGTTAATGTGGAAAATATTTCACCCCTGAGCTAAAGCAGGAAATCTGATACTTATCTGTATTTATTACTGTTTTTCAGGCAGACCAGCTGATTGAGTATCTCAACTCAAAAGGAGACAACTGATCAGGCGCCGGCCTCTTTGTCCATCATTCAGATGCTCTGTTGGATGATGTGGATGTTAGTGTCTGTTTTGCCACAGCTATAGACAGTCTTTAGCCATATATCAGTAAAGGAAGGTGATCAATTTTATTATAAAACATTTTTCAAACTTAAAGCCAAGTAAAGTTTAAATGAAGACAAATTAAGTTTAAAATGTCACTCAAAAGCCCTAAAACTGAATTGTTGCATAATTTTACAAAGTAAATTAAAGCTTAAACTGTCTTGTTTAGTTATATATGGACCAAGGAGTAATTTATGTTGTTCTTATTAATTTCTACCAAACCCAAAAGATGGGTTAATTAAAGTACTTGTTGTACTCAGATAATTTTTATCAACATGAAGGCTCTTTGATTTCCTGTCATGCATGATTGCTTTCATTTATAAATCTCAGGTTCTGCATGTGAAACCAGAAAATATCAAATCAGGAGAAATATGTATGGCTCAATTCTGTATGTATTCGCAAAGTATTTGCAGATTGGCTAATTTTTGCAGCTTAGCTGAGATGGATTAAAGCATGAAGTACTGTATGGATTAAAGTATTCATAAGCTTATTTAAAAGGTGCTGCACTGAGTAATCCTCTGTACTACACAACAATAACTCAGCACTGAAATATAGTTATTAATGGGCATTACATGGTAGGTCATGTTAAAATAAGTAAAGTTTTGACTTGATATGGATATAACTGTGATGTAACCTTTTGCTTTGAATACCACTCTTCCTAAATCAAGTTCTTTACATTTTTTGTATATATTTTATTCTTTTTTAGTATGCACAAAACATATACAATGCTTGATTTTATTTTTCTGAACACAACCAAAATCAGAAAATGATCAACATGGTGATATAAATGGAAAAGACAGGATGAGCAAAGAAAACAAAGAACTGAAAAAACTGAGGATATAAAGTAGGTGAAATGTATTGTTCTCTGATTTTCTAACTGTGATTCCTGTATATGATTTATAAAATTCAAGGTGAAGGTTCCTTTAAAAAACAATTGTATTGGTTTTATTCTGATTATATTCCATCTTTTAACGCAGTATCAAAACATTTTATGGCATTGCCAAGCTTTGCTAATGTATATAAACAGAATGTATAAAATAGTACTTTATAGTGATGTGTAAAATATGCACTTTAAGTATTTCTTTAATTTAAAATAAATTTTGTGGTAAATTTTCTTGTCAGAGTATTTTTTAATATTTTCTGTAGAACCTGGTGTTTCACACTATTTCCCAGTTGTTGCACAAGGTTATATCATCTGAAGTCACACGGTGACACAGAGGATGTGGTTTCTTTATTTAGTACCATAAGGTGTATATAGTTTCTCATGGGAATTGAAAAATGTTTATAAGAATGCAGGAGTCTGTTTTTACATCTTCAAAGCAATATTTTACTTTAATCTGCATCTCTTCTCAGCAGTGGTGGACAAAGTACTCAACTCTAGTACTTGAGTAAAATTATTGATACTCAGGGTCAAATCTACTCCACTACAAGTAAAAGTTACTCCATCAAAAGTTTACTCAAGTGAAAGTACT
>JAUBOC010000050.1:14016700-14027069 GCA_032275365.1 Anablepsoides cearensis | reverse complement strand
ATTTATTTATAAATTATATTTAGTGTTGGATTTGTTATGTAAACAATTATTGGTTTAGATGATTGGTTTGTTACTAAGTACTGATTGCATGGCAGCAGGTATTAACCACTGAGTTTCTTCAAAATTTGCTGTCAGAATTATATAATTCTTTCAAAACAAAATGCTATAAAATACAGCTGTGAGTCTCTGTGGATAACTTACAGAATGAGTCAAACAAAACTCCCATTTATCTAATTTGCAAACAAATGACTATTGTTCTGAATTGATTATATATCACCCCCATCATATATCCAATCAAATGATACAGCTTGTTAAATATTACAGTGGCATTTATACTGTAGGGATGCACCAGTCCAATTGGTTCATTTCCAAAATTGATACAGATGTCTGAGGTTTAGTATTGGCTGATACCAATCCGACACCAAACAACATCTGAATTTACTTAAAAATGTATTTCATTTTTTTTTAACACAGACATAAATATACTAAATTACAAATTTATTAGATCACTGTGCACAAGTATAGCAATCTTACATAAACCAAGCTGTTGTAAAAACAGCAGAATAACGGTTGGTGTTGGAAAACAGGTCATTTCAAGACACACAAAATAAATCTTATAGTAAAAATATCTCTGGATGCATTTCTTTGATGCTTGGACTGTTTTTAGAAGCAGTACAGACCCAAATGTAAGTAAAAAACTGAAAAAAGTATATTAGGTTCCCTTTAAGAAATGCAAATCTCCAAGCTGCTATCCTCCATCTATAACAGTAGGGGGCAGTCTCACACCATAAAGCAGGGCTGCACGCCGATCATATGTTTGTTTCTATAAGTACATTATTTTAATGCTGTTATTTCACCAAATGTTCTATGGCATACAGAAACTAACATTTAAATAAAAATAAAATAAAAAATGTAAAACCTCACAACAGAGCAACTGGCAACTTTTCTCTTAAGTACTGTATTTTCCCTGATTTCCCGTTACATCCACACTCCAGTAAGCACTTTCTTCCACATATAACCACCTATGTAATATGACGGTGTTTGCACAAAATAAAACACAGCTGTTGAGTTTTTCTCTATCAGTGCAGCTGGTCCACAGCAAACCACAACCTATGCTTCTGAGCTGCTTTACAGGTTCGCTGGGCAAGCTGGCATTTCTAAAACAAAGTTTCTTATTGTTCACTGTTCTGTGCGTTAAGCAGAAAGTGAAGAAGTGCAGGTGTTGAACTGTAAAGGTGTAAACCACAACAGACTGCTGCGTCAGGGTTTGGTGCTCTCTATAATCACAGATTACAGGAGACTGAAGGTAGACGAGATAATCGTGCATCCTCTGCAGTGTTTGCATCTGTGTGAGTCAGGGAGCACATTTAAATATTCTGATGATTTTCTGTACATTTCTTTGTGGGAATGTGTGTGGTCTTGCCAATGAGTACATGTTTGTGTCATCGTGTTCACACATTTGTCTTTGCTACTCATCTCATGAATGCTCGACACCGTGCCTGTCAGACGGCTCTGCCAAAATAAACATTGGAGGCCAGGCGGGCAAGTCAGATATATGAATTATCTGTCTCTATGGTCTGCCAGCTGACCTTTGGGGTTTTTTGGACATTTGTGTGTGTGTATGTATGTATGTGTGTGTGTGTGTAAGCCCAGACACGGCCTTCCTCTTGGGTCTAATCTGGGGCTCCACAGGGAGGCTATCAGGTTTCTCTTGCCCCCCCTCCATGTAATCTGTGATAGAACAGTGGGGACTGTGTGTGTCTGCGTGCTTCGTGAGGGTAGGGGTCTGTATGTGTGTGTGTTTCTGTGTGATGACAGGTGGCACAAAGTCAGCAAAAGAAACCGTCTAGACCAGGTCGGAGCGCTTAAACTCTCCTTGATTTTTGTTTTTTAAAATATAAATGAAAGAAGGAAACGAATCAAGACGGATGATGCTGCGTCACTCCTCACAGTCATAAAGTGAACTAATTACTACATAAACAAGTGAAGCATGTAAGCCTATAAAGTGGGAGGAATGCGCTAGGGTTTTATTTCTTGTTTAGCAGTTGAATGTGTGTGTGTTTGTGTGTGTGTGTGTTTGTGCATGTCTTTTTATTGTTGTACAGATATATTTTGACATTAGAGCACCATTTTGCCTGGTCCATACAATGGAAAATGACATTTTTGGATAAATGATAGGTTTGGGAGTAAGCTGAGGTGGTTAGGTTTAGGGTAAGGGTTTATGGTGGGGCTGTAAGTGTGTAATAATTTATCCATACACTTAAATATCTGATGAAGACGATGAGACATGAAATAAGTCCGTGTCTAGTAACAAAATAAATATTTTAGTATTTATTAAATATATAGACACGATGAACTTCATTGAATTATTACAACATTTCATTTCCTGATACTGTATTGATTCTAAAAAGCCCTTTATTGATTTTATAATTAGATGTTGTAATAAGAAATAAGAAATACAAATGCTGTGGAGCCTTAAAGGGGATATCTCATGAGACTGCAACTAGTCAGACTACAGTTTTCAAAAGGAAGTATTTAGAATGTCCTGATGTTGGCAAACACGATCCTGCCATAAAATTAACTGTTTTTTTTTTAAATGTTAGAATTTTTTTCTAAGTCTGTTAATTTGATATGTTATTTATGTTGTAAATAACATGTTTATGAGATCTGTAAATCATCGCATTTAGTTTTATTTAGATTTTACATGTTAAAACTTTCAGAATTGGGTTTCTTTTTTTTTAATTGTTATATTTGTTAAAAAGTGCCTCAATTTCAATAATAATCTGAAGAAAACCTGTGTGACCCCCCTCATCCTTTTTTATTGGCAGGACAGATTTATTATCATGATCCATCCTTGACAGTTGCCATGGTGACCAAATATGCCATCACTGCCAATTCCCGCTCGTGGCCTGGGCAACAAGGCAAACAGGGATGTTAAAATCTGTCTCTGAGTTGAAACTGTTGCTGGCGGTAGT
Organism: Anablepsoides cearensis; assembly: GCA_032275365.1. Classification (NCBI taxonomy): domain Eukaryota; kingdom Metazoa; phylum Chordata; class Actinopteri; order Cyprinodontiformes; family Rivulidae; genus Anablepsoides; species Anablepsoides cearensis. The sequence continues at coordinate 14,024,094 of JAUBOC010000050.1, read as the reverse complement.
GGTTCGGAGAAGGTGCTACTGACAAATATGCAAACACATACATCATCTGCTGTTAATAGGCCTGAACCTGGAGCAGCCAAGTGATGACAGAGCAAGCAGCCAACCTGTTAGCTTAGATTCACTTTTTCCACCTTCACCTTAGCACAAAAGAAGCTCCAATAAGCTTTGCTAGCAGTGATTTCACTCTAATGCTGTAAAGTCTAGTGTTTATTTGAAGACATGAACAGAGAGAAACATGCATTTTATGTGTTCTAAGTAGAGCTAAAGCTGTAATTTGGACCAGATCAGCCTGTATAGAGAGGTCTCATAATTGCTTTCAGATTAAATCTGTTCTGTTTTTGTTGTCCGTTGAATTAACTAAACATATCCTGCCATTCAGTTTCGTGTATGGAGGGGTGTCAAACTCATTTTCACAGAGGGCCACAAGTTTTATGGTGGCCCTCAAAGGGCCAGTTGTAATTGATTTTAATATTTTGTGTTTAACTTTGTCTAAACACAAAATGTCACGTTCCTCGTCTCTTTGCTAAGACTAAGCAATGCTAATAAATAGAGGTGCAATGATACAGAAAATTCACGATTCGGTTCGATACTTTAGTCTCACGGTTCAATATTTTTTTGATACAAAAAAAGAGAAATTTCCATGCCCTTTTTAACTTGTAATTTATTGAAATTAGTAATAAACATTTGTTTAACCTCAAAAGTACATTTTTTAAACCCAATTTTGCTGAAAAAGCAAGTTTCTCAGTGGATCTTAACTCGAAAATGCAGTCCAGGTGGAGTAGTCAAACACAGATCCACTGATCCTTCAACACAGAGCATCTTCAGAAGACAAGTTGATAAAATTTTTTTAAAAATCTGTATTATTCGATACAAGTGTGTATTGAACCTAAAGCTCTGTTCGATATGGGTACATGTATTGTTGCACCCCTACTAATAAACAATAACTGAGCTTTACATGGTTTTTTATGCATTGAAACAGTGTTTTAACACATCCTCTTTTAAACACTTAAAATAATATGTGTACAGCTGTGACATAAATAATACACAAACACCATTAAAAGTAAGGTTTTACTCACTGTTGGGGTAAGTAGCTGCCATCTTTACTTCCTAACTCTGCCACTTTCCCACAGGAGGGGCGTTCCAGTTTAAACTTACAACTTGTAAGTGGGAAGTTTCCACTTCCCACTACAACTGAGCCACAGCAAAAGTAGATAAAAAACTTCAGCTAAATGGAGATTTTACATGTCCAGTTGCAGCGGCTGCAAAATAGTTTCGAACCCTCCATCAAGCCGTCATTTTGCGGGCAAACATTGAATGCATGATGGAAGATGTAGTTTATGGTCATTGCTTGTTTAAAAGCAGGATATGCTTGTTTTAGGCCTTTTATATGTCTTTGAAGCTCTCACAGGCCACTTAAATTGCCATGGCAGGCCACAGTTAGCCTGCAGGCAGTGCGTTTTACACGTGATCTATGGTAATAAATATTGGTCTGACGTACCTAATAACTGTTTCACTTTTTGTCAGATACTGCGAGGAGATGATTCCAGTTCATCCTTGCCTACGGCTCATCAGCAACTGTGAGCAGCCACTGTCCAGCCACACTTCACGACGCCTGATCACTATGGAGAAAATCAAAGAGCCACAGGTATGTGCCCAAGATTGGTGAAAGAAATTGCATCAGTTTAAAAAATGACTGAAACAAATACACATGGGACAATAATGTCAAAGATTTTCTACCTGTAGTGTGAGGATTTGACCTGTCGTCAAAGAAATCTTTGCCTGTGCCCATTCAGGTTTAAAGCTGTATTTTACTGGTAGCATTACTGTTCAAATTATTTTCAAATGCACAGTAACACTTTCTGCAAAAAAGTTAAGTTCTCAGATGAACCAGTTTGATTTAGATGGCATTTGCTATACATCCATGCTGACTAACAATACACATGTAAATAATTGGATTTGCAAAGAGCTGGCAGATGTAGAACAAGCACCTGAGGGTGTTAGTGGTGTTGTATGATCTGTGGTGTTAATTATCAACAGTTAATTATCAACAGTATGTGTGTGTGCGTGCGTAGCACAGATGCATGCATGTAAAGCGAGAACATGGGTGTCTGTGTTTTCTTTAAGGCACTCATTGCATCTTCTAAAGATCTTACTTGGTTACATATACTTATGTTCTGTGTACACGTATGTGTTTATTTTTTTACATGTCATCCCAGTGGAAGTGATGGTGTCTACGTCTTTAGTAAATCCTCACCATCTGGCTGTGATTGACTCATTTCTTTTATACCGGAGCCCTAAATGGCTTAATCACACGTCGTATGGAAAACAATCCATCTTTAGATCTGACATCCATTCCACTTCAAAACCCCAAATTGCTCCCATAAACAGCACTGTTTCACACACACAATCTTATCTGACTAGTATCTATCTCAGGTTGCATTTTTCTCTTTTCCAAATAGGTTTTAAACTACCCTTAGCTGCACTCTTTAATCGGGGTTCACAGCTTTTTAAATGTTTGTTTGCTTTGAACTTGAACTAGGCGTAAGAAAGGTTCCTATCAAAAGTTGAGTTGCCCCACCAAAATCCAAGATGGCTACCACCATTTATTTATATGGAAATGAGACAGTCCTCTCATTTGAGTAAACTATATTTATTTATAGTTTTTATAGTGCCTAAAATTAGATGTAGTAGGTAGTGCTGTCCTAAGTGATTAATCTAACGATTATTTTTACGATTATTCGATTAGTCTAATGACTAATTTTATTGATTCATTAACGATTAGTTTTTGTTGGTCGATTACTATAAAGACTAATTTATGAAAAATAAATATCAAAATCTTTTATAATTGAAATTCTTGTATTTATTTGTTTTTTTTATGTGAAATATCAAAAATGTAAAAAAAAAAAAAAAAAAGATTCAAGCAGCAAAGCAAAACAGTTTCAAATAAGTCGCCAGTGACCAGAAAGGAAAGTTAAATTAAATAATTCAAGGAAAATAAATGTAGTGCAATCTTAGCAACGCAATCCGAAAATCAAGAAATGTGCTCCAAGTCACTCTCAGGAGGATTAGGGCCACAAACTATTATTTTTATAGTCGACTAATTACTGCTAATTTTTTTCGATTAGTCGACTAATCGGATCATACGTTAATTGAATATAAAACCTACAGCTTGTCGCGCCAGAATGCAGCTGCTATTATATAACAATTGTTAGATTTTAGCTATATGCTAACTAAAAATAATTGCCGTGGAAGGCAAGTTCTGCCTTGCAGATATTGCATTGCACAGGTGTTTCTTTCATTTTCTTAAAATGATCCCACACTTTTGAGCTCTGTTGTCAGGTAGCCATGATACCAGAGCCTGTCTGTATAATGTCTTGTGACGTCCACAGCCTGCCCCTGTTACCACTACTGTGCACGTGTGTCAAAGACAGAAAGACAGATGCTGCAGTGGAAGGTGTCAAAGCAGTAACAAAGTAAAAACAAAACGACTAATGGACTACTAAATTAGTTGTCAATTATTTTAATAGTCGATTAGTCATCGATTAATCGACTAATCGTAGCAGCCCTAGTAGTAGGCAAAGCCATTATTGGCCACCCTCTGGCTTCATCGTTTCACCTGGTGGTGGATAAAATTGCTCCCTCTGCTCACCAGCATCTGTCACTCTGTGCCACCTCGGACAACAAAAAAAAAAAAAAAAAAACTGTTGTTTAACTCCTACCCACTTGAATATCTTGCACCACAACATTTAGGTTTACTTTTATTACCTGTAGATTTCCAGTCCAGAAAAACACACATTTCACAAAATACAAATATTTACTCTTCAAATCCTTCAGCAGCAAAAGGACATCTGTGTACGGCTTATTGCGATCACATGGAAGAGCTTTTCCTCTACTGTGCAAAGATAAAACAACCTTTCAGGTCTGATGGTGTATTTATTTTTGAGCAAGTGTAATCAAGACTTAACTTAAAAATATCTGGTTGTAGTGTGTAGAGGAAATCTGCTGTTTAAATCTTGTCTTTTAACGATATGACAGAGCACTGTAACATCAGCTGTTTGAGACAGGAGCTTTTCACATTTTTTTATTGAAATTTTTCTTCTGACCTCTTAGTCTTCAAATACATCTGAACTGTTCCCCCATGTAAAGACTAAATGGCTCTGTCAATGAGCTTTCCAGCAGCCCTAACTCGCCTCTCCTCCTCAGCTGCTTTGAAGAGCAGAGTGTGGAGTCTTCAGAAGCCTAACAAAAATGTGATAAAAAATAAAAATGCATTAAAACAAAGACAAGGAGGAAAACACTAACCTGTGCCTTTGTTTAAACATTAAGCTAAACTGAGGCAGCACCAGCATGAACAGTAGATCTGCACATGGACTCTGCTCCTTCCTGTCTGTTGACCAATAGGAGAGGAGCTGTTCCAAGAAGGACCGCCCACCTTGTTTACAAAGATTCTTTATAGATTAATGTTAACTTAGAAAATCATATACTTCAATTGTTAATTTGGCAAAATTTACAAACATGCAACAGAAAAGTTGTCAGTTGCCTTTTATATGTTTAATTTATATAATTATTATCACATGTGTAAATGAAAACTGCAGTGTTTTCTTCCAGTGTAGCTACATGCTGAAGACAAACAGGCAGCACTTTCAACCACAAAGGTTAAGTGTGTTAACATATACATGTTTCTGTGGACAGGAATTGGACGGTCCTGCTCATCTGTCAGACGGCCTCTACCAGGGACACAACACCTTCAGAGAGAAGTATTTCAGTGGACAGAACAAAAAGTCTGGCAAAGAAGACACAAGATCAGATGTTGATGGAAAATAAATTTTCTTAAAGGCCTTAAGAAAAACTTTCTTACTTTTTTAGGTTGTCAATAAGATTTTAAATATTTCTTAGTTCATTTAGATTAGAAATGATCTTAAAACATAATGTTGTTTTTTTTTACTTTGTGAATAAAATCCATTTAAAATGCAGATGTTTTAAGTGCTTTTTTCTGAAAACACATAATAGTTTTAATGTTTAGCTGCTCTTAAGATTTTTTTTATCAACTTTTACTCTTATAACAGGGATGCCCAAACATTTTCCCCAAGAAGGTCAAAATGAAAATCTATCCGAGCCTGTGGGCTAAATGCAGTAATATAATACATGAAATACAAATACATTTTAAGTAAAGTTCTTCATTATAACGATTAAGGTAGCAGCCGGTGGGGTGGACCACTTTTGTTTTAGTCTGTGGAGAAAGTCTGCCATATGCTCAAGCAGCAAAGGCTTATGGGACATTTTATAAATTGATAAAATATGATTTTTGTTTGTGGCCTTATATAGTGTGCAAATCTACATGTGTGGTTAAACCTAATCTAAATATCTTTTGTTACTTGTATTTCATGTTTAATCTTAATATATCAAAGACAAAGTCAGCACCATGAGTGAAAACTGTCTGCACTACATCCCCTTTTATAGTCATTGGGCCAATGGATGAAATTTCATTTTATTTTATTTTACTTTTTGGGTGCCAAATGTCATCAAAGGTTTCATTTAGTGCATGTTGCCTTATCTGTATATATTAAAATGCCTCTGACATGCATATAATTCCAAAAACAAAAAGTCAAACAAACATCTTTATATTAAAGAAACTTTGCATATTACACATGATTTTACCCATTTTGTCATGTAACTGACATATTTTCTTTTGAACTTGGCTCAGCCAAAGTGAAACAGGAAGTGACAAAACCCTGGTGTTTGTTTATTGAAACATTGTTCTTTGAACTTTGACTCTTCATCTCTCTGATAGGGAATCAACATAATAATCAGAAACATCAGATTCTTTACAGTCTGGGTTGTCAGCTGTTGTAGCAACGCTCTGTTCACATGCAGACATTCCCCTTTGTCATCACCTCCTGTTCACATGCAAATATCTCAACTGTTCATATGAGCAGCATGAATGTTATACTTTTTAATGCAATATTATCTTTCCAAAACTACATTTATATTTATTAGAGAAAAATGTCACAGGCACATTAAGAAAAACATGCTGTAAATTAGGGATGATATCTATATCAGCTTGTACAGATTGTCTGTAAATTCCACAGATTTCGCCCCATTTTACAGGTATACTGACGTATAAAGAAAAATCTCATGGAAGTTTCAAAAACTCAGCTTGAAATTAATTTTACATTTCAGAGTATAAAAAAACTCCTCCTAACACAGCAGTGTTGTTGTGCCATAAAATCAATGCTTTTCTGTCAGTTTGCATCCTCTGAGCCCCCCTCCCCCCTGGGCTTATATCAATGTGAGAGTAATGTTGATTTTTCAGATCAGTGCACAGGTAAACATTCGCAAGTGTTGACGTGTTTATCATGGGCTACTAATTTGCCAAATAGACAGATTTACTCGTACATAGTTCAAGAATATCCAATTTTTTTTATTTTTGTTATATTTAAAACAATAGCAGAAGCACATTCTGTTTTATTCATTTAAATATAAAATTATGCGTGTGTGTTTTTGGACATGGGTACTGTAGCACCCTCTGCACCCCTATGTCCCACAGCTCTGCCTACAAGACTGCAGAGACGTTTAAAGCCACCTTTGATTCCTTTAAAGGCTTCTTCCAAAGTGAAAATGAGTGGAGGGGGCATCCACAAAAAAAAAAACATACAAACAAATAAAAACATTTCCAATGATGGTCCTGCTTCAGTCCTGAGAAGCAGCTCCCTGTTTAGACACAAAGATAAAGGGTGTCCCACCTCTCCACACTACTACAGTTACTCAGCAGCGTTTGTTGTTTTCATGCCGCCGGCCTCATTAATCATCTCCAGAGAGTGACGGCGCAGGCGATCGAATGCATCACCCCGTCGCTCTGTTTATCACTTGGACCTCTGCCTTTCCACCACACTTCCTCCTTCTCCCTACTTCACAGGGGGAACTTCGAGCCTCCGTCACAAGCTGTTCGGCTCACCATCACTTGTGGTGGGTGTTGTTTACGGTTCCCACAGTGCCCCTTTGTTGATGCCTCATCATCGTCATCACCATCCTGCAAAATCTAATGACACCACAAGGCAGATTTTGTTTTTGCCCTTTCTTTACTTCCATCGATGCCTCCTCTCTCACTCCTCCTGATGTGTTGCTGATCAAGCTGCAGCAGAGACAGTAGTCCTAATGCAGCTGCTTCGTGTTACTGGGTTTGTGTAGGGCTGTGCTGTGCTGCCACCATGCAGTGATAAAACAAGTTGTCCAGAGTGTTCAGTCTCCACTGATGCAGGCTATAATTAGAGAGAGGGAATGTGTGTTTGTGATAGTCCTTTACACACACTGTAATACTATCCAGACTTTGAGGAAATTCTGTCTCTGAATGTGTTTATACTTGTGAGCTTTGCTTTGGTTTTATTTTGCATGCT
>JAUBOC010000050.1:13975686-13986198 GCA_032275365.1 Anablepsoides cearensis | reverse complement strand
GACAGACAGACAGACAGACAGACAGACAGACATACGCGACTGAAAACATTACCTCCTCCCTTGGCGGAGGTAATAAAACTAGGAATAGAATCACAGGTATTTTTTTATTAAACAGGATAGTTGATCAAAAATGAATAAATCAATATTCATATGATGGAACAAACATTTATTGAGATTATGTCTTTAAAAAATAATTGAAGAAACCTGAAAACAACAACGACAAAATGATTTATGTGTGTGGTCATTATATGCTCTGAGGTTTGAGATTACCTTTGCCTGAATAGCAATGAGTTTTTCTGGGTGGGTGCAAAAATCCTAGAAAATTCAGGAAGTGTGTAAAAACTGGCAGCAGCTTGTCGTTATTGTAGCACTTCCTGGTTAATGGTGTATGAAGACGCTTTGATCGCCTTTCAGAGCCTCAAGCCACCATCAGCGAAAAGCAGGAAGTAGAAAAATATGTTGAGGCTAAGCTAATGACTTGCTAATTATCGAAAACACTCTTTTTGTATTGTGGTTATCTGTAAAATGAGTTTAAATAAGGCTCTGTGGTTTTTTCCAGGCAGATTGACTGTGAATGATTTAAACTCTGTTAAGGACGTGCGACTCAGCCTGACGGTTTTTGATCTTTTTTTTATTTTTTATTTGCGTGTGTGTCAAAACCTGTTGTTAGAGCTTTGAGTAACAGTTTAGTTTTTTGTATCAGTGAATCTAAACAACAGTGTTGCAAGTTTAGGTTTCCGTGCTTTAATTATTTTTCCATAAGAGCATTAATGTCTTATCAGACTTCTTATCATCCGCTGTTTAGCTGGAACGTTATGGTCACACTTGAACCAAACTCTTGCCAGGCAAAACACAAACATGTTTGAACCTAAACCTCAGCGGTTCAGTAAGGAAATAATACTAAGGAGGGGAGGAAAAAAAACTCCAATATGTATTTTTTATTAATAAATATGACGTATTTGACTCAAGCTCATGCATTCTTTCACTTCAGCCTGCTGCCAAACAACAGGTTAAATGAATCCAAAGCATAAATCCATGAAACCACGTGCCATTTAACTGGCCTTAACATCGTGGCTCAGCACCAGGCACTCATTATTATTTATTAATTTCTTCTTAATTCCCCAAATGTTTAGCAGATGTTGCACATGCCTCATTCTTTTAGAGAGGAGAGGTGAAGCAATGGTAGTGGTACCTAACATGTGCGGGAACACCCCCACCTTCCCTTCCTCCACTAGTTCCTGATGTGGCTGAGTGGTCAGAGCGTCCATCTTCTATTCAGATGGATGTTGAAGTATCCCTGGGCAAGGCACCGAACCTTTCACTGTTTGTGTCCCTTCAGTGTATGAAAGAGATGTAACACACTGATTAGTCTCTAATGATTTTTACAGATTAGAGGGATATAGAGTGCTGTGTGAGTGGGTATACTGTATATCAGTATATACTGTATATCAGAGTAAAGCACTGGTTGGATAAAAATATACTATATAACAGTCTATTTGCTTAGTGGAAGTTGCTGCAACGATGCTGCCTGTTTTAGTTTATTTCAAGGTGCACGTCCATCTGTAATTTCTGGAACATCTGTGATCGTGTGAGTCAGAACTTGTAATGACCATGATTCATGCTGGACTTTGATTTTGATCTGCTTTTATATGTTGTAGGAATTTAAAAAAAATTAATAGAAATTATAGAGCAAAATGTTTAAATTATGGTTTAAAGATTATATGTCTGCTCTTAAAATCAGAAATGGCAGTTACAAAAAGTCATTACATTGTTTGATTAATATATAAGCAAATTTGATTTCAGTCATCTTTAACCTTTCCACCCACAAGTCCTAAACTCACATAATGCTGAAAACAAGACAGAATAAATGGAAAAAATAGAAAATTAACAATTTTTGAAATCCTGTCAATATAAGGAACAGAAGGTATAAAAAATATTGTAGAAGCAAAAGCTTTTTTTTTACTATCGTCTACTTACACAGCATTATCAAAATCACAAAGCAGCATCTTTAATCTCAGATGAATTCTGTGAACAAACTAATAAACGACAAACAATCATGATCAAACAAGCTGATTACAAGCTGTCTAAAGATTACTTTAAATGCTTTTGAGAAAATTGAACAGACAAACATCTGTCCGCTTGAAAAAAATAACTGAAGTTTGAATGAATCCATCTGGCAGTCCATTTCCGTGCTCATATGAAACAAGGAAGAAAGAAAAAAACACATTAAAGTCACATAGGGCACTTCCTACACAAACATACAAAGCTACAGTCAAAGTACAGGACCGTCATAATGACAAACTTTGACCACATTAATAGGACAGAACACAAGAGAGGCCACAACAGTCCAAACCGCCGCTGTTTATAAAGACCTCTCTGTTTTCTCCTACACTAAAGCTGAACACCGCTTCTGTACTGGGGGCCATTTGAAGTCTTTAATTAGTTTTTAATGGTATAGAGTGAGGTGGATTTTAAGGACTACACATGTGGTTTTATGGGTATTTGCCTATCCAGTAGTTTGTGTGCTATATTAAGCCAAACCAGATGCACCTAACCCATAGTCTCTTTCTTGTTCCGCATAATGATAGTAATAAACAGGTGCTCCGAAATATCTTCGCTCTCCTAGAGCAGTCTGCTTCCCCACATTGTTGCAGCACTTTAACTCATCCTTTAGTGAGGCCTGTGAGGGTTTGTGGAAGTGTTTTCAGTTTGTACGAGGGAAGCGGGAGGCTATGACTCAAGTTGTGAGACGCATCATATTGATTTGTAATGTGGTGAATGTGGCTTCAGCTCTGCTCGTATGCAGATGCACGTCCACTCGTCTGGCAGCAGACACCTCCATCTTACTGGAACTTTTTGGCTGTGGTGGTTAGCGGTCACTCAGTCACAGCACAATAACTGTGAAATGAAAGACTTTTCCAAGTTTGAAGGCACAGCATAACAATAGCTATACGTGTCCAAACATTTCCAGAGCTTTTGTGAGGCCGTATTTACTGTAGGTACAATGTTAATGCAAAACAAATGCACATTACTGACTTTGTTAACAAAGCTAATGTCCAAGAATGGCTACATTTTTTTTTCTTTTTACCAGTACCAACTATTAACTGGAAACGTAAGATTCAAACTACAAATTCTAAAAAATGCTGGTTCATGAGTTTCAATAATCCACAGACAACAGTGTTTGAACAAAATGTTTTTAATAATTTTACTACATTATACAGCCTTGTATGCTCTGGGTACATACACTGTAAGTATTAGGTATGTAACTGCTATGTATTTGTTTATAATCAGGTATCAGATACCTTAAAAACATGCTGTGATGTATTTTGTTATTTTAGCTTAACGTTTAGTTTTAATTCAGTTATTTTCTCTACAATTACAATATTAAGACTTTTCTTTACCTCAACATTATGAATCAGTTCACTGCTCTTCTGGCTGGACGGAGGTCATTCTACTTCCTGAGTTGCAGTAACCCCAATTTTATAGTGCAAAAAAAAAAAAAAATTACTTGCAAGGTAAAGAGTTATGTGGGCTAATAGAACCTGTGTATAAAGTATGTCAACCTGTTGAATGTTTTGCTCTCTCTTTCACTCATGAATACTTGTTTAATTCTTTTTGGTGGAACTAATAGTTAAAAATGAATACAAATACTTTTGTAAGAAATATCAACTAAAATATTTGCTCATTTTGTTTCTCTATTTTTCATCAAAGTCTGTTCCGTTTTTTTCTGTCTTTTTCTTTCTCTGATATAATGAGGCCAGCTGTCTGTACTTTAATAGACTAGTTAGTAGAATAGTGGAGACTTAATTGCAGGTCAACTGTAGACCCTGTTTGCAAGCTGCAGGCCTGGCTTCGTGGGAGTTTAATCCAGCAATAAAACATAAAGGAAATAGGACACTCTTTTTTTTCTATAGTGTTCAAATCGACACCACAGAATTTCTGGGATTTTATTGCCGCATTTATGATTGCAGTTATTTACACAAATGCTTTCATAAGATTTATTATTGAATATGTTAAACATTTGCAAAGACATATTAGTTTGTCTTGCATGCTTTTTTTAATTCACTTTCCTGCACAAAATTTTGGTCCATACAGATTTTATTAAACATACTGTGTGTAATAAAAAAAGAGATTTCACACTGTCCATGGGTGGTGTGTGACACTAGCTTTCAGCAGCACACAGGTGCATTGGAAATGATCACTCAAGTCTCTAAACAAGGAAAAAACTTGTGCACTGATTTTAATTGTAATTCTTAGAGGGAACAGTGTGTGAGGGTGATGCTTTTACAACAGGATGTGTTTCCTTTTTGTGTAATTCTTGCACACAAATATGAGTAACAGGCCTTGAGTGGGTTCAAAAACAAAAGCATTAAAAAACCCTTTAAAAAATGTATCTGCTTCAGTTAAAATTAAACAATAAAAAATTACAATCAGTTAATGCGTTCAGTTAAAGGTCGTAAACGAGCACGGATCGTGATGAAATCTGCGCTTTGATTTGAGCTCCGCTGCTGAGGCTTGTCTGGTGTTTATCTGTGCCGAGTCGTCAGGGTGGTTGCAGTGGCTTTGGGCTCATTTTGTTGTTTTCCTTCGGCTCTGGCATGGCTTTGGCCACGTTTGATGGTTGATTGAACATGAAAACACTCGGGCCACATTCTGTGAGGAAGCCGTGAAACCGGCTGCCTGCCTTCCACCGTGTCCTTGAGTCTAGATTGACGGTGGTGGACAGACAGATGATCTCCTAGACCTCAGCACTCTAAGCCTCACAATTCCATGTTGACAACCAGTAGGGGAGTGTTGAGTAGCAAATGGACACGTTTCAGGAAACTTAGAGCCTTTTTAAACATTTAGAGTGCTGCCTCATTCAGTAGTGAGTCAGTTGCCAGTTGCCCATCTCTGGTGTAAAAAACATCCAGTTGAAGGGCTGAGATAAAGTTGGTACTCTGGTTTTCTTTCCACAGACCAAAAACATACATGTTAGGCTAATTAATAACTCTAGGTAGGTGTGTGACTGGTTGTTTGTTTCTATGTTTTTCTTGTGATAGACTTGCAACCTCTTCAGCTTTACAGAGTGACTGCTGGACATGAGCATCAGTGACCTCTGTGACCCTGAATGAACCTGAAAACCTTTTCTGAAGAAGCAGGTAAAGATAATGGATTGATGAAGGACTCCATTTTAGAACTGGTTTCAGTTTGTTTACCTGGGATCCTGTTGATTGCTATCTACTGCAGGTGAGATACTGACTGCTGATAACGCCACAAAACCTCCAATCTATATTTACTGAGCGCTCACTAACATCAGTGGTGATTTCTGCTGTGTAAGAGCCAACGCATAATGGAAAACAAAATTCTCTGTAGTTTCAACAGGTTTTATTTTATTTATTTATTTATTTTTTTTTTTTGTGGTGTACTAAATTAGCTCATTAGGTAGTCAAAAACAGAGTTGTGATTTCTGGCCCAAACCTGAGCCAGAAGTTTGAGTTGGGTCAGCCCGAAATTATCTGCTTGATGGGCCAGGTTCAAGCTTCTTGTGCAGCTTTACACATCAAACGGCACAAAGGAAAATAAAGAATGCACAACAAATAATTGTGTTAATCACTGTAAAAGAGGAGGAAGCAGTAAATTTACTATGTTGGATGAGGAAAGGAAAACAATTCAGATGTTAAGACTGAAAATAGTACTGCTGGTGCAGTTGTTCAGTGCCCCACCCCTGCTTTGCTCTAAGAGAATGATGCATTGACCCGCAACAAGCAACCTAATGGAGCTGGAAAGTATTAAACAAAAGCTAAAAATAGGAGAATTCACTATACAAATCTACAAAAATAAAGCTTAATAATATAACATGCCAGGTTTGCTTCAGGTTTGGGCCTCTTTGTCAGGTTGGATCGAACACAACGTTGATGGGCTCAGGTCAGGTTGGATTATTTAGGACTAAGTAAAAGCATATTGTCTTTGTGCAGGTCAGAGTTTTTATTGTTTGAATACATTGTATTAGTTTATGAGGAAAAACACGAGAGTAATGTGTCTTATGTTTAACTTATGTATCTTATTTTTGCTGTTATTTTTCCTTTAGAACATTTATTTACTCGTTAGATTCTTTTTGATCTCATAATTCTGTCTTATCACTATCTTATTTTAATTAAGTCAGCCAATACAAAAATAAAACGAAACAATAAAAGAGTTGTGCAAGTGTGCACACACCCTAAAATTAGAAATTTGTTGAAGTGCCTTTTGATTTAATTACCATTTTCATTCAAGTTGGGACCACACCTGCTATTAATTAAAATGGTTCTGGTCAACCTGGTATCAAGTTCAGCTGTCCCAGCAGGATTTTCCCAGTATTTACTCAGTTGTGTCCTACAGCGACATCTATTGTACACAGAACGTTCACAAAGCATCAAAAAAGATCTCTTTGTTAAAAGGAATCAGTCAGGAAAAGGATCCAATTTCCCAACCATCAGAGATCCAATGGACCACAGGGAAGACAGTCATCAAGAAGTGGAAAAAATATGGAACAACACTGACATTACCGAGAACTGGATGTCCCTCCAAAAGTGATGAAAAAATGAGACAGAAATTGGTCAGGGAGGCAGCCAAGAGGCCTACAGCAGCACCGAAGGAGCTGCAGTTAGAACTTTCTGACTGGCTGTGTTCTAAATTTGACAACAAATTTGACAGACTTCTTTGTTCTCCATATGTCTAGACTATAGAGTGCAGACATGATTAAATATTACAAAAAAATCCATCAAACCTCCTAAAGGCCTGGGGGAAAATCTGTTCTGGTTTGATGAAATTAAAGCTGAACTTTCCAGCAACAGTTCTAGAATGCATTTTCAGCAGGTGTAGGAACACAACCGTGGATCAACAAAAGAATGAATTTAATGAACAGTTCCAAAACAGTTCCAAAAACCTGTTTATTTTCACATAGAACATTTAGATGTCTGCTACAAGGCTAAAAATCAGAAGTTTCCATCTTTAAAATGGAATTGATGCAACAATACCTTTAAAAAAATACTGGAAAAAGAATAAAGCTTTGGAATGTCCTAGACCAGCTAAACTCTACAGCGGACCACAGTTACTCAAAGCCAACAATTCAGGGGCTAGACATCAGGGTTGTGGGTGGGCATGGGATAATGGTAGGAGAAACACTGAATTATGTAAAAGAACATTATGCTGATAAATATAAGGTGGGTTAGACTGGAGTCACTGCAGTGGACCGTATGTGGAAGCATGGCCCACCAATTGAATAGTCTAGACCTAATTTTGCTAGAACATCTATGTAGTGATCTGAAAAAAAAACAAATATTTGTGAATCATATCATTCTGCTCAAAGTTTTAGCTTTTAATTTTTTTATAATTTTCACAACTTTTTTGTTGAATTGTACAGCATAAAGGTTTTCACATCATTGCTTATTTTTTATCTTCACCTGACTAGAAGAAAAGTTTTGAATTTTATGTTTTTTTTTTTCAGAAAAGGCAGGCTCTCTAATCTGAAGTGCCACTTTTCATTTTGTCCTGTAATAAAAATAACTAGAGGGGCGAAAAAAATTAATCACCTTTAATTTGACAGTGACATCCAAACCAGACTTCTAACTTTGATTATAATTTGCTAGACTAAACTTCACTTTGCAGCCAGCTGTTGGAGAAAAGTCCAGACACCCCTGAGATGACCCCCATAATTTATGAAAAAAGAAGTATTAATAGCTTCAAATTGCACCCAAATGGCTATCATGCAGGCAAAGCAGAAAAACCTGTTTGTTTTTTTTCTTTTCATTGAAATCGTTAGCAAAGATTGGAACAATTTCTTGGATTGGGTTCAGAGGTGTTGCAGTGTGTTAAAACAAGGATTGTATGTGTGTGTGTGTGTGTGTGTGTGTGTGTGTGTTCACTCTAAAGGGAGAAGGAGGGAAGATGAGCGTCTGTATATATGTTTTTCTTTAACTCATGCTGAAGTTTTATCTGCAGATGTTGTCCATCTATTGTAACAGGCTGATAACAGAATTTTAACAGCAGAACAAAACCTTCGATTAGTTCAGCTCAGTTTTAAGACTTTTTTAATGGCAACACAAAATGAAGCAAAAGAAGGACACATTTTTTAAAGTTATGGCTAAAAACTTCACTCTAAGCAACATGATCTCCCCTTTTCTCCACAATAACAATGAGTTGTTTTATTTCTGCCATGTTTTACATCAGTTTCAGTGAGCTCTGCTAGGCTTCAAAGTGAAGTTAGAAAGGAATCTTTGAAGTTTAAGAGAGTTGGGCTATTAAAACTCTTGAAACAGTGGAGCAGACTCCAGTAATATTTTACACAGAAGATCAGTAGAGAGAGAGAGAAAAAAAACTGTAAACATTCCTTCTAATATTTTTTTTGGCAAGGACAGATTTTTCTCTGGCTGCGGGTTGATGTTCTGTTATAAACATGCTTATAAGTGCGATTGTGTTTTAGTTCAGATCTTGTACTGCTCCTGTGTGGACCCTTAGCCTTTCGTGATGAGCAGAAGTAAGATGGATGATACCCCGAAAACTACAATTTCCTGCTCTAATCCCAGCTGGAGGCAAACAATAGGGAGATTCAGTGGTGTGTGTGTTTTTGTGTGTGCTACTAAAGACTTTAGGTGCTTTTAAAGGTTTTGCTTTAGCTTTTAGTTTTCAGATTGCAACTGAGTTTTAAACATGGGGTCTGAACTCCCAAACGTAACTTTAAAATTGTAAAAAAAAGAGACTTTGAATTTGAACAATAGGCCATTAAAGGATTCAATAGGTTGTATTCTTTCAATTGAATCCTCTTTTGACCAGCTAGGTTCTTCTATAGTCTCTTCAGAGCTCAAAATGTTTGGGAAGCGCCTCATGTCCAGCCCACGGTGCATGTGATTGACTGACAGATAAGCTGATTGATAAGCTTCATTCTGACACCACATCTGTGTAGCCAATCAAGTTACCTTTTGTTGGATATGCAGCCTTTGGGGGGTGAGGACATTGTGTGGAGATAGAAAATGAAACTTACAGAAGTTTCTGATGTTGCAGCCATTTTCTCCCCCTAGTGGTGACAACAGTGGAGATGAAAAATATGTTTTTTCAAAGAACTTTACTCATTCATGTCAAATAAAACTTTCTTATTGCTTCTTTTCTCCGAGTCTCTCCAGGTTGAATTAGCTGGCTGAACTTGCTGTTTAAGAGGAAATGTATTTGTTACAAGTGGTTTGAGTTCTTCAAGACAAGAAAGAGTGCTTTTTGTGCCCATCATGCTTTTGTTCTGGCCGCCATTTTGGATTGCTTTTGGTCAGAAAAGAAAAGTAGGCAAAAAACATTTATTTTATGCTGCTGGTGGTTTTATAAGCTGTAGGGGTTGTAATGCTTTAATAAAAATAAGGATTTATCCAGTCTTTGTTGCTGCTTTAAAGCCAGCATTGACCATGAACTACATTTCACATAATGCATATTGATTATTTTAACCTTGAAATGATGGCATCTCATTACTAGGTGCGTGTGCACAGGGTTTACAGTAAAAGTAGCTAGTTAGCCAACAGTTGAGGAAATTTCCTATTTAAAATCTTCATTTCGATGCATTTTTTCCAGCTACATTTGCTAAGGCCTATTGGGAAGGACAAATTTCCCACTTACATGTTGTAAGTTTAAACTTGAAGTCTCTGTTGAAAAGTGAGAAAGTTCAAAATCCAAGATGGCAGCTATCTATCAAAACTCAATAGAGAATAAAACCCTCTTACATTTACTTTTAATAATATTTCTGTATTATTTATTTCACATTTAATCAGTCATACAAGTAGCACTTTTCAGTGTTTAGAAGAGGACATATTAAAATGCTGTTTCTATGCTAGCTCATCATTAGCTCATCAGTCTAATCAGAATCCAAACTGAGGTCGCCCAATAAGGTTTCTACAACAGGTACTATATTAATTGTTCATTAATTGTTTAATTAACAATCCTCTTAAACCTTTGAAGTGCAATTTGTCAATCTTGTCAAGATTTGCAGGTTTTAAAATTGACTCAAAGTGTAAAGCTGTTTAAAACTCTGCCAAAATAACCCACATGCTCTACCATCCTACCTGATCTGATTGATAAGTTAGCATTTTTGGCTAGGTGAAGGGTACAAGATGTTCAGTCTTGACATTGCCTAATGCCAGTAGTCTGGACTGGGGATTTCATGCTTTGCAAGGAGGCGTAAAAGCAGCACAAAAGCATTGATCTGTGAAATGAATAAACAGCCATTAGCCTCTCCCTCATGGTGGTTTTCAGACTTGATGATACAGTTATCTCACCATCCAGTGCATTGGCATCACCTACAGTTGTGGTCAAAAGTTTACATACACTTGTAAAGAAACATAATGTTATGGCTGTCTTGTGTTTTCAATAAGTTCTACAACTCTTATTTTTCTGTGATAGAGTGATCGGAACACATACATGTTTGTCACAAAAAACCGTCATAAAATTTGGTTCTTTCATAAATTTATTATGGGTCTGCTGAAAATGTCACCAAGTCTGCTGGGTCAAAAATAT
>JAUBOC010000050.1:13906851-13924922 GCA_032275365.1 Anablepsoides cearensis | reverse complement strand
AGCTTAAATACAGGGAAACACAGGTGAGTGGCATGAGGCTGATTAAGGTTCTGTGATGGGAGGGGTGAAACAATGAGAAGGTAAATTGACTGGTGGCAGAAAAACATGACATGACTTGGATAAAGACAGAACATGGACGTGATTCATTACACGTAGCTTTATATTTTGGTCCATCTGATGTTATTTTTAATTATTATAAATGATTGATTTTTGATTACTCAGTACTTGAGTAGCCTTTTCACCAAATATATTTTTTTTTTACTTTTACTTGAGTCATTTCTTAGATGGCTACGTTTTATTTTTACTTGAGTAAAAATAGGTTGAAGTAGTGCTACTGTTACTTAAGTACAATTTTTATGTACTCTACCCACCTTGTTGGTTCTGTCTAAAGGCCTTTCTGCACAGCCTGGCATAGGTTCAAACCCAAGTTGAGTGTTTTTCCATTCGCCTTTATGGCTCAATTCTAGGCCAATTTCTGGATCCATGAGACCCGTGGTTCTATTTGGGCCGAGCTGCTCATCTCAATCTGACATCAACTACTGTTGCCTATTAGCTCACTGGCCGAGGGTGTCGCTTCACACAGATTACATAAATTTTACTTGAATCATTTGCAATGATTGTAATGATTTTTTCATTATGAACAGACTAACATTAGCTTACCATCCTCTGTTGCTTTACCTCTTGTCATTATTCTACTGTAGTGTCGCAATTAAATGAAATACTTAAAATATATTTTAAATTATATGATCCCCGCCCTCTGAATCTGGTCTCATACACTTTTAACACAAGGGTCTGTAATCCACTTTGGTTTTGGCCCCACACACTCAGATTAGATAGCTTTAACTGATCATTTTTCCAAGTACTTTGTACTGCATTTTAGACATGGATTACTGGAAATAACTTCATAAAGTACTACTTCAAAAACCTAAACTATCATTTTAAACAGTTTGTTTTTGTTGGATTATGTTTGTTGCAAAAATTGTCACATGCAATGTTCCTTTTGTTGTTGTTTTTGTTTGCTTTGTTTAAACATCTTTATTCAGGTATCTTTTTTTACTTTCTCCAACTTGAAACACGTGCTTTCCTTACATTTGAGCCCATTAATACGGTCAACAGCCACCCCCCTCAGTCTTTGTCGTTGACCTTCTGTCTTCATGGTGGATGCACAGCTAAAGAGCCAGGGTCACTGCTCCTGACAAGCTGCCTTCATTGATCTGTTGGCTGGACACATTGACAGGGATTTGGTTACTGTCAGCGGCGTGGTACTATAGTGAACAACCCAAACCAACACACACACACACACAAAAAGAAAAAAAAAACAGCAGCGTGTGTGTGTGAATGGAAACACACATCTGAATCTCAAAGGGACATTGTTTTTAGGACTCTCCTCTGACAGCTGTGACCCACACACACACAGAGCTCGGAGGACATGAATAAACAAGCCTGAGGTTTGATCCTGATTTGTCCAAATTCTACCTGCATGAAAGGGATTGTTCAGTTATTGGATGTGGGGTTGTGTGGCTATGATTAGTATTTTACCTGCAGCAGATAAGTAAGATCACAGTTTGAAGAATCAGTGGAAAATGTCACAGTAAAGTTGAGCTAAACATTGCTAATAACATGTCTTCTTGCCATCCTATTCTTTAAAAATATTTTTAAAAAGCTTATCATACATTGTACAGCATTTGGATACTACGTTTCTCCCCTGTGAATCTTATCCCTGTGATAAAAGATCTTCTTTTCCAACTGAGTCTGGGTGGCTTTGCTTCATCCTGCAGCTCAACCTCTCTCACATGAACAGACTGAGGAATGGTTGAAAAACTTGTCTTGTCTCTGTAAACTCCCAGCCGTCACATCTTCACTGCAAAAACTGTCTTTCTAACCAAGTTTTAAAATCTTATAGCCAGAAAGTCTTTTTGATCTGGTTTTGAGACTGATTTATTAAATAAGAACTGATTGTGTAAGAATAATAATCTTGTTTTCAGAATGTGTAAGATTATTTGTCTTGTTAGCTTGAAAATTTGACTTAGATTAAGTCAAAAATTTCTGCCAATGGAGTAAGAAAATTTTACTTGGTAAGATTTGAGTCAAATTTTCAAGCTAACAAGACAAATATCTGACACATTTTGAAAACAAGACTAATATTCTCACACAATAAGTTCTTGTTTCATAAATCAGTCTCAAAACAAGATCAAATATGTTTTTTGGCTGGATATAAGATTTTAAAACATTTTTTGCAGTGTTGTCACCACAGATCGAAATGATGGGTCCAGTGAGGAACCAAAGGTCAAAGTTAAAGTGCTTAATTTATGTGTTTTGTACATTTTAATGTGTAGTTATGTGTAATAATACATAGTTTGTATCATTAAATACCCCAGGCTGTAACATCACTGTTACCTCTCAATGCGGAAGAAGAAAAAAATGTTGATTTTAGCGTCATGTTAAATTGACTGCATTTATACAACAGTGTTTGCATAAAGTATTACTGTGTTTTAGACATTGAAGTTGCATTCATACTCTAATCTCATCAGTCTGGTCAGATATAAACACTATTTATCCAAACAGATTATTCAAAGAGCTAACAAATCAAATTTATTTATATAGCACACTTGCAAACAACCGTCATTGGTCAAAGTGCTGCACACAAAACAATTAAAAACATGACCATAAAAAATATCAACCCTCGTGTTGTATTAAAATCCAATGAGTATAAACGTGTCTTAAGAGACTTGTAAACACCCAGAGCTGAATCCTGTCTTACATGTAGTGGCAATTAAACCTGATCACCTCTGTGGACCAGACTACACCCGCCTGGACCAGCCTGGACCAGCCTGGACCAGCCTGGACCAGCCTGGACCTCAGGACAGCTAAAAGCAAATGAGTAAGGAATCTGAAAGGAATAAGCATGCAGGAAGTCAGATAGTAAAATTGGTATAAAACGCTGAAATAAATGTTAAACAAAAAGGTGATGAAGGAAAGTGAGCGCACAACAAGTAAAATATTGTCCGTTCGTTTTCTTCCGCTTATCCGGGATTAGGTCGCGGGGGCAGCAGCCTAAGCAGAGAGACCCAGACTTCCCTCTCCCCAGCCCTTTGGGCCAGCTTGTCTGGGGGAATCCCAAGTTGTTCCAAGGCCAGCCAAGAAACATAGTCCCTCCAGCGTGTCCATCATTTTCTGCTTTGGAGTTGTTTACCACCCTGATCCAGACTATCTGATAAATATATTAAACCTGTGAATTTAATTGAACTTAGCCAAACAATCCACAGGAGAAGTCAGAACTACATATTATGATCAGGCGCATCCATCATAGGTTTCAACACACCAAAGGTTCACTCCATCAAAGCTTATAAACTTGAAACAAAGTTAATCATGCAACACCCTCTGATTTCTGTCCCTATAAACTTCACATGCTCTGCTGAGTCAAACACCCCTTAATCCAGTTTTAAGGTTTCAATCTAGACCAACAAATAGACTAAAAAAACTACATTTTGCAGCAGCTTTCACATCAGCCATATGTACAACATCCATTTTATTGTTTGTTCATACATCTTGATTGTATAAGTATTACTATAAGTAACTGTAAAGTTGTCTTGATTCAACATCAGCAGATATATTGGAGGAAAATAACCTGAGATGTCCTTGAAGAATGGAGTTAAGTTTCCAGTGCACCTGTAGGGTTCAATATGACGTGTGCTCTTCAGTATGCCTGTCAAGCACCACTCATGGGTGGCATAGCCGTGGGAAGCTGTGGTTCCCCGTCCTGTGCACATTCCTGTTCTTTAATGCACACATGAACACACACACACACACACAGAGACTCCCCCAGCCCGCCCACCTGGGCTGGATGACCCCCTAAACAGCTCCAATTACCAGGCACTGACAGACAGACAGATTAGGTCTGAACATGGGGCTTGCACAGACAGACAGACAGAAAAAAAACTGACAAAAAAAAGCTACATGACTGCCTTTACCAGTCAGTGAAGGAGGGGTGAGGGATAGAAGAAGAAAAGGAGTAATCTCATAAGATCCATGTCATTAATTACATCGTGTTTATATGAGCCCTCAACAGACCGAACCACAGTTTGTGCTTCCAACATGACTGATGTTCCCATTTCCCTCCTCGGACCTTTGTGAGCACAAAAAGATACAAGCAGGTATAAAAATAAAAAAATACATTTTCTACAGTAAAGCAACTAGCTTTACCCAGGAGATACTAATGATTGTATCATGTGTTTCTGGTTACAAGTTAAACAGCCAAGACTGTGAGAAAAAACACAACTTTTCAGTTTGCTTCACACAGAGTTGTTACTACACATTTGTGTACATAAACTACATCGCAAGACTGGTGTCATGCAATTTGCTTTGTCATAATAAAGTGTCTCGGGCTACGTTCACACTGCAGGTCTTAATGATCAATTCTGATTTTTTGCTCAAATTTAAGATTTTGTGTAGATGTTATGATGATATTTGAAATGTGACTTCCATCAGACTCCAGAGTGAACTCTCTGCAGCGCTGCTGTGACCCCTGGGACATCACATTCAGTTTGCTGTTTAGAGAAGTAAATATGGATGCTGCATGTGTGTACCGATTCTGAGGTTGTGCAATCAGAGCAGATTAAATAAATAACATGCCTGTTTAGTTCAGTGTTTATATTTGAACCTGCCTCTGAACGGCTACAGAGATGCTGCATCGTATTTTAGAAACGAGTGCGACATGCTCAAAGTGAAACTAACTAAAATATTGATCCCATAACTTTAGTATTGATACAGCCTGACATTAGTGTCATGTTGCTGTGGATTCTCAGTCACCCAGGACATGAAAAATTAAAAGATCAAAGTTGAAGCAACTGGACTTCTGGAGATGTGCGGAGCTACAAGATTTAAAAACATCAGATACTGTATGTATCTGATTTAGTACCACAAAAGTCGGGTGTGTCATATTCAGATTTTCCTGAAAACGTTGATATGGGTCACATAGGGACAAAAAATATAAATCTGATTTGTGTTGTGATTGTAGCCTTATTTACATACAAGTTTGGCCAAAGTTTTCTTTTGTTTTATCACGATTTGGTTTGTCAGGTTGCCAAATTCGCCCAAAGTTGTTTCACATTTCTCGCACTAGTTGACTCATGTATGTTTAAAGTAAGTTCCAAACAAAACCCTGCATCTCCCACAGGAGAACTGAGAACCCTTGGAAACATTTAAAGAAATTATGTAAATTCCTGTACTTCCCGTTCAAAATTTTGTCCCCATTCATCGTAGCCCTGAAAGATACAGGCTTCACACTCATTTACAAATTAATCATGTAACAAATTGACTTTGAACACCAGCCTAAATAAAACAAATATATATATTGTTTTATTGCTGCACGCCACCTGACCAGCAGCCTTGTTTCTGCTGCAGCAAAGGTAAACTCAGACACTTCACCACAGTGACTGAGGTGTTTTTTGGATGATTTATTAGTCAGAAAATGTCTGCATGCTTTCTGTGTTTGGGCCTTTTTGGTCAGCACAGTGTTTTCTTCCTTGAAAACCAGTGGTCACTGTGGATTTAAATCCCAATCAAGCCAGTGTTTACACAGTAGTAGACGAGGTGATGACAGAGCACACTGTGTGGGAGAGAAACTGGTGCTCTCTGAAGAATGTTTGAGAAACAAATTTAAAACAGTCAGTTTATTTTTGGAGAGCTTTTACATAATACAGCTGACCCTGCTTGTCCTGACAAAAT
The DNA here is from genome assembly GCA_032275365.1 of Anablepsoides cearensis. NCBI lineage: Eukaryota > Metazoa > Chordata > Actinopteri > Cyprinodontiformes > Rivulidae > Anablepsoides > Anablepsoides cearensis. The sequence goes on along the minus strand of JAUBOC010000050.1, from coordinate 13,919,195 downwards.
GAACTATTTTTAATAAATTACAAGGCTTATTTATCTATTGTTTTGCACCTTAACCTTCTAGTGTTCTCAGTCACTGCATCCTAATCACAGGACCACATAGAGATGAACCAAAAAAAAAACATTCACACCTAGAGTATGTACCTATATGTTTTTCCTTTGTGCCTGTTAGTAAAATATCTCATGAACCAGTGGACAGATTTTAATAAAACTCTCAAAGTAATCAGTAGATGTTCATCTTGTCAGAGTTCCTTTTTCATTCTGTTCTCCATTAACTGTTTTAATTTTCAGGGTGAGTCTGAGAGGGTGCTGTCTCTGCTGGGTGGGGGTCCCAGCCCAGCTGTTCCTCGGGACCCCTGGTTGCTGTGTGGGTATTTAAGGCTGAACTGAGTCACAACTCGTCATTGGATTGTTTGAACCTCGTTTGGTGACTTCAACCTTATTTGATGTAAATCTTCTAGTGTCCCAAAGAAGAAAAGAAAGGTTGAAGTTATCAAGAATTAGACTGATCCTAACGCCAGGAGAGTCAAACTGACAATGAATCGGCTGTGCTCTACTCAGCCTCTGATTTTAATACATTTCAGTTGAAGATCCCGTAATGATCCCTTCCCAATACAAGTCAGAGAAGTCAGCTGCTCTGCATACCTGCTCTCTGAACTCATCCAAACAGTAGCCTGGTAAAAAACAGCCCCTTGTTCTACGCTTTGCTTCGTACAGAGGGTCTGGACTCTCTACAATTGATTGATGATTGCTTGATGGAGGCATGGCCTCTGTTGAGGTTTAAAATGATTGGATCTGATTTACCCAATCGCTAACATTTGGCCGTGACGCATGCAATGCGCCAGCTCAACCGTGAAGGAGGCTAAGCTAAGAAGCTAACCAGAAATTGTGTGCCCTGTAAACCATCCCCTACTGAGAGGAGAGAAGTACCGAGCCGAACCAGAGGGCTGTACATGAGAGCTGTAAGCTTTGTGAGACAATTTTAATTTAATTTGGAAGCTTTGTCAACATGAACTGGCTTCGTTCACTTTCTCCGCTGCCATTGCTAAACTACAGGCAGACTAAAACAGCGCAGAAAATTGACGTCATCATTCGCAACTCCTCCTTCTGTTCGCTGACTGGCCTGGTTAAAAATTTACCGGAGAAATACAAGTTATTGGGCCTCATGCAAGAACATATTCGTATTCTTATTCTAAATTTCTCTTACTTTTGTTCATATGAAGGGTAGGAGCATGCCACGTCAGATTCAACAAACTCTTCCATCTTCAGGAAAAGTGTGTAAATGAGCAGCGTAAACTGATGAATGCGTATCAGGTGCTCGTGCACGGGGAGAGCAGATTAGCATAATTACCAACCCAAAAACCACATATAAGAAAACGTCATATAAGGCTACATTTTCTGGCCCACATACCAGGAAGTGTCCATTCATAAAGGAAATCTCAAAGTAAAAAAGAAGAACTTTACGAGTTCGGAGATTAAAGTTCTGCTCTCGGAGATCCAGATAAAAAAAATTTATTTCTAGCAGCGTCAGCTGTGGAATTAAAAGATCTGCTTTAAAGCCGAGGAATGAAATGTTTATGTCGTGACTCCTGTGGGTCGTACAGTCACAGAAACAAAAAATCTAAATCATATTCATCTTCCTCTAGCCTTGCTCGTTTTCCTTTTTTCAAATATTTTTAATTTAAGTGTAAACAACTGTGTTGCATATCATTTGTTCAGAAGAAGAGCAGTCCCCCTGGCCGTCTCCCCCCTCCCGACCATCGCAAGCGGTGTCAGATGCAGTTTTGAAGAAAAGCATTTTAAAATGTCTCCAAACTTCAATTACTGCATAAGTTTGTTTTTAGTTTGAGATCTTCATATTAATATTGTAGTGGTATACAACAGCATTCGTAGCCAATTTAATTTAATCTAACCAATTTATGTTGTTAGTTACATTTAAATTTTAATTAAAAATCAAACAGAACAGTCTATTGTCAACATAATTATGGAGTGTGATTTATTTTCAACTCGAAATATCTTCAAACTAATGAAATATAAAGTTATAAGTGAAGAAAACCCATGTGGATAACAGCAGGCTGACTGCAAGTAAAATATGCGACAGGTCTGGACCACTCGTGAGTTTTGTTCTTGCATGAGGCCCAATGTGAGAAAGCTCAGATGGAGCAGAGAAGGGAGATTAGAAACAAAAGTAAAAGTAATTCCAAACATGTAATCTGAAGCCAAAGAGCATAAGGAAAGCTTTTTTAATATTTACATGAGAGAGTAAAAAAAAAGAAAATCAATTACCAACAAAAAATGTAAAAAGTATTTACTTTACTCATGCACTTTAGTCCTCCATACGTTCTCAAAGTGCATTTCTGAGCACCCAGATATCTTCATCAGATGAATCAGACTGTCAGCAGCCTTCACCCAGTGAGTTTTTACTGCTTATCTGGAAAATAAATATTCTTGCGTGACAACAGGACATTTCCAGGCAGTAACAGCTGCTGTGGTCCTTTATGTCACGTAGATGTATAAAATAAATATCATCACTTTGGTCATTCTGTGAGCACAAGTGTGAGAACACGTTTTAATCGCAGAATCTCCAACTATCTGACACATTGAAAAACAGGATGGAGATAAAGTTCACACACATTTTCTAATCATTCCCAGGTGTTCATGTGGGGAAAACAAGTCTAAAAATAAAATGTCAGGAAGACGAGACAAACATTTTCCAGGACTGAATAAACCCACTGTTACAACCTGACTCCAAACGCAGCTTGTTCACCTTCTCCATCTGTAGCAAAGATAGTTCATAAAACATAAAGTAGCATCAAATTATTAGAAATAACACAACTTTTATTTGTGTTGTTTTCTGTTTTAACTCCCAACCATCTTTGTTATTGATTAAAAATATATCCTCCCATTTAAAATGCGAGTGACTTCATGTGAGGTCTTGTTTTCTGTTCTGTTTGTTTTCTTACAAGGATGCACCTAGTAGAGAAACATTTGAACTTCCATATAAAATTACAGCCAGCCACTGATGTGCAAAGGCAGGGTTTTAAAAGCAGTTCAGAATAACCGTGAGGTGTTTTTTTAGGGCTGTCTGGCCAAGAAAGTTTGGCTCAGCGTAGCTTCTGATTAGAACCACATTTTCTGTGCTAAGTGTAAGATCGAATGAAGCTAAAAAAAAAAAAAAAGATGAGAGGAAGTGAGAGGACAGCGGACTTGAAAGAACAGAAAGAACAGAAGGCAGAAGGAGAAATGAAGGACTAAGGGGGGGGGGGGGGTAAGATAGAGGAGGATCAAATTTGTGTAAGTATGTCAGGGAGCCCCTTGAATAAGTTCAACAAGCAGATTTCTCTCAGGAGGTCATTGGATCCAGATGAGAGCTTCCTCCGTGTGTCCAGCTCGGGTTCGATCAGCAGGAAAAGCTTCAGGCACAGCAGGAGGGAGGTGATGCTTCTGACAAAAATAACTAAATAAAACCAGTCTTTTTTTTTTTTTTTTTCGATTTTGCCCTTTTATGTTTTACTGTTGAATTTATTGACAAATTGACAGGATTAGAGAAACAACCTGTAAACTGGAAGGACCTCAACACACTGCAGCTGTTCCTGTATCTTTATGTCATTCCTCTCTGTAACTGCAACCAGATAAAGATTTAATGACAATACAAAATTAAATTACACATATTTACTGTCTGACTGATGGTTGATAATACTGTATTATACTGTATATTGTTTATTAAAAAATAAAAAGATAAATGATTTAACAAAGTAGACAAAAGCTTCAATCCTGAATTGACAATTTTTTCATACATATTTTTACTGGACATTAAAGGAAATCAATAATATGTAAGGACAAACTAATATCTTTCTAGCTACATGCCAGCTGTTTATTCATTACTAATATCTGATAATAAGATTAAGTGTTATGTAGTGAAGAGTAAAGTTAGACCTGACCTAGAATATTTTAATAATATTATGAAGACAACAGAAAATTTTGGGTTTGTTTACAGACTCTGTGACACTGTTCGAGGTCATAGCCTGCAAGATGTGGTTGTTTTGATTCTGATAATATGACAATGTGTGTATAAAACAATTGTTTTTTTTTTTTTTATTAGAGCAGCTGAAACTTTAAAGCAGACTGGAAGGACAAAGGTTGCAATGCAATGATTGGTTTTAGTGCACAATAAATGACCCTAGTTAGTATTTACCTGATCTCTCTGTGAAGCAGTTTTTCCACTACAACTGCATTTATGTTTTCCATTTTTAAAATATGTCAATACATATACCTTTATTGCCCACAATGATTCATGAACTTGTTTTTGACATCTGGTCAAGCATACAACACAAAACCAATTAAAATGTACTAACAGCTTAAAAACATAAAAACATCTGAAAAGACAACAGTTTATCATGTGAGGCTATCTTTAAATGATTTTGATGATTTAGCGTCCTTCTAGTAGGCAACCTATGACCTATGATTGAGGCAGGTGTTGTCAACAAAAAATTGTGGTCCTGTCCATCATTTAATTTGCCCATCCCTGATACAGATTTATATTTTGTATTGACATTTTTTCATCTTAATTTTGTCATTAACCGTAAGTGAGGTAAATAAGTTCTTGAGTTAATATTATTGTGAAATTCAGGCGTTATTTTGAAAGAGTTTCTTCTTGTAAAGCCTTGATCTTAGTAAAAGAAAGGATTGAGTTCAGTCACAGAAGCACAAATTAATAGGCTTTCGATTCACTAGAAATAAATCAGCTCAAATGTAAACAAAATCTTTATTTTTGTATTTTCCTTGTTGATTGTTTTTTATGACATTTTTACAGAAAAAAGATATTTGTTCAATTCACACAGTTTTGCACATGTCCTTTATTTTTCCAAGAGCGCTTCAGTAATGACCCGGATAATGGATCTGCTGCCGTAAGAGGAGCGAACAAATGACTTTTTGTTTCCATTTTTCTTCCTTAGAGGAACCATCAGTCTTCTTAATTATGAAAACCATTTCATAATTAGCTTAATCATGCATAACTCAAGTAACAAGTTAGAACTTGTACATGATTCGACCAAATAAACTTTTTCATAATATTCATAAATTAAATCCTAAAATGGAAAAATAATGATGATAATATAGTGACAAAAAAAACAAAAAGTTTACGTATCAGAAGATAAAATATACACAAACTGACTGAGAAGCATTTTTTTGTTTTGTTTTGTTCCGTAGAGTATTTTCAGGTTACTTTTCAGACATGTTTATTTTTTAGGAGAGGTTTTCCCCTTCGAGTGCTCAAAAAGTAAAAGTGGACCTGCAGCACAAAAACAACTTTTGTAAATAATTATTGCTTCTTTGGTGGATGACTCAGACTTTTCTACCACTTTGTAACAACAACACCCATCCTAGCTGTCATCACAACCAAAATCCTCCTGTCATCCTGTTCTTGTGGTGTTACAACAACAATCTGCTGATTACAGCTGTTTTAGTTACACTTGGCATGAACAACAAGCAAGTTTCTTTTATTCTTCATAAAGAGGGAAAAAAAACTTTTCAGTTTCATTTTGTTTAAATCTACAAAATAAAATGAAGCTCACATAACAGCAAACAATGGAACATTACAAACATACAAATTCTTCTCCTTTTCTTGTACTTTTTTAGAAATGTAATCATGCGTTTTGGTCACATATCTAAAGAGGAACATCTCAGAGCATCTATGTAGAAATGAAGACAACTAAAAAAATACTAGGAGCCGAAAATCAAAACGTATTGAGAATGTGTTTGAGGCATGGACGGTTCTGAATGTGGCTCAGATATTGTGTTTTTAAGTTTTCTTTTGCCTTTTTTTTTCATGAATTTAATTGTGCCTGTAAAACACATGAAACAAAATGGTCAAAACAAACAAGGGAAAATATTGGATGTTCTTTTAGTGTTCCTTTGAATAAACAGGTAATGTTTTATTGTGACAGACAGCAGTTTAGTTACAGACTGAAAACTGCTGCTTGCTTTTCTGATTATCTCTTCTATGAGTATCTTAATCCTCTTTTTGTCACTTCTTTCACACTAACAGCAGTAAATTGTCCTCCGTAAAGGGACATACAATCGTCAGTGTTATACGAGACCATGTTCTGATTTCCATCTTTTATGTTTCTTATCTAAAGGAGGAGAAATAATGTGTTTATAGACTGCACTTAGAGAGTTTAATTGAAGGTGAGTGTTAGCATCTGAGCTCAACTCCAGGCATGTGCACGTCCCCAAGGACTCGTGGAGTGCCACACCCACTTCTTAGGCTTTGTTTCAGCTGCTTTGCATGTCTACAACAAACCACTACATCTGGTTTTACTTCAGGTTTTGTTTATGGTTTGAAAACAGGGAAAAAAGTGGGGCTTCAGTAGAACAAATCACTACACTGAGTTTTTAATCCTGGTTCTGACAAACTAAAGAAGTGTGACTGGTGAAAAGAGTGGAATAAAAGGATGCATAAACATGTATACATGCATATACTGTATGTATATTTAGCTACAGATGGGTAGGATTTCCCAGCACAAAGATTTAAAAATCAGGACTTTCTTTAGCAGATTGGTTTAAGGGAGTGTCTTTACTCTATCCCTATTTTTTAGCTCTCATTAAATGGGGCACCAGACTGAATCAATCACTCAATAACAGAATAAACTGCATTTTGTTGGAAATCAACTGCTTAGATGTTTTCACTCTTAAGTGAAGGGTACATTCATCCATTACAAACTCTTCCTTAATACATATTACTAAAAATAGACACGGTATTTAGACAAATCTAATCTAATGTAAATCTAATCCATTACCTTTTGCTGGCATTATTTAGAGTTGTCAGTAATTGGGTACACTAATTGGGTGGCACCTTGTGACTACTATTATGTAATGCTGTGAATTCTCCAACATTATCTTGTTGTTTTTATAACAATAACAATAAACTACTAAAATGAACAAATCAACATCAAACAAAAAATGAACACAACAATGAAAAAACATAAACTTCATCAACAAAATCCAACATCCCAATTAAAGCTAATTATGCAAAATTTTAACAAGGAAAATATTTCAGACTTTAAATACACAGATGAAAATTTATATGGTAGCAGCAGAGAATAATCTTTTATAAAATTTAATTGTTGCATTTTATGAATTCATTGATTTGGAAAAATATTTTTCTTCACACCCTGAAAAAAGGAAAGTTTGAGCGACATGTCATTTTAAAAAAACTCTTGCATTTTATCTATTCTTGTAGTCCCTGAATGATAATTTGTGCAAATGTAAAAAAAGAAAAATAATTAATAAATAAATAAATAAATAAATAAATAAATAAATAAATAAATAAATAAATAAATAAATAAATAAATAAATAAATATCCTAATACAGTATCACCTCTCAACTAACACATAAAAGAAGACTCAGGTTTTTAGGTCATGAAACGGTGTGTTTATAATTTAAGATTAAATGACACTCTTTTGAGGACAGTAACATGTACATTTTAACAGATTGACAAAGAGGAGTGAAGGAAGCTATCAATGTTAATTGGGAAAAATAACATTAAAAGGGGACATATGCACAATCAAATTTTTTTAGCCATTAAATTCATTTTGTTGTGTACTTGGAGTCTGTAGGTTTGGGTCATGTTTTTAAACCCATTCAGTTTTCTTTATTTTCTGTTATGTTTTCTGAACTATTACGTCAAATTATTTGCAACAGAACTGCCAGATCAGGTCTGGACTTACGAACTACACTTTCTTTGTTTTTTCCTCATTCATTTTTGTTTTTTTTTTTTTTTCCTCTAGCTCTGGGTCAGACTCTGGCTCCGACAAGTAAGGCTGGATGGACAAGTTTTCCCTTGTTGGCATCTTTTAATTCATTTGTAAATAAAAAGTTTCTGCGCTGCTTTAAATAGTTGTAAATCCCCCAATCGAACTGGAGTGAACCGGTCTGGAAGCTGGGGGCGAGGTGTGAAGCGCCTCCTTTGGATTTAAAGAAAGAGCCTCAAAACAAATTGATCTGAGACACACCTCAGAAAAGTGGTGAAAGAGGGACTTGTGGAGTTACAAGGAGGAATTAATTTTGTTCTAACTACAACTTGTAGACCTGAAGTTTCCAAACTATTATCTTCACAAAAGACACCTGTTGGATGAGAGGTGAAACATTGTCTGGATAACTGAGAATCTATGCCAACACATTGTCAAGTTTTGTTTGTATTAAGGCTGCAAAACTGACAAAACAATCGTAAGGAAATAAAGTTTCAAGTGATTTATTTCATCCCAGCTGTAGGAGTATCTAACTGTTTCTGCCTCCTGATCTAGAAATGAGAGCTACCCCAGCCAACGTGGGGTGGATATTGTATTTCCTAATCAGATCAGGTTTTCATCATAAGGTTTGCCAATCGTCGATGTAGCTCACAGAATTTTGGGGACGATTGGCAGCAGCTGCAGCTGATTCTACTGATGAGCTCCAGGACCTAAAAGGCTGTTGCAGTGATTTGTTCATCCCTGGAACAATTCATATGGTAGTTCTCAGCATTTGTGTACTTCCCTTTATATCTTGTGTTCTTCTAGTTTACCTGCACTTTCCTGGAACAGTCATTGCCTCTGTGTGTTACCTCATTAACCAGGAACTCCACCAATAACCAATCCACACCTGCCTTCAAACCTATGGACTCTTTACCCTCCTCTCCACCTAGAACCAATAAGAAAAAAACATGTTTACCTTTGTATGCATGATGATTATGTCCGTCTTTTGCAGATACTTTCCGGCTAGTTCTGTACATATTGTAAAAATGCACTTACCTTTTTGTGTCAACCCTTTTGGGTGTTTACCTGCAGCATGACCCTCAAAAATCTGTACATTTCTGAAGAAAATCCAAACTACTCACACAGGGGGTTGTATGTGGACTGTGGGCAGCAGGGGAAAATAACATGATGTGGAGAAAACAGCACCTGCAACACAAAGAAGCAGGGAGAGGAGGATGAACTTATTTTTTGCGTCATATGGTTATTTAAGCTTATTTATTGGGAGGGTTAAAGTCCTACTGCAGGATCTGAGACGTAAAATAAATTTGAAGCTGAGTTTTTTGTTTTGTTTAAATTCAGAGCCATTTCTCTATATATTTGTACACCTCCAAAATGGAGGAAAATCTGTGTAATTTATGGACAATCCATACAACTTGACATGTATGCCTTTTACTCCAAGTTCTTGAGCCTGTTTTCTTTGCTCCAACTTGACAAGCCTTGTGTTTATAATAAGCTGTGCTACATAAAGAATATACCTATTAAACATTTTAGCAAATGGAGGCAGGAATCAGGCTGAACATTTGAGACATTGAGCAGGACTAAAGGAGAGAGGTGAGACAAAAAAAAGGCTAACAGTGTCCAAAAACAAACATCAGAAATATTAAAACATGTTCAGGCCTAGTACCTGTATAGTGTTATAATACTAATGCTAATACTTATGCAATTTACAATATAATCATAAATGGTAGTTGTAACACAGTGTCAACAGGAAGTACAGATCATTGGATGTTTAGTTGCTAGTTTCTGTTATCCAGGTGATGGACTCACTAATTATCATCCCTGATGTTATTAATAATGATACTCGCCTTTGGGCATCTTGCAAATAAACAACTTTGTGCATTTTCACATTATGTTTTATAAAACCTTCTCTCTGCTAGTTTAAGAAGCACAGATCCAAATCCAAACATGCTGCTTACTTTCCTCCAGTGTGGGATGGAGAAGACATGAATCTGGATCCATGGATGGCTAACTTGCAGATAATCCACTCAATTTTAATTATTTAGCTTTGGAAAGTGAAATTCCATCTTTGCAGCTCTAACAGCTGCTGTAAACAAATATCTATCAGGAAATGTGCACAGATTTACCACCCATCACACTGTTTTTTTTTTTTTTCTATCTGCAGAGTGGACTGGATGTAAGGGAATAAAACAACTTTTCCTTATAAATAATTTAATCCAGTTACAGTTTTAACTTTTTTTTTTTACAAAACCCACTGCATCTAACATTCATCAATGTGTATCAGCAGGCTGTGCTAATGTTTAAATAAAGTTTCAAAACCCATTGCATTCCGCCTTATCAAATCAGATGCATTCAAATCCCTGTCCTGACTTCCCTGGTAGGCTGGGACATTCATCTGTGAGTGTCTGACGATGGGAAGCACCTTCACTCCCATTTTTCTTATCAGCTGAAGGATGGAGAAGTCCATCTAACTGGATTTAAGCTTGTCTATGTGTTTATTTTTCTGATTGATACTGCTCATCTGTTGAACTTTGCTCTACACTGCACGGGTGTTTTACAAATAAATGTGGACTCCTGAGGTTGGAAAACAGACTAGGTAAACCCTTACAGCTCCAACCACAAAGCAAATGTGATAATTAAAGTTGTTACCTTATTACCTTACTGTACTTACATACCTACCATAAGTATCATTATTTAGAAAGAGGACAAATAATGTCTTACAGTAATGTTTAAATGTCAAGACAACAGATGAAACAACATTTTAACAACATTAACATTCATTGTACATGCCAAATAAATTAAATTCAAACATTCATTTTCTGGCTTGTGAAGCTAACTGCCTTGTGCCTGGTGACCTGCACCATGTCCAGGTGACTCCTGCAAAGTAAAAACTCAGTTATACAGAGAAAATACAATCTAGGAAGTTTTTGAGGAAATTTAAAAAGGTGCTATAATGAAAATTGGGAAAATTCAACTTGCATCATCAATGTCCAATAGTTTTTTTGGAATTTAAAGCTGGTGCTAGGAGCCCTTTAGGGCCACCACTACACATCTTGAGTAAATTTAAGAAATAAAACAAAATACTTTTTGATAATTGATGATGTGCAATGAGTTGTTTATTTATTATATTATTTATTGGGAATTGGGGGGATCCCAAAGTGTTCATTAAAGAAAGATGCAAACTGTAAGACAAGAAAAAGTACTTTAAAGCTAGTTTTATAAATATATATTAGAGCCACCTTTATACACTTATTTCATTTCATCAAAGACTGATGAGATTCTTACGGTGCATCTGTGTTATATCACAAACACTCTGGCCAGATCTGCTTTGTTTTGATCTAAATTATCTCCATTAAAATGTGAGTTCTCATACTGTATTTTCTTAAGCAAACTCGAAATGACAACAAGAAGGCCTCTATAAAATAATACTGATCAACTCAACAAGAGCTTTAAAGAGATTTTGTCAAAGATTTTAGTTGACCTACCAGAGCAAAGAGTTGTTTATCTTGAATTTTAGAAAACAAAACCATTTGTGTTTGCTCAAATTATCCGTGAATGGAACCAGATCCCTCATAATTAAGTGGTAAAAATGTTTCTCTTTGAAGTAACATAACATGATACTTTGGTTAATTTTTATTGTTTTCTTTGAAAATAAAAATGTGTTTATCAGCCTTTGAAAGTTATTCAATTTACTTGCAAAATAAATATTTAACAAAAAAGTAAAACTAAGTTGTAATTTTGGCCTTAACCAGCCAAACTTTGGTTACATAAAACAAAAACAACATTTCTCTGTAACAGTGAGGTAAGTTTGATGCTTTTATGATGATGGTGGAAGAAAGCTAAAGAATAAATAAGTTCACAACCACCTATAGGTGTTCATTTGAGTTGAGATGTAGTGACTGTGAAGGTCAAGGCATATCGTATGGTTTAGTGTTTTCAATTTCAGGTAAAGTCCTGGGCGGCTGTGGCAGAGTGGTTAGGGAAGCCGTCCTGGAACCGGAAGGTTGCCGGTTTGATCCCCCGTCCAGCTGTCTCAGTCGTTGTGTCCTTGGGCAAAACACTTCACCTGCCTTGCCTACTGATGGTAGTCAGAGGGTCCGGTGGCGCCGGTGCATGGCAGCCCCACCTCTGTCAGTGCGCCTCAGTGCAGCTGTGGCTACAATGTAGTTTGCCATCATCAGTGTGTGAATGTGTGTGTGACTGGGTGAATATCTGTAAGTGTACAGCGCTTTGGGGTCTGGAGGGACTTGATAAAGCGCTCTATAAGTTCAGTCCATTTACCATTTTAAAGTCCTGGCATTTATTAAAGGAATGCATATGACATTTGAATTACAAGGATAAATGATGTCAAGAACAGCTGAGTGCATCTCCCAGACTTCTGATTGGGAATTCTGAGCAAAACACAAACGCTTGGTTCCTCTCCAAGACAGAGTGTATAAAGTACTTCAAACTAGAAGCACTCAGAGAGTGCATACCTCCGCAACCTATTACTACCCGAGTTCATGCGCAACAGGAGAGGAAAAAAAAAGTCAGAGACTCGTTATGACCTGACGTTATTCATCCACAACATGGTCCCGAATTTAGCTCCAACGTTTTCA
>JAUBOC010000050.1:13840304-13861105 GCA_032275365.1 Anablepsoides cearensis | reverse complement strand
TTTATCTTACTTATTTGTTCCAGCTGTGGCTGGTGTTAAAGCTTTATAAATAAAGTTTGATGATGATGATGATGATGGTGATGATGATTTAAAGAGACTGTAGTTAACTTTATTGTAACCTGTGTTGGGGGTGGGGGTTATTTCTCATAAGGGGTCCGATAGAAACAGTTTGGGAACCACTGTAAGGTACAATGTATTTTATAGTGCATCATTTCAAAAATGACTAGGCTCTCCCTGTAAAGCAATACTTTAGATCTTTTGAAGTGGGATTATAGTCAAAGGGTTAGTAAACATCTTACTTGTCACAGATAGCTTTTTGAGTTACTTGAATTTAGAGTAATATTGATTAATTCTGACAAGACCAGAGGTGTAACCCTGGTCTTTGAGGGTTGATGTCCTACATGTTTTACTTTGTTTCCCTGCTCCAACACACCTGATTCAGTGACTGAATTATCCCCTCAAGTTCTGCAGAAGCCTGTTAAACATGCATTTATTCAAACCAGGGCTGAAGCAGAGAAACCTCTTAAATGTGCAGGACAGTGGCTATCCAGGATTGCCCACCCCTGGACTAGACAGTCAAGTTAATAGCCTGACAGTATTGAAACAGTTGATAACTAGCATCTGTATGGCCCTCTATGAAATAATTTAGTTTGAAACTTTAAAACAGTATTTAAGGGAGCCTAATTATGTCATGTAATTGAGAGCAGAAATGAGAAAATATAAACGTTTACATATACGATTACCAGGTCATCCACTCTACATAGTGTAGTGCATTATACACATCATACATTATACTGACAACCCTTCAGTCACTGATAAATACTTTTTGTCTTGTTTAAATGTGTTTGGCATGTAAGTTAACACGCCAACATGCGTTCTGGACAGAAATCAGAGCAGCAAAATGGGGGAAAAATGTTTTTTTGTGAATATGTATGTTTCATGGCCCCTAAACAAAAGGAGTCATTCCTCTCCATTGTGTTTGATGATCCCTCTCCACAGATCAGATGTCTATGATGGAAATAACCAGTTTTATTTGCTCAGATTAGACATCAGTTCAATGTTTTCGTCAAAATTGAACATTTTTTCCTTCAAACCGAGGTTGTTCATAGAGCTATTTCCGTGAAATGAATTTCAGCTTTAACAAATTATTACTCGTGCTTTACTCTTCTTTCCCCCGTGTTTCTGCTCTCAGTGCACTGCAAGGTGGGCGAGTGGAGCGACTGGAGCCCCTGCTCCAAGTCGGGCCGAACCTGCGGCTTCAAACGAGGCCAAGAGACTCGCACGAGGCAGGTCCTTCAGTATCCGTCACCTTTCGGCAAACCCTGCCCGGAGATCTCGGAGATCAAGGATTGTCTGGTCAAAAGGAGGAAGTGTCCAGGTAAAGAAAAAACCACGTTAGAGGCATGACTGTGTTTTTCTGCCCACGATGGGTCAGATCCAGATTTGTATGAACTCAAACTGTCTGTTGAAGGACTGTTCACTGCCAGCATCATGTTTGTAACATGTGGTATCATCTCAGCTCTTTATGAATTCCAGATCGAGCATAGAGCTCAGGACTGTGACTGTTTACCCAGACTGCTGTCATTGTGGCTGACGTGAGGACAGTAGTTGTGGGGGTGACACATGTGTGATGTTGCTATGGGTACATTGTGTGTTTTCCCACAAAATCCCTTGGATTTCAAGCTGTAAAACCACTTTTTGTGCGCTCAGTAAACAAGGAATAGTGCGATTAGTTTTAATGAACAGGGTGAAAACTGCTTTCAGACGGGCTCGTCTTTTTTCATAAAATCTGGTGCCTGTAGCGTTTTTTAACGACCGCTCCGTGTTCTGTGTGCTGTGCGTGTGGTTGTTGAGGTGGTTGGTGGCTACGGCTGGTTGTCTTTTTTTTTCCACAGAGGTTCTGTAGTGTTAAATGACAGACTGCAGACAGGGTAGGAGGCTCCGATCTGGCCCCCGGAGGCCTCACACTTACAGAACAAACACTGTGTTTGTGTGGCTGTGCACAAGTGTGTCTCATTGTGTGTGCGTGCGTGCGTGTGCGTGTGTGTGATGCAGTTGACTCTGGAACAAAAACAGTCAGCTCAACATCAACATCCTCCCCTTGGGAGGCACAAGGCAAAGCAGGGGATCAGTATTGGTTTATCCCCACAGCTGCCAACACACCATCCTAGCACACACACACACACAAACACATAGACACACACACACGCACACAATATTCCAGACAAAGACCGACAACTGCACAGAATCTCTCACACACCGAACACTCACGCATCTAGACACACACGTTCCAAACGAGGTTCCTTGAAATAACTGATGAAGTTTGTGAAAATCCAGGCAGACTCCGTCACCGTTTCACTGTCTCTCTTCACTAATCCATTCTCCAACCGTAACTACAACCACACACACAAGAAAATATAGACCCCCCACTTCCCATATAAGCTCCATGTTGGCCCTCCCTCCAGGTGGGGAGATCAAAGGAAATGAGCAAAGACTTGGAGGAATACGGCTTTATTCTAAGGAGAGGTGAAGGAAGAGGAGACGCAGCACAGACTGGGGAGGAGAAGCTAAAGGGAGATAATACAAAAGAGGAGGAAAGGAAGTGGATGGGAAGAAGGATGTATCAGTGTCAGGGGGTTGCTGGGGGATTACTGAGGGGGGGTTCTCTGAGGTCGGGCCACTGACCCTTTAGCGTGTGCAGAGCGTAAACAGTGAGGAGAGGCTGCGCCGAGGCAGATAATTAGCTTCCATTCATCGTGGCGTCTGATGATAACAAATACTTCTTCTTTTCTTCCATCCTTGATTTCTTCCTTTCTTTGTTCAAGATCACTCTGGTTTGATCAGAAGATCTAATCTAGAAATGTTTTATCGTACAACTTCTCCCAGAAACCTATAACAAGAAGCAAAAACAAATTGAACCCCAGCCTGTTATAGGAATGCATATTGTCATCGTTTTTGGATGGTAAATTTTTTTAACACAGCTGATGTTTGATCTATTATCTCTCAAAGTATAGATTGGGGATGACTGCCAGCTACTACCACACCAAGTTTTAGCTCTGTATCTGTAAAAACATTTTGTATTAGCTAAGGTCGATTAGCAGTGGCGGCCATCTTGAATCAGGTTGACTCTATAAGACGACCAGTTGTACATCATTGCTTTTTGTTTCATTAAAATCTGTTTAGTGGTTCATGGGATATTTTGCTGACAGACAGACTGACAAACAAACACACAGGCAGTCGTGTTCTCACCAGCCAGTTTGTTGGGGTTAAATAATGAAGCTCTACGTCTGACATCCCACTGGTTCACTGTTTAACCACAAATATCTCTTTACAAAAGTGGTAAAACTGCAGCAAAAGTATCAAAGCTTTGAGCTCCAGCGTTCTCCGGTCCTAGAATGTTTACACGCACCAACCCCGAGCCCCTCCTGAACACACACACACATCTTCATTCACTGTCTCCTCTCTCCACTTAATGCTGATTAATTTGTCCTTTGACGGCCCTACACTTCATCTTTCTGTCGCTGCAGCTACACAAACCTCCTGCCCTCTGACAAACCTGAACCCTCTGAACTCCCTACACAGAGAAGATACTAACAGATATCCATTACACACAGAAACATACAAGCTACCATCGTACTATATGTGGGTGTATGCGTTACCCACATCTAGCGTATCACCCCCCCTCCTCCATGCAGCCCCCTCCGACATCCTGGCAGCCATGCGGCAGGCATTCCACTTGTGGGACAGCCCAAGGCCTTTAATCCCAGCCTGGCTCCCGCCAAAAGCTGCGTGAACGACACAACGCCTGCCGCAGAGGATGTGCCACCACAAAAACACACACACTTAAATAAACACTTCCTCTTACCCTCAGTGGCCCTCTGCTCTCGGTGTGTCTGCTGCTCATCCTTTTGTGCTTTGGTTCACTTGTGACTCTTTGTGATGGCCATGTTCTTCCTGCAGACAAAGGTTTTAACGCATCGCAGCCCGTTTGCTCTGATTTGATCTTCCTAAGATATAAAATCGGACGACTTCAGAATAGTGGTCAGCTCTTTGTTTAGCTATGCCGCTGTAGCCACCAGTGCATGAGTTCAGATAGATTTTTTATTGGTGTGGATAAAGAGTGTCGAACTCATTTTCACAGCGGGTCACATGACTGTTATTGTTTTCTTTGCAAAGGGCCACTTTTAATAAACTTTGATGTTTCGTGTTTAACCAACACATTCTCACTCCCAACTCGTCACATATTGACGCTTTTCCAAGGTTCCCTCGGTGTCCGGTTTTGACGCGTCAGGACGCAAAATATAGGGGTCTTTGAGTTTTTCTTTGGTCAGGGACAGAATGTCTAAAGCGAATAAAGGTAATTTTAGGCTTTGGGACAGTTAGATGTGTGCATTTTATACACTTTCTGAAATTATGACAACGAATTCTGCCCCACCTTGTCAATAACTGACGCGAGGGGGATACCCGACACGTCAAAACCGGACACAGAGGGAACCTTGGAAAAGCGTCAGTATGTGACGAGTTGAGAGTGAGAATGGGCTGGTTTAACCTTTGCTATGCAGGAAACATCAGGCTCCTCATCTCATTGCTACAATGAGCACTGCTAACAAACAGTATCTGAGCTCTACATGGTATTTCCTGCATAGAAACAATGTTTTAATAATAATATTTTTTTTATAAAACACTGAAAAGAACTACTAAATGTCATATAAACAATACAGAAATACTATTAAAAGTAAGAGGGTTTTACTCACTGTCGAGTTGTAGTGATTGGCTGCCATCTTGAATTCTGAACTTTGCCACTTTCTGACAGGGAATTCCCAGATATGCAGTAAAATGGAAAATTTACATGGCAAATTATGCTGGCTACTTTTGCACCTCCACTTTGTGGTGGGATGCCATCATTTTGCGGGTAAAGTGATTGACAATCATTATGGGAGATGTAGTTTATGGTCAATACTGGCTTTAGAGCAGCATTATTTTAAGACATTAACACATCTTTGAAGCTCTAGCGGGCCGCATTTGGCCCACGGGCCTTAAGTTTAACACACGGTGAAGATTGGGAGATTTGTAGCAAACAATTATAAAAGTATTGAGCTCTAAGCTTTAAAACAGGGAGTATATTTTATTCAGGTTGAACTTATATGACGGGATATATTGATTTTGATGTTTTAAGCTTACAAGTTGGTCTTTACTGGAAATATTTCCTTACTTTGTTTCACAAACCAACTTCACTTCAAGCATCTTAGTACTGAAATCACTCATTAGGAATGAGCTGCATCTTTTGAAAACATTCTAGGACCTGTAAAGGTGTCTGATTCGGAAACCTGCCGCACACACACACACACACACACACACACGTCAGCGCACTATTTACAGGAAGCCCATCGGAAACTGCTCAAACTAACCAAAAAGTTGGTTTGATAAACACTCTGCTAATCATCTCAGCTCTGACATGGATTAGGTTTCTCCTCTGGCTCAACAAAAGCACCGGGGCTACAGTATGACTAATCCACTGAACTTGTAAATAGTTATGGTGTTAGGACAGACAATGAGGGCGAAGGGAACTTCCTGTGTTTATAGAGCGAGGGGGCATACCCTGGATGAGTCAGTGGGCCAGATTACTCCATTCATTCATCCATCCATGAAACCACCTCCCTTCACTATCACTGATATGAGTTTGTTGTACTTAAAATACTCACTCTGCTGCAGACAAGACATGAACCGTAGCGTCCATACTGTATATGGTTGCTTTTAAGGATGTCGAAGGGATGATAGAGCAGCAGGCAGGGAGAGATTTGCATCACTTGTGCGAAAAGTTAAGGTCAGACGTGGTTCTCGCTCTAAGCAGAGACCTGCCTCGATTAATGCTCAGGAGTGAGGTAAGGAGCCAAACGTCAAGCAGACAGGAGAGAGAAACAAGGGATCTCTGAGCTCCTGCTTACTTCAGCAGTTTCACAATCCCCACCCGGCCGGCCGGCCGGCACAGCCAGCAGCCGAGCAAGCCGTGCTGCTCCGTTCCACTCACACGAGCGGCAGAAGCACAACAACAGGAAAGGGCCTCCTCTGCTTTTACTCGCAGGACCCGTCTCCAAGCTCCCTGAGGGTTGTTCTTGTTATCATCATTAATAACTGCGGCTCGAGCAGAGATAAACCTTCAGCATTCCAAAACTTTCCGTTTTGTTTATGAGAGGGTGTTGCAAGAGCAGATAAATTGGGGAGGGGAGGGAATTTAAAGGCTTTCTATTTTGGACAAAAGTCTGCTCATCACAGGCAACAGCTGAGTCACAGGGAGGAGGGCTTCTGTTAGGTGGTTAAACACTGACACCTAGTGGTAAAACATCGACACTGCCTCAGAGATAAATACTTATCTTTTTATAAATGTAGCACAGAAAGTAAGGAAGTTTGTGTTTGGTTGACTATTCTTCTTGGGACGTTTTTGTGACTTATGTTCTGAGTTAATTATGATAATCAGATGTAAGCAAATACTACAAAATAAATTAAAAAATGTAACTGCATTGAGCTGAATATTTTTAAATTTCTAACCACAACAGTAAAAAATAGTCAAATCTTTACTTTTACATTTAATTTCAAGAGCATTTTCATGCATTTCAAACATTTTTATCTTTCCTAAAAAAAAATCTGCTGCTTTTGGGAAATTCAGCCACCTATCCTGAATGAATTTATCTATAGAGTAGTATTTTTTTATTTTATTTTTGTAACTTTTGTTTTCAGGAGGAAGGAGAAAGGCTGATCGAAATGGAAGGAGGAATCGCAACAATCGCAAGGACAAGGAGAGCCAGGAGGCGCGGCGGGAGAGGAAGAGGGACAGGGAGGCGGTGGAACGCGACGACTCGGACAACAGGAACAAAACGGAGCACAGGCACCGCAGAGGCCACGACACAGACACGGTGGCCCCTGAGGACAGAGCTGTGCAGTAGCAGCTGTAAACTCACATCTCCCTCTGACGTTTCCATTTTTCATCCTTCACAGTACCCCTCCCTCCCTCTCAAACCCCCTTATTACAGGGGTGTTGCTGCTACCTGTACAAAAGAATCGACTGGTTTTGCATCAGCATTACGGGGCAATGTCCCCTTGTTTGTTTGTTTTTTAACCCTGTCGTGGTTAAGACTCCTGCACACACCCCGCTCAGAGTGCTTCATCTGGAAGAGACAGGACTGCAGAGACGTGTGTGGAGGACAGGTGGACTGAGAGACTCAATGTGCTTGTTCATATGGTTATTTAATGGAGCTCTGGTACATACATTGTGCATCTTGGGTTCTGAATGTAGACTTTACAGCATTATGTAGAACTGTTTATTATTATTGTCGTATCGGTTCTTTAGATCCATTCGTGTGGCGCAACGTTTCCAGAGGAACAACTGGGAACGTTTGCTCTTTACTTTCACTCCCCCACTGACAGATGCTGTAAATTAAAGAGTTTACTCCAGCAGTGGAACCATGTAGATCCTGGGTGAAAGCTATTTTTATCCAGATAAGTGTTAAATCTCAACTGAGCATTATGTTTTTTTCTTCTTGTGAAAGAAAAAAAACGAGGTTCTTTGTGGATTCAGTACTCCTGATAGAACTCCTGAAACCAAAAACACCTTTATGTAAAATAAAACTGTAATGGTTTGTACTTGTGTTGGTTGATTGTTTTTATACACACACGTAAAAAGGCTAGCTTTATCACTTTTCTGTCCATTTGTTCAGGAATATTATTGGAACTAATACAAGGAGTGAAACATGTTGATTATATCATGCTATAGTAGTTTGACCACGTCAATAATCCAACTTAGCCTCACAGTCTAATCTTTCTTTTAAATCCATCTGATTAGCTAACGATGGAAACTTTTAAAAGGTTTTGGGTATACACTATGTATAAATATTTTTTTCTCTTGTTAACACAAATGTTTAAATTCTCTATATAGTTTTAGTTTTACAAGGCAAACTCCCATTGGCTGGAAACCACCTCTTCAACCCACGGGCCACCAGTTGATAATCACAGTTACAGTATATTTTGTTGCTCTGGACACATTTTATTAGTAAATCGGTGAGAGAACATATCTCTTTCAGGGGCTTTGGCACCACCTGACATCTGATTAGCCCTCTAAAGTCCTGTCTCTCATCTGTCATTTGCCTGAGAGCGATGATGCTGGATGCAGTTCCATGTCTAAGCACTAGTGGCGCTAATGAGTCAAATATAAACGTCCAGCATGAATCAACCTGACAGAAGTCTTCCTTTCTTCTCAAGAAAATTTGAACACTCCTGCAAAGTCTTTCACCTGACAAATCATTGCTGGATTTTCTCTCATGCTGTGAGTTTCAGAGTATTTTATCTATCTACAGTAAAAATGCATGTCAAATTGGTAAGTAGACTTTACTGTGCAAGCTCTTTTTTAAATTACAAGTGTTTGAACATGTGTGACTGGTTAAATGTAGACACCTTACCAAAACCAGGAATTTGTGTGAAAGGATGCTGAACAAATACTTGGACCCTCTATGAATTCTGTGGCCCCTTTAAGACCCCCTACTTACTGCCACTGGTCTGGTCTCTAAACCCAACTGCCCAACACAAAAATGGGTAAAAAAAAAAAAAAAAAAGTACATTTTACAGATTCAACTCAAATTTAGTTTGGTATGAGCTGAGACTGGTTCCCAGCACAGACTCCGGGTGCTAACAGATTGCATAACGTCTTTGTTAAACATTTTGCCCATATTTATTTGAAGTTAAAGCTTTCTGTTAGCAAAATATCTCAAGAACGACCAAACATATTTTGATCAAAACGTCAGGAAGTAATCACTGGACGCTCCTCTATAGCTGATTAAGTTTTGAGCCAAACTACATAAGGATAGCCACCACAGCCACAAAGGATCTTAGGAAATACATTGTTAGCAAAATATCTCATGAACCACATGACAAAGTTTTGTGAATATTACAGAATGTAATATGTGCATCGAGCTAAATAACTTTTGGAGTCAATCCAAATCAAAATGGCCTCGTTAGCAAACATAAAAAAAAATAGCTATAATTTGGTCAAATTAACAAATATTGAGCTAAAGTTTGATGTGATAGTAGCAGAGAGTCATCCTCAACACATATGCAGAACTCTGTAAGATCTTAAAATATTGCAAGATTGTACGCAACGTTATAAGGTTTGATCAAAATGTCTACAACTATAAAATGATCAGTTTAAACTTTTTATAAAAAGCGGTGAGCCGTGTGTGTTTTCAGTGAATGCAGAGATTTTAATTTAAACTCAGCTTTTATTCTTGAATGGTGTTCAGATTTTTCTGTAATTACTGAAAAGGAAAAGTTTCCAGCTAATACCTGGGTTAAAGTGAAATTGATGTACACTTAACAAACTGCAGTCAGTTTCTTATCAGGTTATTATGACCTTTGAGAAACAAAGATATGTTGTCTGTAGCACATCTGTATTTTATCACTATTATGTTTATAGTGTTTTTATTGTATCGCTCACCCCCTACCTTCATTCTGAAGTTAAAATGACTTAGTCCCATAACAAGTCTACAATAAAAGGTAAATAACTTTAGTTATTCAAAAATTACATTTATCAAGTAATCATATTATACTTAAAAAAAGCATTTAGTGATAATGAATGTTCACATTTGTTTTATTTTATTTTTAAGATGTTGACTGACTTTGCACACCTTTCTAGAGCTCTATCAGACTTTGTTTTGCAGAATAAAAAAAGAAAACATCCGAAAGCTAAATTGTTTATTGGTGGAGTGAATATTTTCTCATCTGAAACAATAACCGCTTTTCACATCAGCAGGCAGACAGCATTTCCTCCTTGTTCACTTAGCAGAAAAATCTTCAAACACAGACAACTATGCATACAGATGACTTTCTAAATTAAAGATCTGCAAATAAAGATAAACAAGTCACAGTACACCTACAGACAAGTTACATTTACAAAATAAAGCCATGTTCAAAATAGTCAAAATTAAAATACAAAAAGATGATTCTACTGACAAAACAAAGAAGAGGAAACACTGACAGATCTTAGGTTATTCTGATGCTTTAAGACCAGACAAATTCTCCATCCCGTTGATTTCGTGGCTCCTGCTCACTTCATGTTGGCCACAAAGTCCTCGCCTTTCTTGATGGAGGCCTTCAGCTCGCCGATGCAATCGCCCACCAGCTTCTCCTCGAAGGCGGACAGCTTGCCCAGACCCAGGTTCTTCTCGATGCCATTCTTCCCCAGCAGGAGAGGCGTGGAGAAGTACTTGCACTCCGTCTCCTCGGACCTGACAAAGGCGCACTCCACCACGCCTTCCTTTCCATTCATTGCATCCAGGACTGAGAAAGTGAAGCGGGCGCCTGCATAGGCCATGGAGAGGGTGGCGGATCCCGCTCCTGCCTTGGCTTTAACCACCTCTGTGCCGGCTTCCTGTATTCTTTCAGTCAGGGCAGCCAGCTGATCAGCAGGAAACTCAACTTTGGGTGTACACTGAGAAATCAGGGGGATAATGGTCTTTCCTGCGTGGCCACCAATGACTGGCACGTTGACCCGAGCTGGATCCAGACCTTTGAGCTCTGCCACGAAGGTGTTGGCTCTGACAATGTCCAAGGTTGTGACACCGAACACTCTGTTGGGGTTGTAGACGCCATGCTTCTTCATGACCTCGGATGTAATGGGGATGGTGGAGTTCACTGGGTTGGCGATGATGCAGACCATGGCCTCGGGGCAGTTGCGGGCGCAGGCGTCGACCAAGGTGGCTACGATGGTAGCGTTGGTGTTGAAGAGGTCGTCGCGGGTCATGCCGGGTTTCCTGGGCACGCCGGCGGGGATAACAACCACTTCGCAGCCCTGCAGTGCGGCGCCGAGCTGGTCGGGGCCGATGTAACCGGTCACCTGGGCCCTCGTCTCAATGTGGCTGAGATCCGCGGCCACCCCGGGCGTGTGGGCGATATCATACAAGGAGAGGCGACTCACCAGGGGGCTGTTCTTGAGCAGCAGGGACAGCGGCTGGCCTATGCCGCCTGAAGCTCCGAGCACCGCCACCTTGGCGTTACTCCGCGAAGAGGTGGACAGGCTCCGGGCGAGGCTCACGGTAGGTCTCACTGCACGGGAAAACATCTTGTTGTTACTTCTTTGCGTAGTTTAATTACAAAATAATATTAAAACTCCTCGGGAGCCCCTCTCCTTTGTGACACCAACGTCCTCTAGCCACGAGCGAACAGGAAGACTCCGGATTTGTCATGCGTCAAGAAAAGGTCGTACGACCACGACGTTTACTGACGTAAGCACGTATTATTACGTCGACCCTTTTATCCCTGCTTCTCTGTCGGAGGAAAACAAAGCCAGTTAACATTGGCAGTCGGTGTTTTTAGCATCGTAAATTTGTACTACAGCCCGAGTTGGAACAGTGAAACAGACCAACACGGCCAGATTTAAAGATATGGTTAGTATTCAATTGCTGTGATGTGTGTGTGTCGAGACTATTTTCTTTTTGTTTATGTCGCTCCGCTAAAATAAGCTAGCGCCGTCAAATGAACTCCGTCTACTTTCTGGAGCCAGAGCGCAGCACTTAGCCCAGCCCAGATTTAGACAGAAACAAGATGTTCCATTGTTTTAAATGCTTTTTCTGTCGAGAATCGAACCAGTCGCACTGTAAATGTGACTTGTGTGCGTTTCACCGTAATAGTAGTTGTCTTAGGTTTCCTTTGTATTTAACATTTGTTAAAACAAATTTATTTTACAAACCGCTACTATAAGTGAAGGTACTAATGTTATATCTTTAGTTCTGCTGTATATCTGATTATAAATGTTTCTATCATGCCTTAAAATAAGGTCAAGTCAGCAGCACAAAGTCACAGTGATTGTTGTAGGTTAACACAGCTTCCCTTTGTTTCTCAAGTAACCTCTCAGATTTCACGTGTGCTCAGTTTTTCTTTTAAACATCGCACTGTAAATAAAACCATTGGGGTTTACTGTCAGTAAATAATAACATAAGATGTATCTTAATACTTTTTGATCATTGTGCATTTTTTTAACATTTTAACTAATGTCTCACGCTTTGAGGGAAATCAGACTTTTATGTAAGCTTTTAAAGTGATTCGGTAATTCTCCAGGTTTTCTGAGGGTTTTTCAGATCTTTAATTTGAGCTTTGGCTTCTGTCCTACACATTTTTTTTGTTCTGTCCTCGTACATATTGTTCAGCGTGTGGAACAATGAGCTTGTTTTAGAAACTCAATGAACAAAGTGAACAGATGGAGGACAAAAGGAAAAGTTGTGCCTAGCATTTCACAGTAAGTGAAAGTTGTGTTTTAAAAAGCAGGGAATAAAGACCTGATGTGAGACCTGAAAGACACAACATTCTTCATTTGGTCGTGGGAAATTTCCAGCTAATAGCTCTGCAGGAATCATCATCCATCCATTTTTTTTTTACCTGCTTTTCCTTTCTGAGTCAGCGGAAAGCTGGTGGTGATTGTGTGAGAGGAGGGGTACACCCTGGATAGGTCACATGTTCATCATAGGGTCACATAGACAACCATTCATACATTCATCTAGAACTACCAAATAACCTAATAAGCATTCTTTTATTTTGTTCTGTGGGAGAAAACCCACACATGCATGAGGTTAGCGTGCAAACTTTACACAGAAAGGCCCCAGCACACGAAGGAAACCTGGGACCTTGCTGTGAGGTGACAGCTCAAACCACTGCTCCACTGTGCAGCCCGAGAATCACCTTGTCGATTGTTAAATACAATTCTGTATATCAGACTGTTGCATGCGGGTGTAACAATACATCAATCCACATTGATGGATCCATTAAATGAGTGGTCTAGTTATATCAAGGCAAAGCAAAACATCCAACCATATCTTTATCATATGGCTGATGTGGAATGTGTTTATCGCAAATGATAATCATACAAAAAAAACAGATGTATTGGATTTAAAACCAAGTAATATCAACAGTTTCCACTCATCTGAGTTGAATAACTGTAAAGCAGATTTCACAATTTTTTTTAAAGTAAATGTGAAAGTTGTTTTTTTGACTGTATTCCCATCTAACACAATCATTTACAATTTATGATAGTGTTAGATGGGCATATGATACTGCATCATATCAATCGCAGATTTATGAATTGAATCAAAATCATATGACAGGCTTTGTGAGATGGAGAAACATATCATCATCCAAGCAAATGGATATATTATTATATTGCGATAAAGCTGGTGATTTACACACTTACTGTTTTGTTGGTATTTTTACATTGATTTAGTAGAAACAAATGGGACCAAATTGTGACAGACTACTGGTAACACTGCTTAAAGATCCTTTTAAAAGTTGGTTCTTTAAGTTGTCTGTCATGTTTTAACATTTATGCACTTTAATGATTCATGGGTTGCAGGTACTTGTTTTCACAAACAAAAAAATATCTGAAAATAATCCACTACTAGAGTGAAAATAAGTGAAAAGCAGCCAAAGTCTAAAGAAAAAACTTGGACGATCCCTCAGAAAATGACAACAAAGTTTGATTCATTAGAAACAAATAAATAAAAACATTGTTACTAACTGTTCGATTCATTTTTACAGTGGGAGGTTTGAGGGTTCAGACGATTTCCTAATGATTCATCAGCATTAAAGTAACTTTGAGTAAGTATCTCATTGTGTCTTGTGTGAAAGTGATTTATATATTTATGTTTTCTATATAAATTAATTTTAGTCCATCTGTTTGAATAAAATTGCAACTGAATTTATTCTCATTTTGTTCTTAAACATAAAGGTAAAATACGTGCCTATTTTATATAAATGCAATTGTTCCCGTTCTTTCAGTACTTCTTCAGGATGGCTAGTTGTGGAGAGGTCGACCACTCTGTTAACTCACTTCCATCCAGTAAGAAGGGCAGCGGTGGCGGCGGAAGTGGGAACAGCGCCGACTCGTCGTGCTCTGGCTCCAGCAGCTCATCCCCGGCTCTATCTGTGCCAGAGTGTGCCATCTGTCTGCAGAGCTGTGTGCACCCAGTCCAGCTGCCGTGCCATCACGTCTTCTGCTTCCTGTGTGTGAAGGGAGCGTCCTGGCAGAGCAAGCGCTGCGCTCTCTGCAGACAGGAAGTGCCGGACGACTTCTTGGAAAGGCCTACCCTCCTGTCTCCAGAGGAGCTGAAAGCATCGGCGGGAGGTCGGGGCGGGGCAGCAAGCGATCACGCCTGGTATTACGAGGGCCGCAACGGCTGGTGGCAGTACGACGAGCGGACCAGCCGCGAGCTGGAGGACGCTTTCTCTAAGGGCAAGAAGACGGCGGAAATGCTGATCGCTGGGTTTCTGTACGTAGCTGACTTGGAGAATATGGTGCAGTACAGGCGTAACGAGCACGGCCGCAGGCGGAAGATGAAGAGGGACGTTTTGGATATTCCAAAGAAAGGAGTGGCTGGACTGCGGCTGGACTCTGAGGCGGTTGCTGGGGCTCTGGGGCCAGCGAGTCGTGGAAACCTTGCAGACGGGGCTGACACTTCATTAGCAGGAGCACAGCAGCAGGTTACGGTCGTCCCCTCCACCGCTGCAGCCCCCTCAGCCAACGCCCGGCCTCCCACCTCCCTCGGGGGTCAGCCCGGCCCAAGTTCCAGCCCCTCCCTCGAGGACGCTCTCTCCCAGCTGCAAATCAGTCCCAGACCTCCGCCTTCTCACGAACGGTCCGAAGCCGGGGAAGGAGAGGGCGAGGACGGAGAGGAGGAGGAGACGTCCCCCTCCAGGTCTTCGGACCCTCACACCTCCGTGGACGAGTCTGGTTCCGGAGACTGGAGCGACGATGAGGAAGAGGAGGAGGAGGAGGGGGGAGACGGCGAGCGCTGGGAGGACTGGCCGCGGAGACAAAGACGGTCTCCAGAGGACAGAGCCCAGCCCCACGCAGAGTCTGCCTCTCTCCCGCCGTCGTCCAGAATGCCCGACGGCCAGTGTACAGTGACTGAAGTGTGAGGGGACCATTACCACCATCATCACCCAGCAGCTACGTTCCAGTCCATTAATTTATTCCCTGACTTTATGCTGGTCTTCACTCAGTCACACGTCTGATGTGGGAGAACAAGAGAAAGGAGGCAGAACACATTTCTACACGAGCAGGACCACATTTTGGTGCTTTCTGGTTCAGTGATCTGGATGATGCAATCGGCTCATAGCAAACAGGTTTACTCGCCATGATTATAGGTCCGGTGTTGTAAGGTCACAATACATCTTCAATGTTCCAATCAGGTTTTATTCAGAAACGTAGAACAAGACCCTTAAAACAATACAAACTTGTTTTCGTATCACTCTGATTGATTTGAGTTCATTGCGTTCATTTTAAACTCCAGTAGTAGGAGTGACGATGTAAATGTTGCTAATTTGTTTCTGAGCAGAGCTTTTGGGTTTACATCCAGTAGCCCAGAGGGGCTTCTGGGAGTCCTGGTCAGATTTGTGACTTGCAGTGAAAACAGGCGTAATTCAGAGTCAAATCCTGGAAATGGAACAGAGTCTGGATGGTTTTAATCTCCACTTAGAATTTTCTCAGCTAACACAGAACTAGGCTCACTGGAGCTCAGGTCATCTGACTCTCACTCTGAGATAACTCGTCTCCACATACTTCATCCATTTTCTTCATGTTTTTCTCTTTTTTTTTTTTTAAGCGTTACATTCAGATTTTCTTAAACTTATAATAATTTCAGAGCAAGTCGTGCTTCAAGGAATTATTCAATCTTTCTATACAGATGAAGGCAGGAAGCAAAAACGGCCTGCCTATGCTTTAAAGCTGGGTTTGTGGTTAAAGGTCACGTTTAATGTTTAACTACAGTCATTTAAAAGCCTACAGGTCACAAGACTGCTTGGATTCAGTTTCAGATTTAATACAGATTGATAATTGTGCACATCTGGAGTTACATATCTGATTTATTTTAACTTTACCCAGCCTTAAAGAATTGGCGTTTTAATGTGAATTAGTGTTTTTTTCTTTCATTTAATAGCAACTGAAGCATCTGCAGCTTCCTTAATGTTCTTATTGTACTGAGTGAAGAAATCTCAAATGTATCTAAAGTTTTGTGACTTGTGTGTGTTTGAAGAGGGTCGTTTAGACATTTCTGGTTGGCAGACGGATAACTTTTTGTTTTGTTTCAGTTTGAATAAATGTTTGTATTTTGTTTTGTGCATTTCTTTTGGTGGTAAATCTCATCTGAGGGAGAAAAAAACAACATTGCTATTTGGACATCCTGCAGAAGTTTTAAGTAATATTTTTATATTTCTGACCTCATCTGCTTTTTGACTTTCCATTCTGAAGAATAAAGTTTGTGCAACCAGTTTGGCTTCAACTTTTTTTTTTTTCTTGTCATGTTACTTGTTTGTAATTTAAGAATAAACTTTTTCATTTCATCATCCTCATAATATATTTGTGGTCATTTTTTTGTCTTTGTAAGGAAACTTTGGATTTGAAGTTTCACTTCAGAGAACCATCAGTGCTTCCCTTCAGGTGATTGATATTTTGACCACAGCAGGTATTAACACTCCAGCTGGGTTTCCAACAGGAAACATGACCTTTAAAAGGAGAACATGAGATAAAGGCCTGCCTGCCTCTAAGGGCTTGTCCTCTTATTCTGTCATCTTGTGCATATCTGCTTGTATAATGCTTGGATTTGGGTGTGTTGCAAAACGAGCCTTAATCTGACACTTGTATTCAAAAAGGATCTTTAAACGACTTGAAATAAAACCAAGGAGTAAATTTGATGGCGTGAAAGTTGAGGAATCTGAAGGATCTGCTCCTCTGACCTACATTTAGAAATATTTTCAGCTACATCTCTCTGGTTGTTCCACAGCTGCTGATACCTTGTTCCTGTTTGGCCTCAGACTCCGGCTCCTTTGGGTGGATTCAGTCTGGAGTGATGTAATCAGTACCATCGTCACACGGTCAAGGACGAAGACAAGTTCATTTGTTAAAAAGGGACAAAAGCTTCACTTGTTCTGCTGATGCTGTTTTATGAGGGAGGTACATCTAAACTGAACACACTAACAGTATATAGTGTATGAACATATAGGCAAATTTGAGATGCAATGCAAAATGGGTTAAAAAATGACAGGTTTGGGGAATGAATTTCTCAGGTTATTGTTTATTTTTACCCGTTTATAAAATGCAAAGTGAGCTAACAACAAATCTAAATCAAGTTCATTTTTGATGTAACCACTTTACCCCATTTAGTGCTGTTGTACCAGTTTTCGATAATCCTTCATAGAATTGGGAATTTTGTAGGACTATAGTCAGGTGTTTGATTTAACAATGACGGCAAACTGAAAACTCAATCACCAGCTGAAATAGACGTGCAGGAGGTTTAAAACAGGGTGAGGCTGAGGACAGTCAAAGGTCAAACAGCGGCAGCAACACGACACAAAGCAGTCAAACTGGATCAGCGAGGTCTCTCAGGCAAAGATTTTAAAACGGAGTTGAATATTTGCTGTTGAAGATTTTTTTTAAAGAAGCACAAAAACAGAGAACAGCGAGGACTGTAGATGCACCATACTTCTTTTAGAAATCAGAAGATGTTCAGCAGAACCATCACCTCAGAACTATCAGAAACCTGTTGGACCCACAATCACCCATCTATGGAGGAACTGCAGCCAAAAAGTTAAGCCTTTGATATGAATTAAGCCCATGATCCAAAAACACTAAAACATGGCAGCATGTGCTCTGAACTGAGTCAAAATGGGGACTTTTTGTAGCTAAAGGCAGTTTGTTTGAAATGCTGCAGAGTCTGCAGGTAATAACAGGTGCATGATGGGAGACTTCCTGCAAGTTATGGGCTGCGTTTCATTAACAACCCATCATGCAGGGAGGTGTCTGGTTAGTCCTAAATTATATCTGCAACAGGACATCTACTTTTTTAGGGCTCTGTATGCTGTATCCATGATTAAATGCAGCAAATACATTAAACATCAAATAATTTAAAAAAGGTTTCAGTCCAGGAAACAATGTTCTGAGTCTGTTTGAAGCTTTATCAGGTCTCGGCTGATCTTTTGCGTGTCTGAGCTTGTTTTAGAACAGGCAGGGGCGATCCTGGTCCTGGAGGGGCTCAGCCCTGCATGTTTTACTTGTTTCTCTGCTTCAACACACCTGATTTGAATGAATAGATGATTATCGGGCTTCTGCTGTACCAAAACTGACATAATTAGAAATAAAAGCAGAATTATAAGAACCACTAAATAAATACACTTAAAATGCACAATTAAATTAAAAAAGGAGAACTTTATCTTCTGTTTTCTATTTTAATTGATTTTCATATTTATTTTTCCAGGTTAGTTCCAATAAATTTGTTTATATATTTACCATTTTTTATATATATTAATTGTTTTTCCTTTTACTTGTACATGCATTTGTGCGTCTTAAATGTTTATACTTATTTTTTATATTTTTGTCCAACAAGTCTTTTTATTTCTATGTGTTGCAGCTTGTGCTGCCTCAGTTTAGCTAAAAGTTTAAAGTTTAGTTTAAAACAAAGGCAATGAGGAAAACATTACCTGTCGATTTATTTTTAACTAAATTTTAAGCTAAACTGCATTGGCCCCCTGAAGTGCCCCTGTCCTGTCACTCATCTGTCCTTTGCCCAAGAGTGAAGCAGCTGGGTGCAGTTCCATGTCCAAACACTAAAGGCGCTAATGAGCCCAATATAAAAGTCCAGCATGAATCAAGCTGACAGAAGTCTTTTCCTTTTCTGAAAATTTGAACAATCCTGCATAAAAAGTCTTTCAACTCACAAATGATGGCTGGATTCTCTCCAGCCATCATGACATGCTGTGTGTTTGAGAGTATTTTATCTATGTACTGTAAAAATGCATGTGAAATTGGTAAGGAGAATGTACTGTGCAAGCTCTATGAATATTGGGGCCCCTTGATGGCCCCTCTCACAAGAAATTCCAGATCCTCCACTGTATAAAACATGAGGTTAAGTTCTCCTTTTTAATTTATTTGGTGCATTTTAAATGTATTTATTTCTTTAAAAGTTAGTTAGTTAGTTAGTTAGTTAGTTAGTTAGTTAGTTAGTTAGTTAGTTAGTTAGTTAGTTAGTTAGTTAGTTAGTTTCAAACATGTATACAAAACAAAAACAACAAAACAAAAACAAAATTAACATATTTGAAAAAAGGTTTATTTATCTATTTCAGCTTTTATTTCTAAGTGTGTCAGTTTAGGTCCTCCATACTGCAGAACATGGAAGAGGTAGTTCAGTGACTGAATCAGGTGTGTTGGAGCAGGGTAAAATGTAAAACATGTAGGGCTGCGGCCCTCGAGGACCAGGATTGCCCACTACTGTTTTAGAACCACAAAGTGAATCATCTGTGTTTGGACTTGCTGGCCAGGGCTCGCAGATTGTCTGGAGCGCCCCACACCGTCCCGAACACATCCTTCTCCACCCTCAGAGCCTCCGTCAGGGGGAGCTCCCTCCCCGACAGCACCACTCTCTTCACGGCCCGGACGACCGGAGCGGGTCCTTCCACGTGGCGGCTGAGCCAGCTCTCCGCCCGCTGCAGGGAGGCGCCCGCACCCGCCGCCTCCCGGCTGCCCTCCAGGACCCCGTCTGCGAGCCCGATGTCACAGCCGAGCTCAGAGTCCACCTTCACGGCGCCGGCGAGCAGCTTCAGGGCGTTCTGGCTTCCGACGATGCGGACGAGCCGAGCGGCGCCGCCCCAGCCTGGGACCAGACCCATGTGTTTGTGGACAAACTGGATCAAACTGCCTGATGTCATTAATCTGTGTGTGAGAGAGACAGATGGCTGTTAGCATGCTGGGTTAGGAGCCACCAGATGAAACATGATGTAAATTACCTGAAATCACAGGCAGTAAGGAGTTCAGCACCTCCTCCCAAAGCTTTCCCCTCCACCAAAGCAACAGAAACAAGAGGCAGCCTGCAGAGAGAGAGAACCATCTGTCAGCTGCTACATCCAAACTCTTTACAGGACAAAAAAACAAAAACAAGAGCGATTACCTGAGCAGCCTTGTCAGAGCATCCTGCATGAACATGCACATTTTCATCCCATCCTGCAAAGGAAAAAAATACAGTCATTTAACTAATATCTAGTGTTCTTTGCAGGAATCACCAGCTGCCTGAGTTTTAAATTAACTTGTCTAAAAAGACAGAGTTAAAGCTGCTTTAGTCAAACCTTGAAAATGATTAGTGGTCTGATTGTGTTCTCTATGAAACACAAAATATTCAGCTCATTTCCTGTAAATCTGACTCAATACAGCCTTTTTTTGTCGATCAGATGTTGTAGCCGTCGACACAATTCTCATCTTTTTGGCTGTAAAAAACAACAACGGATATGAAGTGAAACCAAGAAGATGTGCTTTAACTGCAGACTTTCAGCTTTAATTTGAAAGTATTTACATCCAAATCAGGTGAACGATTACAAATTACAACAGTTTAAAGATGTGCCTCCCACTGTTTGAGGCAGTGCTTTTCAATCCTGGTCCTCAAGGCATCGATACTGATGGTCAAATCTCTACTCAAGGTAAAGTACTGAAGTACTCGTGAAAATACATTGCATTTAAAAATACTCAAATATTCAAAAGTACAAATTAAAATCTCTAATATCAGTACATTGCTGTATTGTTTTCACAGTGATTTTACAGAACCTTGTAACTCTCAGAAACCACCTGATGTATCGACACACAGAACCACTCACCAAATTCACCACCTGTAAAGACTTCAGCATGAAAATACAATAAAGTGCGCAGCGAGTTCTTACACTGCAAAAAATGTCTTTCTAACCAAGTTTTAAAATCTTATATCCAGCCAAAAAAATCTATTTGATCTTGTTTT
>JAUBOC010000050.1:13817659-13829607 GCA_032275365.1 Anablepsoides cearensis | reverse complement strand
TTTTTACTCCCTTGTGACACACTACTTTCAGAACATGAAAAAACTTGTGTTTTTCCCAATTAGCGGCTGCAACAACCTCACACAGCACAAAATTTAGGCATTTTGAACCTGAATCAACAGAAGTAAACAGGGCTGCTTTTACTTCCTGCCCCCCATCTGCATTTGATGATGTCATCTGAAACCCAGCAATAGAGTGTTTTGAAGTTGAGATGGATCAGGCAGATCATTAACTAACAGGTAACTTAGTAAAAAGAGGACTGCTGTTCAATAATCCACTATTTATTTTTCTAGAGATGATTTTTTGTTTGTTTAACTTGGGGTGTGGGCGAGCTGACACAGTTTCAATGTAACAATGTCCAGAATCAGCATCAGATCAGTGTCTAAGCAGTAAAGGTCGACCACCAGGAAAAAACAAAATGAAAACTAAAGACCTCTTCACGCAGGTCAGAGAGACAAAGTTGTGATGAACTACAGATCAGGGTTAAAGTACTAAAAACAAATAAACCAACCCTGAGCATCCTACAGAGCACCATTAGATTTATTACTAAGAAAAGAAATACTGAAATCGTTTTTTTTTTTTTTTTGTTACAAGATTGATTTTCGATATTTCAGCATACTGGTTTTAATAGCCTAAACAACATTTGGCACATCGTTTCCACCGATCTTTTTCCATGCTGCACCACTGAACACATGTAGGAAACAGAGCAGCACAAGGTAAGCTAGTGTCATTGATGGAGGTGTTGAGCACAGCAGAGATGGACACAGCAAGTATGGTTGATGCCCAAGAAGAACTCCTGCCTAAAGAAAAAGGGGTTTATGTTGTGTCAAAATACTTTGGCTTTAAAAGCTTGGATATTACTCAAACGATGGGATTTTGCAAACTTTACTGAGTTAAAAGTTGTCACTGCAGGCGGTAACAAGAGCAATTTGCTCCACGCTCCACGCTCCAGGCTCATAAAATGCATAGGTGTTCTGCAGTGCTGTAAGAGAAACCTGACAAAACAGTGTTTGTTCTGCCAGTACTCCAGGCATGTTGCTGTGAGACATGAAGACAGCAGAAACTTTAGGCTCTAATGTTTATTATAGAAAATGAACAGAAAAGGCAACGTGACTGACCACCTTTCAGCTGCACAAAAAAAAACAGCACTATTTAGCTGAGTAATGTCCTGATATGTGAGCATTCAGAAGTAATAAAGGTAAAAAAACAACCTTTCACATCTCTTAGAGCATCATAAAGTGTTACACAAAACAACAAGCGCTCATAAATCAGACCTACAGACACATTCTCAGGTAAACATTAGTTGTGGCTGAACAGAAACCTTTTCCAAAAAACGCACGGAAATTCAAAAATGATGAAAACGGCATAAATACATCCAATGTTGTAAAAAAAAAATGGAGAAACTCACATTTTTAATGCAGCTGTTAATAAAGTAGATATCGTTTTTGCACAATCAAATATAAAACAGAATGTTTTAGTCACAGGCAAGGTACAGTCCAGGCGTGTACTGAAGGGACAAAACCAACAGCAGTTTGTTTTTAACCAATACTTTGAGATAATCACTGCAGGGAAATCATTATCTCTGAGTTCAACAGGATGCAACATATTGTGCCTAATGCACGAACGCATTTCACACAACGCAAAATAAAGATTATAAACGCTTGGCTTAAAGTTCATGGATCATATCAGATATGAACTTTATTCAACAATGGAAGAAATGAATGATGTTATTAGTGGATCTGTAAGGCTACGCTAGTGAGAACTAGAATCCAGACCTGAGCAGAAGATTCGATCAGATGGATGACATCATGCCTCAGAAAGTCATTTTTCCCCCTTTAGTCAAAGCTGTGTATTAAACCTGATGGGTTAACTGTCCAGATGTGTTTACCTTTCTTGGTTAGTTATTCCACTGGATGGGTCAACGAGTCCATGACTAAAGCACTTCTGAGTCTGCTGTAGAGGTTATGTAATCTGGATTTGGTATATACAATAAAAAGTTTATCACTGAAGGCTTCTGGTTGGGTGAAAAAAAAAAAACACGAAGTTTAAATGATGACGGTCTCGATGTGAAAGCTGTGCGAGTACGTGAAGGAAGAGGAGGAGTGTTTCTGGAGGGGAAAGGACGTGGGTACGACGGGAGTGGTACACGGAGAGGAGGGGGAGGTGGGGGAGCGGCTGGCCCATCGAGAGGGGAGGCGACGATTGGACGGACGGGCGGGCCTGGAGAAGTTCTTCTGGGCGGAGGCGGAAGAGACGGGCGGCTCGTCGTCGTCCTGCGGAGAAACAAATGAATTAACATTTAGGACGGTCCCACTGTTCTGTCTGCAAGCAAACTGGCACACTCAGATACTTAACATGTTGTCACCAGTTCCATCTGATGTCTTCTTGGTCCTAGAGAAAATGACAGGCACATTTCAAACAACATGCTCCTGAGAGAAGAGGTCCCAACTCAAATAGCTTTCATGTGAGGCCCTTTCTTCCACTTTCCAACTCTGCTGATTCATCAGTATTTTATCTGCGACAGCTCAAATAATGTGGAGCCCCTTTTAAAGGCTGCTTTCGCAATTACTCCCACAATATCTTTAACATTTGCATGACTTTCAAGTGGAATAATTACTTCAGCTTTCTCATTTCTGTGGTCTGCCAGAGGCATTTTGTCAGATACTTCTGTAATTACCACACAAAGGCCAGAACAACACTTCCACTGTGAGACCTCAAGGAAGGACTCAGAAACTAAAGACAGGCTGGCTTGGCCAACAGACCACCTGCCTAGTTTTATTCTAAACTGCCAGCTCCTCGGGAGCCTTTAAGAGACAGAATGGCCTAGATGCTTAGGTTTTAATGAAGGCTTTGGCCTGCTTTTGTCTCTTAGCACATGCCAGAAATAAACAACATTCCCAGTAGGTCTGTCCTCAGTCAAGGGCAATTGCTTAGTGTTTAAGAATGTACTGGAACAAAATGAAAAGTTCATCTGGGTCCACTGACACAACAAGCCTTAAAAAAACATATTAAATGTTAATATTTGAGCAATGATGGGAGGATCTGGTGAGCGTTCATAGAAACACTTCAGTCAGCGTCCGCTCACCTGCATTATGAGCTGAACCTCCTTCACCGTGGCACTTTGACTGCTGGTGTGTGCCTCCAGACTGTGCATGCGTTTCGGAGCATTTATGTCCAGCACGTCCACCTCTGAGGTGTTGTCCTCCTGTCCACCGCCGACCTTAGAGCTTGAGGTTATCTCAGTCTGCTGGGCCCGGGCCGCGCTCTCGTAGTTCTTCAGAATCCTCTCCACGGCACCGTAGTTGGACCTGGACCCCTCGGGTCGCGGGTATGCAGCGAGCGTCAGAGGCTTCCAGGGATGGTCGTTCATCATTCGAAGCGCAGGTTTGGAGGAGTCAGGCTGGTGAGGAGAAGCAGATTTGTGTCTCGGCTGACTCTTTTTGTTCTCGGACGGCTGCTGGTGTGAGACAGCTGTAGCTGGCTGAGGCTTTGATTCAAAGGGACTGTCTGTCATAGAGTGGGTATTATCCACAGGCCGGGTCTTCACAGGCAAGTAAGACTCTGAAAAAATGGGCTCAGTGGCTGCTCTCTGTTGTAATTTCCTGGAAGGACTCCTGGCTGTTTGAACTTTGGGTTTGTCCTCACCGGGGAGTAAAGGACTCAGAGAGGATATCGTTGCCTCCCTGAGTCCTCCCTGTGGCTGCTCAGGTGGGCTTTCTGGCTGTATTCTGACCTCTTGGACTTCAGTAGCATATCTCATTTGTATTGGCAACTCTTCAGGGTTCTGTAAAGTGTAATTTGAGATAGAGCGAGATAATGACTCTTCAGGATGTGAATCCATGATGCTCGTGGGGACGTCAGTACGAATGGGTTGAAATGCGATGTCTTTTGGAGGTAAATCATGTGATGTAAGGGTTGGTTGGGAAGCAGCAGAGCAGGTATCTGTTACACTCAAGCTGCCTTGTGCCTCGACTCCATGACCCATCTCAGCTTGAAACAAAGTTCTGTTGAACTCAGCTGTTTTTCGTTCCAGCATTAAGTTTCTCCTGGAGCCCTGGAGGCTGGAGCTGACAGGTGTTTGTTCCAGAGAAGACGAGAAGAACTCCACAGGTTCTCCGTCAACGTCGGGAGATGTTTGCCTTCCAACACCACCAGAACTGTAATCTGGTTGCAGATCTTTCCAAGCGGTCACAATGTTGACCTCAGAGAAGCTTTTCTGGACAGTATCGTAGACGGACGGCTTGTCGTGAGCGAGCTTGCTGGCATCACAAGACCAGCGATTGTGGCAGCAACCCACATTACAGTTGGAGTTAGCGGGAACAGAGCACGAAGCTAACACTCCGTCTTTGAAGATTTTCCCCTCGTTTTCCTGCAGCATGGCCTCAAATTTCCTGACAATAGATGGACTGCTGCACTTTCTGTCCACTAGAACACAGGGGCTGTGGCACGTCCTCAGCGTAGCCATGGGAGAGTCTGGGATGTGGAGATCAGTATCCAAGTTAGGAGTGCTCAGATTCCACGAGGAGGTGCGAGGAGGGATGGGAGGTGCTGCTGTATCAGTTTCTGACTGGCCCGTCTCTGGGCCTCCGTAGCTAGCCAGATCAGCAGGGTTTGATGTCCAGGAATCGCTCGGCCCTCTGTTGGTCTGCCAGATGTTACCTGGAGACAAGGTGATCCAGTTTTCTCTCTCCAAGGCTCGGAAGTCATCGTATATCTGACTGAGGTCACAAGGAGGTTCATCGAGTTTCTCCCCTTCCTCAGGTGGGCACAGAGACTGATTCCTGAAAAACAGTAAAGGAGACAATCTATTTCTCAAGAACAAATTATTATCTACTTCTTAAATGTAAAGAAACCCTCTGATTATCCTTGTTTTACACTGCTGCCAATAAAAGTTTACCTTTTATTTCCATTTTTCTTTCTGATCTCATCTTGGTAGCTACATAACTCCTCACTGACACGGGCGATTTCCTTTAAAGCCTGAAACAAAAAGAAGAGGCAAAAAGAAAGAAATTAAAACAAGCTGAATGCTGTGGTGTTGTTTTAGTGCTGAGGTAGATAATCCACTGAACTCAATGAGGGGCAACTAAAACATGGTAAGAGGAGAGCAGGAATATAACTAAGCAAAGTAACGAAAAAGCAAAAACAAAAAAGGAAATAAAAAATACATTTTATAAATGTGGTGATTCAGGCAAAAACAAAAGTTTGAAACACTCACAGCATTGAGAGCAGTCGTGTTCTTCTTCTTGTCGCTGCCGTAACTCAATCGTTTCCAAAAAGCACCTTCTTGAGGAACACCTTTTTCACTCCCTTTAGAAGAGTATTCCTGTGTTACGCCACAATAAAAGGCCTCCAGCTCCGTTGTATCCACTCCCTTCTTATTATTAGCGTCCGAGTCTTGCTGCCAAGTTTCCCTGGGTCTAAATTCATCCACGAGCTCGGGTTGTAGGCGGTCACCGTGACCGAACTGACCACCAACACTGAACCCACAAGGACTGTCTGCCTGGGAGCGGGTGGAGGGGTGAGGGATGTTTCTGCTGGGGCCAAACCCCGGTGACGGTGGGTTTCTGGTTGGTTCTGACTGAGTGCTGCTGCTGAGTATCTCCGAACGAGAGTTGTCACTGAGCAGACTGGAGCCTGTGCTGGTGGAACGTATACTCAGTCTGTTCACTGCATGATCGTCCTGCTTCCTGCTGTCCAACCCGGGTCCTCGTCGATTGGATCTCACCTCACAGCACAGCTGGAAACAGGAGGAAGAATACAGACAATTTGTATAATGTAGGCCCTGTTTTCACTAAATATACAAAAAATACATTAAATTTAAACAAAATAGTCAGTGCAGGATTAGATAATGGTGAAAAGTTTAAATAACACATTTAGTCTAAAAGAGTAGATATTATTGGGCTATCAATGTTAAACTAAAACATCCAAAGAATCTTTTCAAATAAAACAAGATAGGCTCTAGCCTTCACCATAAAAAGCTCAAAATAGCAACCTTTTAATGTTAACTGGTGTGCTTTCCCAACAAGTGAAAGTCTACTTGGGACTGCTGCCTTTCTGCATGCTTTAACGCTCCGTTGTTTTCCTTCCATTTTCTCGTCTCAAAGGAACAAACAAGAGCCACATGTTTGATTTGTAGCAAACTGTTCCAGTAATTTTACTTTCCAGCGCACAACATGGGAGTGGATTTTCACATACAGAGCCAGACAAAGTAAAAGTATTTCCTTTTTTGAAGAAATGTCTTCTTTTATTCTATGGTAGAAAAGGGCTTTGTAATCAGCTGCCCCTTCATGTTAGACAGGCCTCAACACTTGGAGTTTTAAAATCTCATCTTAAAACTAACCTTTTTTCAAAAGCTTTTAATGAAGTACGAGAGTTGTTTTTTTCCTATTTGTTTGGTCTGTTTTGATGGTTTATCATTATTTATGTATTGTTTGTAATGCTTTGTTTTTAATAGTTGCAATATGTGAAGCACTTTGGCCAACGGCAGTTGTTTTTAAATGTGCTATATAAATAAAGTTGACTTGACTTGAATCAGGCTTATCTGTCTCTACTTTACCTTTGTTGTGACCATTTTAGTTTGTTTTGAACCAGTTCTTCAAGTCTGGTTTTGGAAAGTTCATTCAACTTTCGGATGTTTGTTGGATTCTAGATGGATGATTCAAATCAACAAAATATAAAATATATATTCAATAATGTATTTTAGACATAAATAAATGGTATAATTTCTTATTAACCTCATCTGACATGTCTAAACATGAACCAAAAGTTGAGTTTAATTTAATTGTTTGACTTTCACATCACAGACAAAACTAATTGGGTTATTTTTGGTCTTTTGACAACACCTTAAAACAGACTTTCTATTGCATCGCAGTGTCTCTTTGTGCTCCAGGTCATAAACTCCATCACTGTCTGTCTTTTTGCACAGAAATCAGAGAACAAACTTTCTGTTTAACTCCTTCCGTGGGTATTGTTTGAAAATGATTGTTGTCGACCAGGAAGTGTTGGCGGGAAATAATAAACACTTCAAGTGACGCGGTGCATAGGAATCTCTGTACCAAAGTAAGACAATGTTCAAGGTTGAACAAGATTTTTGTGCCTTTTCTTCCATCATTGTGTGGTCAGAGCATCTTACCTCCTCTATTTTCCTCTGCATGTCCTTCAGCTGGTTCTCCCACTCTCTCCTCTCCACGTCGAACCTTTCCAGCAGCTCGGCTTTCTCCCTCAGCCAGTCCCTCTCGCTGTGCTCCAGACGGCAGCGCAGGTCCATGGCTGCTGAATGCGTGTCAGCCAGGATCCTCCGCTGCTCTTCCCTCTCCCTGCGAAGCGTCGGGGTCTCGCTCTTCGATTCTCGGGGACTGCGCGAGGCGGCGGATACGAAACCTGCGGCTGACTGTGCTCCTCCGCTCACAAACCCTGTTGCTTCTCTGGCCTCCAACTTTAGAAGAGCAAGGAGCGCAGAGGGGACAGAGGAGGAGGGGGAAGCCAGCAGGGAGATGGGGAAGGAAAGAGTGGGAGAAGTAGTATTATTACAGAATATTTTGCAGTTCGGAGCCAAATGACGAGAACCAGCAGACGTGCAAGGCAAGGAGGGGGAGAAAATGCTCGAAGAGGAATTAGGAGAATGAAGGAGTGGCAGGAAGAGAGGATGGGGAAGAGGGGAAGTCAAGCACCGTGGGGATGAGTGTGAGTGGGTTTATAGGAGGGGAAAGGGAGACAGATTGGACAGAGAAAATTTCCTGTCAGAACTCACAGTTGGTTCAAGGGTTCAGGGTTCAAGTTTCTTTTCTACGGTGCTTCAGTAACACGGGATACAGGGCAGGAAATGGGAGATTCAGGCAGGGCAAAATATGTCTGCAGATGTGGCCTAATTCAAGTCATCCAGCTTTCAACAAAAACAAGGATTTATAAATAGATGATCGCTTCACAAAAAGGCCAAACCTCTGCTGTTGCTAAATACTAATTAAAATATTGGTTTGATGAATCTGAATAGCTGAGTTGTTTGCTTTGTTTTGAATAAAACTTAGGGAATTTCCCCTGGGATTTTCCTGTCTTTTTATAACAATATAATGCTACATTATTTAATTGAAAAATGTAATTACTAGTAGTAATTGGAAAACTTTATGCTCTCAAAGAACTGAAATAAGAGCGTCTCTCAGACCTGCACATTCTGTGGTAAATCTGCAGCTTTTTTTGCTGGTTAAAAGAAAAGGAAAAATGTTGGGCTTGGTACTGGAAGAAGCCCAAGACAACGCCTCTGCATGTGCACATATTCCTGTATGTCTCAGTAATTTTGCGCATACAAGCATGCTGGAATGTGTTATTTCTGTGTTGAGCCACAGACATGAAGCCAGGCCGTCTTACGAGGCTCGATCGCGGTGCTATTCCTGCCTGTGGCCCGGGGTCAAGAAATTATGGTGAGAAGAAACAACGTATTCTGTCTGCCTGCGGCTCCCCTTAAACTTCCCCACAATTAGAGATCCCTGATGATGGTCGCTGTCCGCAGTCTATTTAAACAACCAAATGTAAACAAACAGTCAAAATGCAGATGCTGGGAGTCGTATCAAAAGGCCAAGCGGCGTTTTCACAAATTAACACATGAAAGGGAAGTGATCTTTGACTGATTACCTGCAGTGCATTCAGTTCAGGGAAACACGATCCTGATTTAACGTGTTCACGCTTTAAATTCAATTTGAGAGAGAAACCTCCAACTACTCGCAAGCTAGCCTGGGTGTCACTGTGTGCCGCTGGGTATATAAAGGTAACTGTGTCACCAGGGTGACCCACTATAAATAGCGGACACACAGCCTTGTACAATGTCACATTCCAAGAGGAGGTGGGGAGGAGAGGTAAAGGAAGGGGGTTGAGCTGGCTGCTGAAGCAAAATGAGATGTCTCCTAGCTGCCAGCAGCATTCATAAATCAGGGTCACGCTAAGAAATACGCCTGGAAGTACTGGGCTCCAGCCTCAGCCTGGGACCTGGGATGTTTCCTTGGTATTCGGTGGTGGCAGCTGCCCAAAAAGGATGAGGAAACGACAAACAGTGCTCATATTTAGGATTCAGCCTCAGCCGACCGTTTAAGATGATGTGAATAAAAGGAAAAAATCAAACAACTATACAACTGATTAGGTCAAACATACGCTAAAAGAAGTTGTATTTCTATGAAAAGTATTCCTAGTTGACAATGTTCATAGCTCTACTTCAGTCCCTTTAATCTCAACTGGTTTACTCAGGATTCAAGCCTGTAATAACAGCAATGACAAGCCAAATTCAAAAATCATATGTACCCCAACAATGTCTAAAAGCATCTATTTTAATTACAGGTTGAGTAACAATTAACTCAAAATTCCCACCAGAAGTCTTCGCAGCACAGCGGTTCAGTGGTTAGCACTGATGCCTCACAGCAACAAGGTTTGATCCCTGGTTTGGACCTGGGGTCCTTCTGTGTGGAGGTTGCATCTTAAGTTCGTTTTTCTCCAGGTACTCTGGTTTTCATGCATGTTAGGTTGCCTTCAGGCCCAGACCTGCCTTACAAACAAGATCTGTGATCTCCAATATATTTGCCTGGTAAAATAAAGGTAAACAAACTGCAGTAAAAAGAAACAGTGAGCAGCTGGCTCAAATACAAGCTGAACTTTTTTAACTCATTGAAATAAGTTCAGCTCAGGACTGAATGACTCAGCTGACTTC
This sequence comes from Anablepsoides cearensis, assembly GCA_032275365.1. Lineage (NCBI taxonomy): Eukaryota > Metazoa > Chordata > Actinopteri > Cyprinodontiformes > Rivulidae > Anablepsoides > Anablepsoides cearensis. The sequence goes on along the minus strand of JAUBOC010000050.1, from coordinate 13,819,921 downwards.
ACTAATGGGCTCCTCTTCAACAGTTTTCAACTAATATTTTACAACCAGGCAGGCCATAAGAATAATTGGCACTGAGACTTAGAAAACCATAACAATACCATAGTAGCTGTTCAACTCCTGCTGTTTTCACATTAAATGAGCTGAAATTAGGCTCTCCGCTCTACTGGTGCAATAAAAGCAGAAAGTGAAAAATCCCAGTGTTTTGCATCAACATCACTAAAAGTTCTCCTTGCTTTCAGTTGGTTTGCCTGCATTATTGCCATGTTTTTCTAAGTTAAATCTGCATTTGATTTGTTTAGAAACTCTAATAATTGAGAGGAAACAATATAGTCCAGTCCAATTATTAAGTATACGCTGTATTTTGTTTGTTTTTAGGAATATAGGTGAAATTCTTCTTTCATCGCTGACTGAGGAAAAACCTTTGGTTCTCTGAAACGCTGAATGCAAGTTGGTTAGCTGAGAATAATTTTTAAATGTTTGTTTGTCTAACCTTACACGGAGCCTCAGAATGTCCCTTTTGTAAACATGTACCTAAAAGTATCATCTGTAGCAGGATGTGGAATATAGACCAAACAACTTATACAATAGAACAGACCCTGCAGCATGGCTTCACTCCAACTCTCATTTCCCCTGCTCTGTTTTTCTAATCAGAATGAAGAATCGTATCAAAGAAAATGCATGTCTGTGTCCACATTCCTTCCAACATTACTGTAGATTTTGAGGATGACCCCCCCCTTCTAAAAGGATCACTCAAACTAACCTAGAATTGTAAAAATCCAACGTATTTGTGTCTACTTTGTGAACTGTATTATCATTATCATCAGTTCTCTTCTTCTCGTTGCTGATTTTCAGCTCAAACTTAAGGAATGCCTGAGCTGTAAGGCTTCAGCAGGATTACCATTAGATTCAAAGGAGAGGTCTGTGTCAAAAATAAATTCATTTTAAATCTGATAAGAATCATAGGAGGTTCAAATGACACATAAAGACACCGTTGTTCTAATACACACACAGAAAAAACTGAAAAATAACAAGGAAATGCATTCAGCATGAAGAAAAATCCAAATGCAATCAAAGCAAGTCACATTTTCCTACAGAGGCTGAACGAGTCTCATCCAGTCTAGATTTCTACTTTGTTGCAGCCAAATAAATCGCTTTTCTGATCTGATCAGAGAAAAAAAATCCTAAATCCCCAAAGTTCTGCTGCTTTGAAGATCAGCTCTGCATGTTTGTTCGTCTCCACACTGCCTGATACAGCATGATACTGGTATGCAAACAAAGTGTTTTTGACCGGTTCAAACACACTTGTCATCAGCTCTCCCGTTCCCAAACGGAATAATATTTAATCCACTTAAAGCTAGCTGGGTGTCAGTGACTGGCTAAGTAGGGCTTTTAAAAAAAAAAGTTTGTCTTTTGAGTACAAACGTTTTGTCTAAGCTGAGGCTGGAGTTGGGTGGATGCCATGGTGACTTATCACCTCGACTCGTGGGTGGCGAGTTCACTTCGCTCAGCACTAAATTCCAGCCAGGCACACACATCTAGAGGTCAACCAATACGAGATTTTTTTTTTTTTTACGGCTGATGTCGACCTTTAAAAGAAATCAAGATAATATGGATTTTCCATTAAAAAGTAACAGTTTACGTAATTAAATGTATATTTGTGACCTAACACATCGAAACGAGGATTAAGTCTAAAAGTGGTGGCAAAATAGGCAAATATAGTGTTTTGATTAACTTTTGCAAAAATTGCATTTTGTAGAAGCATAATAAATAAATGCCTTATCAATGTATCATTTGAATGAACTGTCTAAAATATAATCATAAAACAAAATTCCAAAGGATTTTTTGAGCAGTAGCAACAAAAAAACAGATTATGAGCAAAAACGCCTTAAATTTTTTAGATTGTCCCTGTGAGCTAGAAATATTTATTTCCAGCTGGAAAATCATAAATACTATTTGAAGTTTCCTCTTTATAATGACATAAAAAATCCTCATCAAAATTACATAAAATTAGGATTCACACCAAGTATTATTGTATTATTGTAACCAAAAAGACAAATTAAGTCATATATCTGGATCCACTTATAATATCAGAATGATCCAGGTATCAAAACTTAGCTTTTAAAGCCAGGAATCTGAAAACGTTATTAGGTCATTTTGACCAAATTTGACTTAATCCTCATTTGTTCTCTTCATCAGACTGTCATAGAAAAGCAGAGTGTCTTCAGTCGGAGGCTTCTTCAATTTCGCTGTAAAACGGACCGC
>JAUBOC010000050.1:13803098-13817559 GCA_032275365.1 Anablepsoides cearensis | reverse complement strand
ATGAGTTACAACAACACCTAATTTCCCTCTGGGATAAATAAAGTATTTTTGAATTGAATTGAATTGAATTGAATTTCGACATAATGGGTCACATATTATATAAACAGTATTCTTGCTGAAAGACATAACCTGCTTTTAAATTCTTCTTTTTCACATTTAAATCATTTATTTGGGGTCAATATGAAGTGGAACTGCAATGCTTTGGTCTTAATTCCTCCTTATTGTAACTCCACAAGCCCCTCCTTCACCCCTATTCTGAGGTGTGTCTCAGATGAACTAGTTTTGAGGCTGTCTCTTTAAATCCAAAGGAGGCACTTCACACCCCGCCTCCCTCCAGCTTCCAGAGTGATTCATTCTAGTTTAATAGAGGGGTTTACAAAAATATAGCAGTCGAGGAAATGCACTCGAAAAATTTGGTTTTACGCTGGATGCTCTAAGACAGCATCTTCATTTTCCTATTTGCAATTGATGAAGTGCATATTGGCATGGCCCACTGCCAATTAATTGATCTCTCTATCTACATGTTAAACAGTCTGATCATTCTGATCCTCCTCTCCTACCTGAGCAATCCTGCACTTGAGCTCAGCCTTCTCCAGCTCCCAGGCACATCTGTCTCTGGTGTACTGCAGCTGGAGCTCGCTCCTCTTCTCCTCCTCTCTCTTCACCTCGCCCTGCACCTCCTCCAAAACTGTTTTCAGGTCCAGCAGAATCCTCCGGTTCTCCCCACCCTGCAAAGAAACACAGATCTCTGTTGTCAAACAAGCCAAATGCACTTTTAATCTGACTCACAAAGGGATCTACTTTATGACAAAAAAAACACTGTAGAACCATACAATTCTGAATTTTTAGGCTCTGAAAATGAATTAAATTCTCTAAATAGGCAAATAACTTTTCAGTCTTTTTGAAGTAGTTACTTGTATGTTAGCCACTTCTCTGAGCAGTGACTCCTTCTCTCTCATCCACTCCTCTTTATCCTGCACATGTCGCTTTTTCAGATCCTCCAGTTTCTTTTTAAGCCTGTGCTGGATTTGTTGTTGCTGCTGCTGGGGTTCAGGAGCCGGCCACATTTCTCCCCCGAGCTGCTGCTGGGTCCCTGCTCCCCCCTCTGCCGCTGCAGAGGAGCCCAGCAGGGGCTCCTGGATGTGACTGAAGACGGTGGGCGGAGAGGAGATCCTCCTCAGCGGGCTGCGGGTCTTGCCCCTGTCGGTCCTCTCCATCCTGGAGCGGGACACGAACTCCCACCCCTGAGAGGGGACGTATCCCCCGCCCGCACCGCCCCCGCTGTGCAGCCCCGTGCCGTTAATAAACGCACTCCACATCTCTCATAAAAACAAACACAAAAAATGAATAATAACTGGGGAAAGTGTCACCAAGCTACGTTACACAAGCAGACATTTCTGTTAAAGAAAATGTTGGGTCAAGTTCAGTCAACTTCTGCATAAACTCAAAGTGTTTCTTATCCGAACCCGGCTAAATCCCGCTCCGGCCCCAGGGGAGCCGTGACTAACCGCCGCGCCGACACAAGCGACAGGACCGGCGTCCCTCCTCTCCTCCATGTCGTCACAGCAGCCGTGTTAATCACAATTCCATCGCTTCTTCGTCAACTTTTAACGCTTTCCGCTCCTCCGTCCACCTGCGCTCTTCTTCTGTCGCATGTTTTAACACCGAGCCCCCAGAGGGACGAATTCCGCCTCCCGGCTCCTTCCGCGCTGCCTCGGCTCCTTCGGGCTCAGAGAGCAGGCAGAGACTGTCCGACACCCGGTAAACACTCAGAGAAGGTCCCAAAAATATCACGAGCAGCGGGAGTATTTTTACCCCCTCTGTAAACGGGAGCGCTAGTTTCCCCACCAAAGCTAAACGACGCCTACAGCGGGAGGAAGCTCCGCTCATCAACACGGCTCTAATTTACGTCGCCACCTTGCGCTGTAGCCATGGCAACAAATCCATTCACGCACGCACGCACGTCGCGGTGTTAAACAAACAACAAACTTATTATAGGGGCCAAAACCAGAGTCACAGCACTTTTTATAAGCCCTGGTTGCATAATCCTTTTTTATAAACAAAACTGTTCTTTTTGTTGTTGTTGTTGTCCTGAGAACTATTAGCCTAACATCTGGGGGCTGACTATCACGAGGAAGGCAAGGGTGGGAATTTATTTATGAAGCAAGCAGATAGATCTCTTTATCTCATAAAATGCAGCAAATTGTGCAATACAACCACAAAAAAAATGTCATTTGATGATTCTATTTGCCAAAAAAAATCCCACTTAAGCTGAGAATAGCTTAGCTGCCCAGTTACTAGTCTGTCTAACTCTTTCAGCCACATGAAGCTATAAAGCACCAGGTCTTACCGTGTCTCTGATAGCTGCACCGATAGTCCTCACTCCAAGTCAGCCACAACATGTCAGCTCAGACCATGGCTGAACAGGAATGCAGCTGCATAGTTAAAAACAACTGCTGAGCGACAGCCTACAGCTGGAATGATGCTTTCATTAACTGGAATAAAATTCCCCTTTCTCTCCCTCCCTCCTTCCCTCCCCGTCTCTCCTCCTCTTCCTCCAACAGCTGGCCCTAATACAGTGACTGTGACGTGAGCCACCCCACCGGTGATGAAGGAAAGAACCAGATCCATTCTAGCCCCCCTATTCCAGTGGTCAGTCAGAACCCTCATATGCACATTTTTCTCCTGATTTTTCAGACCCCACCCAAAGCCATTTTTACTCTACTGTTGCACAACTTTCCACAGTCCAAGTGTTGGCAATATGTTGGTTTTTACTTTTATGCTGAGCACAAAACCCTCAGGGTCAAGTCTGTTATTGACCTCTACTGAAATACTTCTACCAGAAGAGGAAACAAACTGTTAATAAACAGTTTGTGCTGAATGACTGCTGAAATTTGTTGAATTTAATTGGTACAGTTAGAAGAAGCTCAATAAAAGCTACAGTCAGCAAAACAATAGCTGAAATCCAATATCAGCTATAGCAAGAAAACTAAAATCAGCAAAATGAACAAAACCATAGTTATAGGCAAATTAACAACTAAACCACCAAAGTTAAAATAGGCAAATATGAAGCTAAAATCAGCAAAAACTGTAGTCTAAAGCATAAATCAAAATTATAACTAAGGTTTACAATAAGTTAAATAGATGCTAAGAGCTAAACAAAGCAAAACCATAATTACAAAACTAGTAGCTGAAAGCTAAGACAGTAGCTTTAAGCTAATATCAGTACCACATATCAAAAAACAAATAAACAAAACCGTAGCTAAAAGCTAAAATTAGTAAAATACATGACTAAAATTAGTGTAAGTAGCTGAAAGACACAAATAGCAATTTTGTAACTGAATTCCTGGAGGAAAACCAGGCTAAAGCTAAAATCAGCAAAAATGGTAGCTAAAAGATCGAATCAGCAATGCAGTTAACATGCTAAAATTTTAAAACGCATAACTAAAGTCTATAACATGATATGGGCTAAGAGCTAAACATAGCAATGCCAAAACCATTAGTACAAAGCTAAAATTACCAAAAATGCAAAAATTGGCAAAAGAGCTGACTGAAATTAGCAAATCATAAAAGCTTTAATTATTAAAATCATTACTGAGTTGGTAAAGTTAAAACAAGAAGATTGTAGCTTAAATGAACAATACATTAGCAAAAAACTAATTGGTAAATGAAAGCACAAATCTGTGATAGATTTTATAAGCTAAAATTAGGAAACAGGTGCTATAAGATAAACATAAGATAGTTTGTTTTATTTTAATGTTTAACTATTAAAACCGTTGCCGAATGCTAGAATTAAAAAGATAGAAACTTAATGCTAACATTTAGCTACTATTATAGTACAAAACTCATAACAAGACAGAGGAATTTAAAGTAGATTTCCGATTTTGAAGAAATTAGAAAGTTTTTGTTTTTGTAAATTAAGTTGAATAATCACACTGTTCCTGATTGAGTTCAATGTTTTGATGCATGAACAATTAAAATAGCAGAGAGTGTGGAAGTAGTTTGAGTACAAAATAAACTAGTATGACTGTTAAACCAACATTCATAAGATACAAGTCGATAAAATAAAAAAAATGGTTTGAAAAACAATCACCTTATACAAACAACTGTATCATGCAGATAAAACATGCAAATACAGAGATGCAAAATGCAAAGTAATAATGAATCACAAAATGTGACACAAAATCAGCTAAAAGTAAGCCCCTAATTGCTTGTCAGATGTAGATGTGTAATTTATAAACTAGACTAAAAACAGCAGGAAATGATGCAAACAACACAAAACAACCAACATAAGACATAAAATGACAAATGAGATGGACAGAAATCCGAACTTCACAGAAAAATAAAGTTGGAAGAAGACAAGAGGCTAAAGCAGTTTCAGCCACATTTTTATACTTCCAATTTAACTCTACTGTGTTTCCAAAGACCGTTTTATGACTTGTTACAGTTCTATGTTGCAACTCAGTGACTCAGCACTTCCATAAGCTTTCAGAGAGTTTAATATCAGGCATTGTTGGAGTGTCAGAGTTAATGAGCTTGAGTTTTTGTGTGCAGGGCTGCTGTCAGAACACAAATGTTTTTTTTTTGTGTTGTTCTTCTCAAGCTTTGTTCATGTTTCCTCACTGAATGTTGGATCTTACAAACTTCTGGTTTTATAGTTAAACTGAAAACAACACGTGTATAGACCAAGAGGTTATGTTATCGTGAAAGAAAACAACCTTTTGTCTGTGATCTGTGTTTTTTTTTTTCAGCATTTCATTTTTTTGTTTTAGGATTTTTTTTTTCTCTTGTTATATTTATTCCTTGTGTTTATGTTCTGTATTTCCCTTGAGTTCAGTCGTTCCCCAGTGTTTAATTAACCATCAGTAGTTTTCCTCAGTCAGTTTCTACACCTCGGTCTTGTCCCGCCCACTTACACCTGTTCCCTGTTATCATTAACTTCAGTTTCCACCCCTTTCCTTATCAACCTCAGCCTACTTATTTTCTCAAAGCTCACTCACTCCCCAGTCATTTTTGGTTCAGTGCCTTGTCTGATTCCTCTCTGTGCTCTTTGTGTTACTTTGTATTTTACTGCCATGTCAGCATTTTTATTTTGTTCCTTTATCAATATTAAATCCTGAAGATTTCTTTCTAAGCTCCTCGTGTCAGCCTGCACCATTCGGTTTAAACTTCAAATCTGACAATTTTGCCTCTCAAAATGTATAAATATATGTATTTTCCAGCTTCACACAGATCATTTGTCTTAGTAATTTGCACACCTGTTCACTATAATCATCTCTCTCCTCCCAGTATATTTGTTGTTTCTGTCAGATTGTCTGCTTACATTCACTTGTGTTGAGAACACGTTCTCATACTCATCATATGTATGACACTTACTCAGGCTCCCTTGGTGTCGTTTAATAATACAGAAGTTACCTCCTTTGCGTCAAAATTTGACGTGAAGTGCACTTTCACTGAATGCAGCTCCTTAAAAGATGAAAACTGACGACATGAGAGTGCGGAGAAGAAGCACATTCTCATGTTTTGAAAAGTTGGATTTTCCCTTCGGCTCTTAATCGAATGGAATTCTACACCGAAGGGTTGGGCAAAATCGTATCATGTGCAATTAATTGTCAGAAAAACTTTAATCGATTACTTTTTAGTCACTTGATGATTAATACGATTAATAGCACCAGGCAGACTGACTGGAGATTTTCTCGGTCAAGTCCGCTCGATGCTCCTCTCCGCTTCAAATATAACAAACATTTTTTAAAAAGTTCTGTTATTTATTTATCATATCTCCAGTTTTACTTGGTCCATCAACACAATTTTAAAACTGTACAGCCTCATTTGGAAAATATTTCTATATAGAGCAAATCTTTTGCACAAGAGTGATTTAAACTGGTCATGTGACTAGGATATGAGGAAGTCCAGGGACTTCAGGGGATTAATTGTCATATTAATCAATGTTGGATAAATACCACAATTAATCATGATTAATTTATTTGCCAAGAATATGTTGGTCTTGACAGTTTTCTTTTTTTTTGTTATCAAAAAGTCTCTTGTTGAGATCTTGCACCTGCTTCCTTTGTGATGGCATGTGGGTCCACACAGCCCACCTTACAATGGGGTTTCAGTGCATTTTTGTAATTAAACAAATTCACATCAATCTATTACAGTACCAACAAGCCTGAAAATGTGTTTAAATAACAGACTGGGGGGAAAAGTGCAGAGCTTTTATGATTGCACACAGCCTTAAAAATTAAAACACCAAAAATTTTTTTTTTTAGAATGGGTTACTGCACCCCCTCCCGTCACGCCCCTGTAAGAAACCTATTGCTGTCTTTCAGAGAACTGAATGAAGACTCACCTGAAAGCCCACCGCCGCTCTCAGGTTGCGCAGCGTTTGATAAATGTTGAAAGCCTCCCAGCAGACGAACGGGTTTGAGTCATACTCGGAGAGTGAAATAGTCTTGTACCTTGAGTGACCTTATGTAATGTGTTCAACATAACAAAACTGAAATGAAGGAAAATGTTTAAAATAAAAATAAAATAAAAAAGGTGGGTAATGTGAGCCGGAGAGTTACAGAACAAAGAATAGAGTAAAAAGAAACACCAATTTAAAAATGGTGGCGTATGAGAGCGAGGAGAACAGAACTAGGATGAGGATGAGCAAAATAATAGGCTGGAACATCTTGATGGGTCATGAATGGATGCAGTGAGGATGAAGAGCAGAACGAGAGGCGGTTAGAATGAGAAAGCTTAATGTTAAGCAGAAATTATACTTTTTTCATGCTTCTATTAGCTTACAGACAGTGGCTCCTCCGCCTGTTTATCGTCCTGCTTGGGGACGTCCAGTCGATCTATGAAACTCTGCAGCTCCTTCCTGAAGGCTTTCATCTGAGCGTTGATACGATACAGCAACTCATGCTCTCTGATCCTGAGGAGCACATGTGGACTCTTGTAGACTCTCTAGATTTATTATTTTACAATTTTTAGCCACGTCACTCAAAATTGCCTATTTGCTCCAAACTCTCAATTTGGACTACTTTTAGGTTTTAGATTTTAGCTAGATGTTTTATTTTTTTAGCTGCTGAATGCAAGGTGGCCACATACTTTAGTTCTTAGCTTTATTCTTTTCCACGAAGGAGTATAAGGGCCACACAACGATATTTTTTTATTCTTTAAATTACAAGAATAAAGTCATAATATTGAATGAATAATTTTTATTTTGGTCACATAAAAAAAACACTCCACACAAAATCAAACAAACCTTTAACCCCATATGACCAAAACAGGTAGAGGCAGAAGCCAATATTACGACATTAAAGTCGTATAAAAATAAAGTTACAATATTATGAGAATAAAGTCGTAATATTATGAGTTTAAAGCCATAATATTATGAGATTAAAGTCGTATAAAAATAAAGTTATAATATTATGAGAATAAAGTGAGTTTATGAGTTTAAAGTCATAATATTACAAGAAAAAAGTCATAATATTACACGAACAAGCATGCTGTTATCACTGCATTAAAATGAGGAATGTTCAAAACTTGTCAAGTTGTTCTTTAGTATTACTATAAGTAAATAGTTAATCTTTTAGCACATTAGCGTCAAATTATCAGTTGCAGGACTTGGAAACTGTGCAAACGACTATAAACTGAAGCCGTATTGTAAATAATGGCTGCATTGACAGATTTAGTCGTCACGTAGCTAATTTGGATAAAAGCATATTAATCTAACAGTGACACAAGTCATCACAGATTACTTTATAAACACAGACACATGGCTGGTGTGGAGAAAATAAGGAGGAAATGAGGAACGAAACATAGACCCGTCCTGATTATGACTTTTTCATCGTAATATTCCAACTTTAATCTTGTAATAGTATGACTTTATTCTGGTAAAATTACGATTTTTATCTCGTAATAATAAAAAAATCTTGTTGTGTGGCCCTAATACTCCATTGTACTTTTCAGATTATAGCAAGCATTTTGGTATATTTAGATTTTAACTAATGTTTTCCTACTTTATTAAATTTTAACTAAACATTTTACCTTTTAGCTACTTTTAGTGCAGATAGTTTCTGGCTACCTTTTTGATACTTTTAGCTAGACTTTGGCAACTTTTAATTTCAGCACTTTTGCTTGTTTGTTTACCTTTTTTAATTTTAGTTTGTAGATTGTTGGTAGTTTTATATAACCTTTAACTGCTTTTAGCTTTAAGCTAACATTTAGCTACTTCCAGATTTTAGCAAATAGTTTAATACGTATATTTAGACTGTAGTTAACCTTTTGCTACTTTTAGCTTTAAAAACTCATTTACAAATTCTTCAGCACTTTTGATGTGGACTCTTGTAGATCGCTGTAAAAGCAGTTCTTACAAAGCAGTGATGACTTGTTGAACTTTAGTACCTGCCACCTTCCTCGTCCTCGTCCAGCCGAGCAAACAGCTCCCCGTTGGTGACGTAGACCCGGGCCTCTGAGATGATAGTGCTGGTGTCAGTGATGAGCCTGTCGATGGTCCGGCCCAGCCTCTCCGCCTCGATGCGGATGTCTATCATCTGCTGCCGATCCCTCAGGCTTCGCGATAAAAAACGACTGTCGACAGGCGAGTAAAGGGAGCGGGTCGGGGTGAGGCAGCGGATGTTCCTCACCTCGTCCGAGTCGCTCTCGCCCCCGATGGGGCCCTCGCGCTTGCGGTGTGGCGGGAGGAGGCGCGGGGAGGCGGCCGAGGCCGAGGGCGTGTCGTCGTCCCGCCCTCCGTCGCTCTCGGCGTCGCTGTCCCGGGGGCTGCCGCGGATGCCCAGGTGGGAGGCCAGGTCGTAGCGCTGCATGTTGGAGAGCAGCACGCGGTTCTCGTACTGCAGCTGCATGACTTTGCCGCTCAGCTCATTGATCTGCAGGCGAGCCGCCTTCAGCTCCTCCTGCAGGGCCTCCAATTTAGCGGGGTCGCCTCCTCCTGAGGGGTGGTGGGGCAGAAAGAGGGACACATTTATGAAAAGTTCTGGTGGTTCTATGGGATACATTTATCCACCTGATGCACTGATGGTTCAAATAAAAACTAACCTCCTCCATGTCTTGATCCAGCTTCATGGGACCCAGCCTTGTATTTGAGTTTATTGAGCTCCGTTGTCACCTGAAGACAAAACAAAATTGCATCAGACATTGTTGCCTAAACAGCAGAAGCTTTAAAGCAGGCCTACACATCAATTTTCTGTTATTGCATCAATACTGGCCAATTGTAAAGGTCAGACACCGGACTTTGCTGAAATGAATCAGTGCAGTCTGGCAGATGTATTCCCTATGTTTTCAGCTAAATGATTGGTTCATTAGACCTTAAGTAAAAGCAAGTGGAACTCCTTCACAGTTTACCTTTTTGTTTTCTTCTTCTATGTCTGCTAAATTTCTGCGCAGGAGTTCAGCTTCGTCTTCCACCAGCTGAAGCTGCTGCCTGAGCTCAGACAGGGCCTCTCCCTGCTCCCTGCTCTGCTGGCCCTCACTGCCAGAGCCATCCACTCCTGCTGCTGCCAGGCTGCAACAGAAACATGGCAAAATGGATAATTTCATCTTCCAAACATTACACATCTTCCTAAATAACAGTTATTGCTGCTGGTTTTATTATTCACACAGTTGTTTCTTGTTTTTGTTTTTCAATCAAACATTCCAATTTAGCATCTGAATAGAATAGAATAGAATAGAATAGAATGCCTTTATTGTCATTACACGTGTGCATAACGAAATTTGAGCCACTGCATCCTTTATGCTCTATCAATCATAGATTAAACAGTTCAGATCATTCAGGAGATGGTTGACTTTTGATTTTTTGAAGTTTTTAACTTACTGCAAATATTTCCCACACAGAAATACATTATGACGTCTTTCTTGGAAGTCATCTTCTTGTGTTTTCTTCTGTTTTTAGTTAGATTTTAGCTAGTTGCTTTAACATTTAGCTATTTTAGTGTTGCTGCAGCCACTGATACTTAAATTTCTAGCTTGCCTTGTGATACGTTTAGCTAGCCTTTTCATTTTTAGCTTGCATTTTGCTTCTGTTAGCTTTTATTTAGTTTTTTATTTGGAGTTGTAGCATTTTGCTCTTTTGAGATTGTTTCAAACATTTATTAGGATCTTAGCTGACCTTTTTTCTACTTTTAGCTTTAGGCAAGTGTTAAGCTTCTTTTAGATTTATTCTTTTGCCATTTTTAGCCAAGTCACTCAAAATTCATGCTGAATTTCTGAAATACATTAAGATTTCTTCTCTGCCTTCAAAAATATTGTTCTCTTTGAAATTTCAGCATGTTTGCTCCAAATTCTCTTAGACTACTTTTAGTTATTAGATTTTAGCTAGATGTTTTAACTCTTAGCTTCTGTGGTAATGCAAGGTGGCCACAGATACTTTAGTTTTTAGCTAGCCTTATGATACATTTAGCTAGCAATTTGCTTCTATACGCTTTTATTTATCTTTTTTTACTTGTAGTTTGTAGATTTTCACTAATTCAATTAAATTATTCACTGCTTTTAGCTAGAATTTAGCTAATTTTAGCTTTAATTTCACATATTAAGCCTTTGAGATTATAGCAAGCATTTTAGTATATTTAGATTTTAGGTCATTTTTCCTACTTTTAGTTATTAGATTTTAAGTAGACATTTTGCTTTCTAGCTACTTTTAGTGCAGATACTTTAGTTTGCCGCTAATGTTTTGATACTTTTAGCTAGACTTTGGCAACTTTTAACTTTAATATTCTTGCCTGTTTGTTTACTTTTTTTAAATTTTAGTTTGTAGATTGTTGGTACTTTTATACAACCTTTAACTGTGTTTAGCTTTAAGCTAACATTTAGCTACTTTCAGATTTTAGCAAACATTTTAATACGTATATTTAGACCGTAGTTAACCTTTTTCTACTTTTAGCTTTAAAAACTCATTTACAAATTCTTCAGCACTTTTTATTGAAGTCACTAAGAATTCATGCTGAACAAATGAAAATAACCATACCTGTCCTCCCTCATGTCATCCAGCTCAGCCTTCAGGCCTCTGTTCTCCACCTCCAGCTCCACAATCTTCCTCCCCAAGATGTTGGCCTCCTCCTCCACCAGACGCAAACGGAGCTTCAGCTCAGACTCACGGGTGGTGGGAGGCCCTCCAGCCTCACCTTTAGGCAGTGGACTGTCCACGTCCCCGTAGAAGGATCGGTACTTCTGCAGCTCCTGCTCCAGCCGATCTTTGTCTTTGTCGATCTTTGCCATCTTCTTCCTCATTAGGACAGCTTCCTCCTTGATGAAGGCCAGCTGGCATTTCAGATCCTCATTTTCTTCCTTTTAAGGAGTAAAGGTTTAAGATCCTTCTGATCATTTGCTCATTGTGTATTATTTTCATTTAAATTACATCTGAGTCCACTAAACACATAAATCAGGATTTAAACACTGACTCACCTCGACTGGGGTTTGTGGCATCTTTTTCTCTGTTTTCTGCCCGTCTTTATTGCCTTTTCTTTTCAGTGAGAGCTGCATAAAAACACCAACATCAACGTTTTATCTACTCGCTGTTTCATATGGAAGTGGTTTAAACTACATTTACTGCAATCCATCTTTATTTATTTATCTTTATTTATTTATAAAAATCCATCTTTATTTATGATAAAAAAGCAAATTATACTCAGAACAAAAACAAATAATGTTGCTCAACAACAAGAACAAAAAACATGTATTTTAGCATTAGCCTTGAAAAACAACAAGGGCAGTTTTGTATGATTTGTAAGAATTTCAGGCACACATACAGTATTTTGTTACTGTTGTGTGGTTGGAGTTTCATTAATGACAGAAAATACAAAACTACTGTTAATAGCTTCAGGTTTATTTACTTTTTTGTTTTTATTGATCATAGTATTTATTGTTTTAAATAATTCTTCAGACTTGACTGACAAATATTTCAGTCAGAGTAGTGCTGTTATATAGACAACATATGTCTATATAACAGCTATGCAACTCAGTCTTCCTGCCAATGATTTCATTATATAGAAAACCAAATTTTAAATCATGATTTTTTTTTAAGTAGACTATATTTATAGTATATGTCAGGCTATATTTATCCTGGATTTCAGGCGCCTGAGCAGTTTAGTTGAATACAGCAAAGCCCCAATCTTTGTGGAGGTTACGTTATTAGTGTCCTCGCAAAATGTGAAAAAACATGAATACTGGATGTGGTCCAAAAAAGACCTACAGTGCATTTGGGTGGCATCATAATGCAGTAAAAAACAATAAAAAAAAGAGAGAGATTAAAACAGTTAGCAGCTACATGGCACACTACTGTACTGTATCTTTTTCTACAGAATTTAATTTATGTTAATGTTTGTGTTACAAAATTAGTAAATTATATTGTTCCTAACAACTTGAAAATCATGAAAAAAGCAAGAGAAAGAGAAAAAAAGTTCACCTTCTGTACTGTACTGTATTTTGACGCAGTTTCCACAAAATGACTGGGATTACTGCAGACTACAAGTTAGGTTATATGAAAAAAACCTGTGAAAGACTGAGTATGCAAACTGTGAAACATGACTTTGCAGAACTTTGCTGTAACTGTGTCCTCACGTCTGAAGACCGACATGCTTTCCGCTCGCTCTGTGATACTCCTTCATGTTCAAATGTCACCTGACATTAATATATTAGTGCCAATAAAACTTACGTTTCCTTTGATAAAGAAGATGAAAGGTCCCTCACCTCCTTTGCTCTGTCGAGTTCATTCTGCAGGGCCTGTTTGGTGACCTCCACCTCTATCAGCTGCTGCCTCAGCTTCTCGTTCTCCTCCTCGGTCTTTGTCCTCTTCTCCTCCACATTCTCCAGCTCGTGGTGCAGGCGCACCGACACGTCCTTGGCCACCTGACCGAGGCACCGAGGGAAAACAAACCAGAGACAGACGTAAGGGAAAAACGTCCAGGTTTTGGATCACTTATATACAACAAGCCCCCCACCCCCAACTGTGCCTGACCTTCAGGTCTTGCTCCAGACTTCTCAGCAGCTCTCCGTCCACCTGGCCACTCTCAGTGAACCTGAGCCTTTTCCTCTCGGCTTTCCGTAGCCGGTACTGGAGGATCCGACAGTTCTTGTTGGCTCTCTCCAGCTCTCTGCGCATGTCCTGAAGCTGGCAGGCGTCCTCTTCATAGAAGGTATCCCGCATCTCATCCATCTCCGCCCGCATCTCCTGAATTTCACTCTGGCCAAAACAAAGAGAGCTTAGGCCCATGACTTTTTCATGTGTGTGTGTTCATTTATCTGTAGCATTTGTAAAGTACGTCATTGGACAAATAATTTTTTGTAAAAGAATCACTGACTGTAAATTTACTGATTGACTTTTGGAGTCAACCTGATTCAAGATGGCCACCACAGCTAATTAAAACTACCAAACAATGACTAGAACTCAGTTACACAGATATTGTTCTAAATTTGGTGTGGTAGAGGCTGAAATTCCATCTTAAAGGGGGTTATTATGTTTTTCCCAGGCACATACACCAATTCTAGAACAATCAAGCAACAAAAGCTGTATATATCAAAAACAAACTTGTGTCAAAGCCAATAAACCAGAAGATCCCAGCTGCAGACTGCGGAATGGAGCAGAGTTTTATAGGTCAAATGTCTGACTCCGCCCTCAAAACATTTTGAATGAACTGTCCTTTTCCTCAAAATGTATTTTTTTTTTTTTTTTTTTTTTTTTTGGGTGAATGTATAAATTTATTTAAAATACACTGTGTTGTGTTTGCTGGTTAGTACGTGCAAACCTCCCTACAGAACATAATTTTATTAAGATTCAGCATTCAGCCACATGACCAAACTGTCAATAACTTAGCCTACTTGTGCAAACACATCCTGTTTCAGATAATTTCAAAATAAGAGTCTGATATACATGGTATTACAGACTTGTTTTACCTGACTATAACTAAAATGTTTTTCTCAGTGTCATGATCAAATATTGCTCTTGCCACACAGAGCTTGACTTTTTAAAGAAGTCCTTTCAAAATGTTGTTGTAACGGTGGATAGAAGTTTTAGTTTTTCTCCACAGACACCATTCATTACAATGGAACCACTGACCAGAACAACAGCTGGGAAGTATAGTCAAATTTCAAAATGATTATGAAAAAATTATATCAGAATGTGTTGAGAAACAAAACTTAAAAAGGTCTGCATGCTTTTGGGTGAACTAAAATGCTATATTGAAAGAAAAGAAAATTTTTACAAAACATCTCCGTGTTATATTTTTTTACATTGTTTCGCTCATAATAAAGTTCAAATTTGACTTTTTAAAAAAAAAAAGTTATGTCACTCATATATACAGGCACTACATATATAAATAACAAAATAAAAAGTTAGTTTATAATTATAAAAAGTGAAAAATCGTTGATTTCATCATGGTTGGTTCATACAGTTGTGGTCAAAAGTTTACATACACTTGTAAAGAAACATAATGTTATGGCTGTCTTGAGTTTTCAATAA